>CM035411.1:115213448-115218448 GCA_020310875.1 Ceratopteris richardii
ATAAATGGGATATGAAGGTTGGCCTCAAACTTAAGAAGTTAACATAGTAAGTAATATAAATGGGACTTGAATATTTCCCAAATTTCATGAATAAGCCATCATTACTTTCAGGATGAAATGCAGAACTAAAATCTATTTTAGAGCCTAAATTTTGAAATAATGCAACCCAAAAGTGATTACAAAAATGAACATCACGATTGGATAAAATTACTTTCGGAAAACCATGATGTGGAAAAATACATTTAATAAATAATTTGGCAGCTTGAGGTGCAGAAAGAGTTTTCGTACAAGGAATGAAATATGCTTGTTTACTAAACCTATCAACAATTGTCCAAATCATATCTAGGAAGACCAGTAATAAAATCCATAGAAATTTGTTCCCATGGCCCATTAGGTATGGGAAGTGGCATTAATAATCCAAATGCTTTACCATGATGTCTTTTGACACGTTGACAAACAATGCATTGGGAAACATATTGTGTAATATCCTTTTCCATATTTGGCCAAAAGAAGAATTCTTTACATGTAGAAACAGTACTTTGTATGCCCCTATGACCCATATATGGTGGTTCATGCATCTCTTTCATAACAAATTCTTTAAAATCTTGTGTAATACATAGCTTATGATCAAAATACAAGAATCCATTATGAAATGTGTAATGTTCTTCACTAAATGTAGTAGAATTATTGAAAGCATTCCATGTTTGTGAGAAATATAAATCAGATGCATATGTAGGAATCATGTCATGAAATGAATGAATATGAACCACAGAAATGTTATTAATAAAAACAATATTTGTTTGTGGGGATGGAAAAAGACTCAGGGCATCAGCTACAACATTAGCTTTGCCAGGTTGATACTGAATCATAGGCTGAAAATTTTGTATGTATGAAGCCCATTTGATATGTGGATCTGAAATCAATGGTTGATTGAGTAAATGTTTAATAGCTTGTTGGTCGGTTTTGATTATGACTTCTGTACCCATGAGATAATGTTTCCAAATTTTTAAAGCATGTACAACTGCCAAAAGTTCTTTATCATATGTACTTTAGTTCTTTTCAGAAGGTTTAAGCTTCCTACTTTCAAATGCAATGGGATGATCATTTTGCATCAATACAGCACCTATACCTGAGCCACTAGCATCTGTAACTACATGGAAAGGTTGTGTAAAAATCAGGTAATTGCAAAACAGGTGCATGAGAAAGTGATTGTTTAAGTTTTTCAAAAGATTGTTGTTGTGGCAATCCCCATGCAAATTTTAACTCTTTCTTTAATAATAAAGTGAGTGGGAGGGCTAAATAAGAAAAACCTTTTACAAACTTTCTATAAAAACTAGCTAATCCAAGAAAAGAGCGAACATCATTCACCGATTGTGGTATAGGCCATTCTTTAATTACTTTAATCTTCTTTGGATCTACATGAACTCCTTGACTTGAAACAATATGGCCTTAGTACTCTAATTCTCTTTGGAAAAAGTAACTCTTTTCAGGATTTGCATAAAGTTGGTTGGTGCGTAACAAATTAAAAACTATTGCTAAATGCTTTTCATGGTCATCATCATTCTTACTATAGACAAGTATGTCATCGAAGAAAACAAGAACAAAAGCTTGGTATTCAATAAAAATATTATTCATCATGCGTGCAAATGTAGCAGGTGCATTGGTAAGTCCAAAAGGCATTACCATGAATTCAAAGTGACCGGTCTGAGTTCGAAAGGCAGTCTTAAAAATATCATTTGGTGACATTCTTATTTGATGATACCCAGATTTAAGATCAATTTTACTAAAGACACGTGCTCCACGAAGTTTATCTAATAAATCATCTATCCTAGGAATAGGATATCTATTTTTTATTGTGATCTTATTGAGTGCTCTATAATCAATGCACATCGTATAAGTCTTGTTCTTCTTCTCTACTAAAAGCACAGGTGCTCCAAAGGGAGAAGAACTAGGCCTGATAAGTCCTTTGTGAAGTAAATCCTTAACTTGATTGGTTATTTCTTGTTGATGCAAAGGTCCATGCCTATAAGGTGCTTTATGGGGAGGAGAACTACCAGGAATTAAGTCTATACTATGATCAAGGGATCCTCTCGAAGGTGGTAGTTTAGAAGGAAAATCAGCCATAAAACAATCCTTATAAGAATCCATAAATGATTTATGGGTATTAGGAAGTGGATGTAGATAATCGACTATGTTATTGACAAAAACAATACATGAATTGTAGCCTTTTCGGAATGCACGTTTTACTTGTGTATGACTAATTAATGGGAAAGGTTGGAAATCATGTATTGCAGACAAACAAATATCTTGATGGTTAAACTTAAAACGCATGGTGTGTGTATGATAATCTATGCATGGATTATAATGGTGACGAAAAGGCATACCAAGTATAACATCATAGGACTGCAAAGGAGCAATTAAGAATGTGCGTTTATCCATGTATGAGCCTATACAAATTTGAACATTATGCACTTCACTTGTAACATTATATATGTTTCCTTGGAATGCAACCTTAACTTTGTACATAGAAGGAAGTGGGGTTAATTGGAGATCTTTGACTAATATGTGAGAAATAAAGTCATGTGAACTACCATCATCATGTAAAATATTAATAACTTTACCATTAATAGTACCTTGCATGCAAAGTAAAGAATGAATAGAAATTGTGTTACCCAAGGTACTTAGATCCTGCTCGAATGCGTCTTCAGTCCAATCAGGTTGAATGTCTTCAAATTGAATATCTTCAGGAACCACCTCCATGTTATGTACTTTAGCTCCGCCAGGTTGCATGTGGTTAGTTGGGAACCTACATCTAGATTTGGTATGACCAATCTTACCACATTTCCAACAAATGATACGGGACCTCTTTTGTTGGGCATCCATCGTCGTAGTTTGAAAGGTTGGAGGTTTGGTAGGGTGTAAGGGGTTTGTCTTGGGGATTGGGGAAAAAGTGGATTGAGGAGGTCGTTGAAAAATAGGTGGTCGTTGAAAAGTAGGTGGACGTTGAAAAGGAGGAGAAGAAAAAGTAGAAAAGGAACGCTTGAGTGGAAAAGTGGGTTTGATTAGTTGTGGTCGTTGACGTGTTTGTTGTAAGCGAATGGACTTAGTGATAGATTGAAATTCTTTCTCACCATCATGTGCAAAAGAAATAGCTTCATAGAGCGTCATCGGACGTAAGGTGTTGAGCCCATCTCCAAACCATCTTCATATTTCCGCTGTAAAGTATCTTCAGGAATCATTTCAAGTGAACGTAGAAGTAATAAACGTTGCCAAAAATGTTCAGTATAGGTAGAAACAATATCTCCATCTTTCCATCCAAATGTCATCCAAGAGCGATGGGCATGTAAGTGAAACTGAGGAGGAAGGAAGGACTCCTTGAGCTTGTCTTGAAAGGCTTGCCATGTGGTGGGGAGATCTGTGCTATGGCGCAAAACATTCCACCATAACTGAGCCTTTCCCACTAAGTAGTTGGTTACAAATTTCACTTTTTCCTGTTCAGAATAAGATTCATCAGAGTAGAAATCATCAAACTGGGATAACCATGAGAGAACAAATTGGCCATCTTTTCGTCCGTCAAATCGTGAAAATTGGAAATTGTTTGCACCAATCTTGGATTGCGTTCCTTGCTCTTGGGCGGTAATAATGGCCTTCACTACCCGGACTAGGTTATTGTCATCGCTTTGTAGTAGTTGGAGTGCAAAATCACGTTCTTTTATTTCATTTTGGGCATGTTGAAGTTCATGTCGTAAAAGTTCGACTTGTTGCTCAATTGATACCCCAGGGAGGGGTGAGGAACTAAAATCATCGATATTTTGAGTAGTGTCCATGGCCGTATGGAAAGATGCAAAACCTAGGTCTAAACATAGGAAAAGACGTTTAACATTAACATTTAAATAACTACTAATAATAATAATAATAATAATAATAATAATAATAGTATTATTAATAAATACATAGAATTATTGTGATAAATAAATAAAAGAAAAATAAAATAAAAATAAATAAATAAATAAACAAATAAATAAAAGGAGAGAGAGATAAAAGTTATGTTAAATATTTATTGAAAGGAATAGAGTATCAAAAAGAGGAAATAGCCTAGTGGATAAAACTTATCTCTTGGTAGTATGAGGTTGTGGGTTCAAATCCCCTACATACTAAATAAGGAACTATGTGGGTTAACTAAGCTAACTAGGGAAATAACTAAGCCCTTATTGCCACTCATATGTTAGAATTGGTTCGCGCGTAGCCAACGGAACCAAGAGAACCAAGAGAACCATGAGTGCCAGAGAAGCCAAAGATGCCAAAGTTATAGTAAGCCGAAGGAGTAACCGAAAAGGAGTAACCGAAAAGGAGCACAGGGGAGCATAGGGGGTACAGAGGGTACAGAGAGCACAGAGAGCACAGTGAGCACAGAGGGTACAGAGGGTACAGAGAGCACAGAGAGCACAGAGAGCACAGGGGGTACAGAGGGTACAGAGAGCACAGAGAGCACAGTGAGCACAGGGGGTACAGAGGGTATAGAGTGTGACAGTGTGAAATTCGAAAAACTTAACCGGCGTAACTAAAACCAAAAAACTTCAAAAAAACTTAATGAACAAAAAACCTGGACCAGACGGTTGAGATGGATTCCGATTCGCGAACGGACTGGATACCACAAATCGCAATCAAACGCCGCAACTGGACCAGACGGTTGAGATGGACGCCGATTCGCGAACGGACTGGATGCCACAAATCGCAATCAAACGCCGCAACTGGATAAGACAGTTGAGATGAACGCCGAATCGCGAACAGACCCGAATGCTGCAAATCGCAATCAAACGCTACAACCACCTCCGCGAATGTCTTGGCTCTGATACCACTGTTGCCCCAGGTACCACAGACGCACGAACGCAGAGCATAACAGACGTACGAACGTAGAGAAAAAAAATACTCAAAGACAGAAAGAGATAAGAGACGACACCAAATTGGGTACAATCTCCCCCCACATGCTCTGATGGACA
>CM035411.1:115223448-115228448 GCA_020310875.1 Ceratopteris richardii
CAAATTTATAAACCATACACTGAGAAATAAGTTTAGCAAAAATATGATTACCCCCGACTTTTTAGGAACTCTGCAGACACAGACTAGTGTGCACTTCGAAGCGGATTTCTCCCAAATGGTTGAATGAAATCCTCTGCGATTTTGTATGCTTGTAGTTGACCTTGAGCTGGTTCCAATGAGCCATAGATCTCTTGATTTGGTTCAGTAGATCCAGAGATATGCCCTGTTGAAGTTGACAGACTTGAAGAAGATAACACAGAGAACCAGAAATGATAAATGTGTATATATCTATTGATTGATAAGATTGTACAAGCTCAATAGCATGACAAGCATAGCTAATTGAGGTGTGGTGGTGTAGGCTATGGAGTAGCACTAACACACACTCAATTACAATGAAAATATGCCTCGGGGAGTGAGCTAGATTGACTCTACTAGCCGCGAGTTTTTTCCTCTTCATTTTATATGAGTTGAGAGAACATTTGAATTTGAAATTCAAATGTAGGCTCCCTAGAATATCTCCTCTAAAAGTAGGGAGATATTCTCTCCACTAAACTATTCTCTTTTTCACGACTAATGAGTTAGGTGAGTGATTACATGAAATGTCAAGTCACTTAGACTTTTACAAAGGGGTAAAAAGGTGAGAACATCTAAACACATGTTCATATGAACCTTGCTTCAAGTGAAGCCTTGATAAAGCTTTGTGCAAGCTAGCCTTCCATGGTTCCAAAGTTCCAAGCCAATGTGTGTAGGCTTGTCTTGCACCAACAGCTCCCCCTCAAGCCAAACACTTTGGCTCAAGTCTTCATCTTCTTCATCTTTAGTCTTCAATCACATCCTGCAATCCAATCATGGATTTAAATCTGCATAACTTCTTTCCATCCAATGCCTTTGTAAGTAAATCTGCACATTGCATATTAGTAGACACATAAGTCAATTGTATATCTTTAGTTAGCAACTTCTCTCTCACATAGTGGTAATGAACCTCTATGTGTTTGGTTCTGGCATGATAAATTGGATTAGCTACAAGGTGAAGAGAACTAGTGTTATCTCCAAAAATAATTGGTGACCTTGTATATAGACCTAACTCTGTATATAGAAGCTTCAACCAGATAGCTTCTTGAGTGGCATTGGCAAGCCCTCTATACTCTGCCTCAGTGGATGACAATGCCACTGTAGGTTGCTTCTTGGCTGACCAAGAGATAGGCTTATCTCCTGCAAAACAAATATATCCTGAGGTGCTTCTCCTATCATCCTTGCATCCTGCCCAATCTGCATCTGAGTAGATTTTAATGTCAATATCTGATGTATAAGGAAAGTACAAACCATGACTTTGAGTTCCTTTGAGGTACTTCAAGATTTTCTTTGCTGCCTCTAGGTGAGGTACCCTTGGTTTGTGCATGAATTGACTAAGCACACCTACTCCATATGCTATGTCAATTCTTGTCAAGGTAGCATAGTTCAAGCTACCTACCATACTTTGGTATCCTGTAATGTCTTTGACTTCTTCTCCTTCATGAGCACTTAGCTTTAGATTGACTTCCATTGGAGTAGTAGATACTTTAGCATCCTGCAAGCCAAACTTCTTGACCATATCCTGTACATACTTCTTTTGAGTGATGTAGATACCTGAATTTGTATAGACTAATTCAAGACCTAAGAAATACTTTAATAATCCAAGATCACTAATCTTGAATTCTTTCATCATCTGTCCTTTGATATGTCTAATTCCCTGAACATCATTTCCTGTAATAATGATGTCATCAACATAGACACATAGATATATTACCTCTGTACTACTTCTCTTTATGAATAGAGAAGTGTCTGCCTTACTCATTACAAATCCTTGGTCTAGGAGATAGGTTGTCAACCTGTAATTCCATGCTCTAGGTGCCTGCTTTAAACCATACAGAGCCTTCTTCAATTTACAAACATATTGTACCTTTTTTGGATCTTCATAGCCAGGTGGTTGTGACATGTAGACTTCTTCAGATATCCATCCATTCAAGAAAGCATTCTTGACATCTAATTGGTACATATTCCAATTCTTGGATGCAGCTACACTCACCAAAATTCTGATAGTTGGCATCTTGGCCACAGGAGAAAATGTCTCCTCATAATCAATGCCTTGGGTTTGTGCAAAACCCTTGGCTACCAACCTAGCTTTGTACCTATTTATTGTTCCATCTGAATTCTTCTTTAGTTTGTAGATCCATCTGGATCCTATCACCTTCATAGATTCCTTCTCGGGTACCAAGTCCCAAGTATCACTTTCCTTGAGAGCTTCCATCTCTTCATTCATGGCTTCTCTCCATTCTGGTTTGGTAATTGCTTCTTCATAGGTACCTGGTTCTTTATTCAACAAGTCCTTTGCAAGATATATAGAATGTTTAGTTACAAGTGATGTGTCATACCCAAATCTGATAGGCTTCTTCTTTTCTCTCTGAGATCTCCTCATTGCTTGAGTTGAAGTTTCTGGTTTATCTTCTAATTGCTTCATCTTCATCTTTCCTTTGGACTTCCAAGCCTTGAACTCTTCAAGGTTTATTGTATCATCATCATCTGAGCTTGAATCTTCTTGCTGACTTGGTTCCTCCTTGGTGAGCTTTGGGAAATCCTCTTCCATGTCATAGGGTAGACTAATCTTCCTGCATTCATTTTCATACCAAGAGTCATTCTCATCAAAGATGACATCTCTGCTTACCTTGAACGCTTTGTTTGTTGGATTGTAGAATCTGTATCCCTTTTGGTTCAAATCATAACCAATGAAGATACATTTTTCAGCCTTGGGGTCTAGCTTTCCCCTTACCTGTGAGGGAATATGCACATATGCTACACAACCAAAGATTTTACAATGATCCAGAGAGGGTCTCTTACCATGCCAAGCTTCATATGGTGTCATGCCATCAAGTGACTTGGATGGCAACCTATTGATGAGATAAGTGGCAGTGGATACACTTTCTGCCCAAAGATAATTTGGCAACTTTTTCTCATTAAGCATAGACCTAGCTGTTTCTACTATAATTATATTCCTTCTTTCTGCTACCCCATTTTGTTCAGGTGAGTACCTTGTAGTGATCTCCCTTTTGATGCCTCTTTCCTGCAAGAAATCTTCAAACTCATTGGAGAAGTACTCTCCTCCACCATCTGACCTTAGCCTCTTCAAGCTTCTTCCTGTTTGATTTTCAACAAGTGCAAGATACCTCTTGAAACAATTAAACACTTCATCCTTATGCTTCATAAAGTATAAAATGGTCCATCTGCTATAGTCATCAATGAAGGACACATAATACCTTGAGCCAGAAATGGAAGGGTCCTTGCTAGGTCCCCAAACATCTGTGTGTACCAAGTCTAGGTAGTCTTCATGCATGAAACCTTTCCTTGAGTAGGGTAATCTGTGAGACTTACCAAATTGACATGATCCACACTTGTAAATCATGTGTTGCTTGGACACATTAGGTATCCCAAGCACACATTGATCCCTGCACATTTGCTTTAGAGTTCTTTCTCCTATGTGCCCTAATCTCTTGTGCCATATTTCTAACTCTGAAAGTGTCTGATCCTTGTAATTATACAAAGCAATGTTTTTTGTATCTTCTAGCTCAAATGTAAATAATCTACCTGATTTCTCCCCTTTGGCTATCCTTCTGAATCCATGTCTTGGGTCCTCCACATATGCTCCATGTTGTGTAAATCTGACCTGCAAACCTTTCTCCACAATCTGACCAACACTCATTAGATTCTTGGTGATGGTTGGTACATAGAGTACCCTGCTCAATAAGTTCTGGTTACCATCACATGTCTTCACATTACCAATCTTAACAACAGAATGTTTAGTGTCATCACCTGTTTGTACCTGATGTTTGCCCTTGGGCTCTTCCAAATCAGAAAGTAGTGCCACATTGCCAGCTACATGGTTAGAACACCCTGAGTCAATGTAAAATAAATGATCATCATTTGTACCTGCCTTGGAGGTCATATTCATGATCAATAGGGAGTCATCTTGCTCCTCTGTGTAGTTGTTGTAATCTCTTCTATTTCTGAATCCACCTTGGTAGTTACCATTATGGTTGTTGTTGTAGTTGTTGTTGTATTGATTGTTGTATCCATTGTAGCTTTGATGTTGGTTGAATCTACCTCTCCCTTGAGAGTATCCACCTCTTGAGTAGCTTCTTCCTCTCTGATTCTTGTAATTCTTGTAGCATTCATCTGTGGTATGATTAGACAATCCACAAATGTTGCATGGTGATGAATTGTAGGGTCTCTCCCTACCTGACTTACCTCCTCTGCCTCTTCCTCTAGATGACCTACCTCTCCCTGCATAATTAGCTTGGGAGGTAGAGCATTCTTCATCCTGTTTCTTCCCTTTACCTTTATCTTTAACTTTCTTATCAGTATAGAGAGCAGAGGGGTTGTTACCTTTTGATTGATCTCCAGCTTTTGTAAACTTTGCTTCATGTGTAAAAAGTTGGCCCATGAGTGTTGTGAGATCAGGGGTATGCATGTCCATATAGAGATCCATTGCAGTGGTGAAACTTTCCCACTTATCATCTGCCTTGAGTCCATTTGTTACTTGCCTGACTATTTGTTCCTCTTCAATCTCCTCTCCAATGCTTGCTAGTTGGTCTGCCACATCTTTGATCTTTGTCACATACTCTGAGACTGATTGCTTGGGCTGCTTCCTAAGGGTTGTGAACTCAATCCATAATTGATTCTTCCTAGCCCTTGTGTTGGAAGAAAAGTAGTTTGACAAGTTTTCCCAAGTCTCTTGGGAAGTCTTACAATTCCTTACATGAGGTAAAAGAAAGTCAGATATAGAGTTTAGAAGGTAAGACCTTGCCAAAGCATCCTTTGCACACCATTGGTTGAGTCTTTCATGTTCATCCTTTGTGGGTAGTCCTCTGGTCTTGAATGAGGGCAATTCCTCATCTCCTGATATGTATCCAAATAAGCTTCTCCCTTGTAGATAGGTCTTCATTCTCAATGACCAAGCCTGATAATTA
>CM035411.1:115240948-115260948 GCA_020310875.1 Ceratopteris richardii
TGCTATTGAAAAATGGAAGAGATTTGTTTTCATACAAAAGTCTTGCATAATCCTTATGAAGAAATTTGAATGTTTTTTGTTAAAAATTCAATAGGTTTCCACTCTTGAACATTGGAAGGAAAAATATCTGTAATACAAAAACATATAGCTTGTAGTACATAAACAACTAAAAATGATAAAAGAGCATTGTTAACTTCACTTGGAGTACGATGGGAATTGAAGATGATTGTTTAGCACCAGATCTTTAGGAGTGTACACATGTTGAACTCTTGCAAACTAGCCATGTCTCTTTAATTTGAAAATGAGAACACGACCTTTTGAATGGTTTTTTTTGTTGTCTCTTTTAGCTCGGTTCACTCTATGGGCACCTCTGCAACTAGGAAGCATAGTCATCCAATCATTTAGCTACATAAAAAGAGGTCTCCATAAGGAATCCTCTCTTCTATTATAAACCTCACATGAGGTTACACAATTGGAAGTGCGACGAGAAGTAGAAGCCATTCAAACACTCACAGAAAGAGTAGAAAATGCTCAAAGCAAGAAATCGAGATTCACAAACTTCACGAGTATTTATAGACAAAACATTTTGTACATGTGGAAGAGAGTTGCGAACTTTTGATTTGATGTATAAACTGTGACCAAAATATCATGGAATTTTGTGAACCCAAAAATATTTTGTATCTTCAAAAATCATTTCTCTCTTTAAATTTCCATTGTATGCTATGAAAAAATATCTTTCTTGTATGAAAATGAAAATTTTTTCACCGAATATGAAAAATTCCATCACATTAGCAGCGATTTAAGAGAATATATTCTATAAAAAAAAAGCATTTTTTGTAGGATTAAAGGAGACAAGAATGTTATATTTTTTTCCAATGTTATCTATTGATCGGATCATGAAGGTAAAACTCTTGTAAGTGTGTCTATGAAATATTTTATTCATTGGAGTTTTTTGTGCAAAGTTATGAATATATCTCTATGACAATGTCATCTGCTTCTTGAAAATTCGAGATCACACTTGTTTCTTTGTAAATACATTGATCACTAAAATTCATAAAATAAAATTTGTTAGTTCACTTACATTCCCATTGGAAATTTTGCAAAAGGCATTTTCTCAATACTTAGCACTATGTGAGCATTAGGCATTTTCTAAGACCCCAAGGTAATACGGTCATATTTTTACATCAATTGATAGCTTAGGAAGTATATTAGAGTGTCCAAGAAAGAAACACTCTTGCCTAGAGTAGGTTTTTGCAAAGGCCCTCTCATTCTTATCTCTAGAAACGGCCATCGCCTTGTTGGTATTAGAGAAGCATTTTAGTATACGCATTATGGATGATCATTTTCCTACTTCAATCAACAAATTGGATCAAAGAAACAATTCAACATGGTCTCTAAGGATGGAATAATATTTGCAAGGAAGAAACTTATGGATACAACTTTGGAGATGAGTTGATGCCTATGTTAAGGACCAAAGGACAACCAACACAAGAGGAACAAAAAACATTGATCACATGGTGTGAAAAGGATGCTTCGACAAGTTTAGAACTTATGAATTATGTTTTTTAGTGCTAATTTCCACACATTAGGAGCTATAAGACTTCCCAAGATACTTGGGATTCCTTGGAAACATTCTTCTCTTCAAACATTAAGCCTAGGAAGAATCAACTACGGATGGAGTTCACATCTCTACATGAGAATCCCAAGAAAAATGTCAAAAACTTTTTCACAAAGATTAAGGATATAGTTGATCAATTAGGAGCATGGGAAAGATTGAAGATGAAGAACAAATTGTTTGGAAATTCGTCAATGGGATCAAAGTATATAAAAAGTAGGAAGCATTCACCTTTGCCATGGAGTTAACATGGACATGCAAGTATTAGAATTCAACACACTCATGGGACTAAACTTCACTCATGAAAACAAGCTTATGAAGAATGGAGAAACACAAAAAGGTAATCAATCCTCTATCATTTACACAAACAAAAGTAGAAGTAAAGATGTCAAAGGAACAGTAAAGACATTTGATGAAGAAGCAAGTACCTTCCAATTAAACTTTTCAAGAAAAGGGAGAAGTTAAAGAGGAAGCAAAAGAGGTGGTAGAAAAGGAAAGGGGAGATATAAAAGCTCCTTATCTTTTGCTATATGTTGATTAATCAACCATATCAGTGAGTGTTGCTTCAAGAAGCCAAGGGAACAATGAGGAAGAGGATATAACAGAGGAGGATGTGAAGCTCCTAAAGGCAAATAAAACAATAGTTATGGATCCAATAACAACAACAAATACAATAACAATTGCAAAAGTGGCTACAATGAAGAAATGAGTACAAAAACTATAGTGATGATCAATCACAAGAGTATTCACGTGTGCTCAAAGACATGACCATGAAGGAGGTAAATCAGATGAGCATGTATTATATATTGATTCATGATGTTCAAATAATGTAGCAGGGAATGTATCTTTCTCTCATATTCAAAAGACCCCAAGAACAATCATGAAGTACAAATATGAGATGATACAAGGAAACCCCTATAAAAGATAAGAAATGTGAAGGCATCAAATGGTAACATGAACTTGTTGAGCAAAGTTTAACTATTAATAACTTGATAACTGTAGGATGGATTGTGGAGAAAGTTTTGTAGGTGACGTCCACAAACTATGAAGCTTATGTAGAAGACCCATACTAAGGATTAAAGAAGATATCCAAAGGGAAAAAGATAGGTTGTTTGTCTTTGAACCCCAAAACACGAGGAACATAGCATTGTTCAACAATGTTGTTCAAACCCTATGAGAGTTAGAGGTTTGGCATAAAAGGTTAGCTCACATTGGAGAGAGGACCTTAAAAAGACTTATTAGAGATCAAAGTGTACTTGGAATACCCAATATCTCAAAGAAATGTTGACTTATAAATGTAGTTTGTGTCAATTTGGCTCTACATGCAACCATACATGGAGAGATCTTGGAGTTTGTCAACACTAATGTTTGGGGGCCAAGCAAGTAGCCCTCTATCTTTGGCTCAAGGTATTATCTGGCTTTCATTGATAATTGTAGCATATAAACCACAATTTAATTTATGAAGCATAAAGACGAAGTGTTTTCTTATTTTACAATATACCTAGCACTAGTAGAGAATCAAATAGGAAGAATCTTATGAAATAGGAAGAATCTTATGAACTATAGGAGATTTGAACTCAAAACCTGTTGATTAGGAGTGTGATGGGCTAATCAATTGCCCCAAAAGCCATGGGTGAGGACTACTTCCTAATCCTCCCTCTTAAGGTGTAGTTCAACCATCTCATTTTACTCAAGAATGTACTTCAACCATTTCTTACCTATCACTTTATTACATTCTTCCACCCTTGGTCAATCGTTGTCCTCAATGATCTACTCTCCTAAACCTCTAGCCTGAGTGATCAACTCATTGAACTCTGAGGTACCCTTGAATTGATGTCCCCAACCTTGCATAGTTTCTTGAACCTTGTTCGCAACCTTAGTCTCTTGAATCCTTGCTCCTTCACCTTGATGTCTTGAACCTTCTTCTTTGCAACCTTGATGTCTTGAGCCCTTGTTCTCAACCTCAGTATCTTGAACCTTGTTCCCATTTTTAACCTTTTTTTCACCAATGTTTGGTATCTTGAACCCTAAATCAAGTACCATCCATGGTTTTCTAAGGGCTTGATACTTGGTAGATAACTAAGTGGATTTCGAAATTCTATTTTGAGAGCTTTCCAATGGTATCTTACACTCCTCAATTCGACCTATAGATTGTCAGATGCACTTGAATCTTTTTTGGGACCAATTCTTAAAGCTCCACCTTGCCCCTTAGTACCCTTTCACATGATAGATTGCACAAGCACTTTTTTTATAGGCCATTTGGTCAATCCACCTTGCCCTAGTCTACTTCCTAGGCTCTAATACCAATGTAATGAACTATAGGATATTTAAACTCACAACCCCTTGTTTAGTAGTGTGATGAGATAAACACTTGCCCCAAAAGCCGTGGTTTAGGATAAACTCCTAATACTCTGGGTGTAGTTGAACCATCTCCTGCCGATCAAAGTGTGTGGCTCAACCATCTTCTACTTATCACTGTATTATAAAGAGTGTTGAAGAGGCTAAGATTTGATGGAGGGAAATAATATTTCTCCCATGAGTAATTCTTACTTGCAAAAAAGGGGAATCAAAAGAGAGATAACTTCTAGGTATACACTTGAGTAGAGTGGGGATAGTAGAAAGATAAGATAGGTCCATTGTGGAAGCAGCTAGCTCAATGCTCAATGAAAAGAAGTTGCCCAATTATTTATGGGTAGATGTAGTATCTTCTACCACCTACCTCAAGATTAGGTTACCCTCAATTTATTTGGAAGGAATGACTCCCAATGAAGCTTGGAATGTAAGAAGACCAATCTTGGAACATTGCAAAATATTTTTCTTCATTGCATATCCACATATACCATCACAAGTTAGAGGTAGAATTGATCCCAAGGTAGAGAAATGTATCTTCATAGGTTATGACCTAAATCAAAAGGGCTATAGGCTATATAAACTTAGTACCTAGGGATTCATAATAATTCAAGATGTAGTATTTGATGAAAGTAAGTCCTGGTTTCAAGATGATTGTAGGAAAATCAAATTACCCTATGACTTGGAGGATGGTTTTCAACACTTTCAAGTAGAGGTCCACATACACTTGAAGAGTTAAGTGAATCATAGGATGACTATAAGACACTTAGAAAGGGGACCAATTCTTGTATCTCCAAAGGAGGAGAAAAATTGTAGGAGTTAAGAGATGTAGTAGAATCATCATCAAACTATTAGAAGATCTGAAAGGGAGAAGAAGAAGCTAAAGAAGTACAGATATGCTACCTTAAAATTTAAAGAGCCCTCATCTTATGAGGAAGCTAAGAAGAAAACGGAATGGAAACATGCCATGGAAGAAGAGATTGAAGCATTACAGAAAACAACACTTGCGTCTTAGGTCTCAAGACATCAACCATGAAGGTCATTGGATCAAGATGGATCTATACGGTAAGAAATAGTTCTTATGGAACCATTAATAGGTACATGGCTAGAGTACTGGCCAAGGGATATGCCCAAGGCATTGATTATGAGGAGACCTTCTCTCCTATAACAAAGATGCCTACAATCAGAGTACTCATGAGTATTGCAATCATGAAGAATTGAAAGATATATCAAATGGATGTGAAGAATGCATTTCTCAATGGATGGATCTTAGATGAGGTATACATGACTCAGTCCCTTGGTTCTGAAGACACGCACTATTGTGAACATGTATGTAGATTACAAAGAGCTTTATATGGACCAAAGAAAGCTTCGAGAGCTTTGAATCATAGACTAGTTACGTACTTGTAGGATAAAGGATTTATGGTGAGCAAGGAAAATCCTTCTCTATTCATTAAAAGAGCATATGAAGAAGGTATATAGAACTGTGTATATGTGGATGAAATTATAGTAATAGGTAATGATGTGGAAGGCATTAGAACCATCAAACATCAGATGAAGGAGGAATTGAAGATCAAAGATCCAGGGTAGCTCACATACTTTCAACTTAGAGGGTCCCTTTTGAGGTAGTTGGGTGGAGATAGGTTGAAAGCTCCCAATGCAAGTAGGGATACTGAAATATCCAACATGGAATGCAAGAATTCCTTAACTAAATATTCGAATAGAGTGTTCCCACATACATTTCACAACCAAGTGGCAAGCAAGAGATTCTTGGGTGCTTCTCTTGTATGTTGTACGCACTATTAGGCTCTTTGGTTTGATTTAGGAGAGGCTCTTGGGGACTTCTCCTTATTAGGAGGATAGAGGATTAGTAAAATCTTATAGAATCGTTCCATTCAAAAGGATTAACATGGAAGAGGAGAAGACTCATCAGTGAGGTCCCTCAAGGTTTTTGAGAGGTGAGTTTTCAAGCAATGTTCAACACAAGAAAATCAATAGGAAAGGGAGCATAATCAAATCAAGAATCAGATTGCATATGAGGTTCTCTAGGATATGGATGCCTTCACATAGGTCATGAAATCCTCACATAATCAAATCAAGAATCAGATTGCATATGAGGTTCTCTAGGATATGGATGCCTTCACATAGATCGTATAGAAAGTTCTTCATAGATGAATTTCAACAAGTGTTGAAGCTTCACAAGTTTACATTTACTTTCCTTGGTGTGAGGCGTTCTGTTGTAAAAAGGAAGACTTAGGAAACCTCGTCTTTTCCAAACTTATAGTACATTAAGAAGAATCGTAAAGCTCAATCAAAGAATCCTCAACCAACACACCCTAAGAGGGGAATCCATTAGTTGTTGTCTTTCCTTATAGAATGTGGTTAAAGGAGAGATACTCTTAATAACTTGGAAAATAAAGCCACCAAGTTAATCTTCTCGAGCCCTTTCTAGGTAGCCATCTAGCCGTTTGATCATGAAGATCAATTACCTCGCGCTATAATGTTCTCTCACCTATGTATGTAGGAGTGATGAGATGAAAAATAAGTGGATCCCCAATGCAGCGAAGCGGATGTCTATGTGCCTCCTTAGTGTGTCTCATTAGCACAATAATGTATAACCTTTCCATCTACCAATGTCACGTTTATTGAACATCCTTTGCTCAAAGCTGTTCTAACGGGGATCTCTCTCTCTCTCTCTCTCTCTCTCTCTCTCTCTCTCAATCGATAACGTGCAAGAAATGAGTAGAATGGTTGTCATATGGCTGTCTAGTTACAGTTGTCCCTTAGCTTTTCACCCGTACTTAATTTGGTAACCCACATCTTTGCCATGCTCACCTTCGTGAATGCCTGCACAGCTTTGAAGCGCGCTGGCTGTGCAAGATTCCCCACTTTATATTCACTCTATCGTGGTCTTCATCCCTCATGAGCCGATTCTATTGTCTTGCTAAGCGATGTGATGTTTAAAATCTCTCTCTCTCTCTCTCTCTCTCTCTCTCTCTCTCTCTCTCTCTCCAATTGAATTCACTTCACGTGCTTCCATTCTGGAAGAAGTCTACTGACCTGGCTGGCTAAAATTTGCAAATGAAAATATGCCCAACTCATCAGAGGATGTCTCCTGATCTACATCACATGGTTGCACCTTGTATTACTCACAAAACCACTTCCTAATCCCTTACGAAAATGGTTGGTCAAAAGGCATGGACAAATCACAAGCACTTCAATATTGATCAATGAGATCTCATCCATAGAGTAGAGTAGTGAAAAAGGCTTCAATAGACAATTGTGTCCGACATGTAATACCCATATCTCCTTCCATTATGTGCATATCCTTCACCTTGTAGTAATCTCTTGTGTGTGTGTGTGTGTGAGAGAGAGAGAGAGAGAGAGTTGGTGTGGTGATTAAAAAGCGAGCAAGTGGCGGAGAAAGAGTAAAGCTTCGGGTATGAGGTCAATTCAGCCATACACCATAACTAAGTATGATGAACTGTCCTCATCCATAGCTGTTCTTCTCGTGGATCAAGCCTGCTGTGGCACTATGATTTAAACTTCAAGTCCTTTTTTGTGTAAACAAGAAGACCTTGTGTTAACTGAAGGGCTAATTCTCCAAATGTTTTAAAATATATGACAATCAAAATGCTGTTGAGGGCCTTAATCAAAATGCTGTTGAGGGCCTTAATCAAAATGCTGTTGAGGGCCTTAATCAAAATGTTCAAAATATATGACAATCAAAATGCTGTTCGGTTATTTGGGCCTTTCCTGAGGATAAGGATAATTGCCTATCTCAACTTAAAGTAGTCCCCCAAAAAGATTCAACGAAACATCGAGTAATTCCATCTTATGAAACCTCTTTTACTCATATAGATTACGAACATATGGATCTGAAGGCCCTTGCGAGCAGCCAATAAACGTCAATGAAATCAATCACTGTTGTACTTTCAATTAATTCAATCATTGATCGAACTTCCAACAAGAAAGAAAACAAGATTGATTCGCAAGGGAGTGTGTAAACCCTGCGTAGTCCGATAGTTTCTGAAGACTCGTTAAATAAAAGAGAAATGCATATCGTCTTGACGGTGATTTCATCCCTAAGAGAGGATGCAAGATGACTTCCTACCTGTTCTTTATTTTGCTTTATGTGATTATGTCAGATATGGAAGCCATTCCTGTTTATTTTCTGCTCTATGTGATCATGTCAGAAATGGATGACATTGAGGTTTTTATTTATTTATTTTTTTATGGAGGCTCAGCCAAAGCCTACTCCCTCGGACTTGAACTGTGAAATTGCAACTGTACAAGTGAATGGGCATAGCACCCGCGAGACCCCCGTATCCCACAAAGCAGGGGTTAGACAAAATTACAACTGAGGGAGACATGGTTACAACTGGGTTTAACTGGCCTAAGTCATAACATGTCCACCTTGAGACTTGAACTCTGAACCTCTGCCTCAAGAGGCCAAAGCTCAACCAACTGTCTTACACTACGTGAACAATGACATTGTGATTGTTTCTGACACACAAAATGCACGCACGCAAACAAGCAGGTTGTTTAAGCAACCTCGCATGGAACATGAGGGCACCAAAAGTGCTCACTGCTAAAAGCTGAAGCCTATCTCTATCGGGCTTGCAGTCCAGTAAACTCCTGTTTGATTTCCTTTTTCCAATGAAAACTTCAGTAAATTTGCTTCTGTTCGAAAAGCAAGAACGCCATAAAACAGGAAGTGCAAGCATCAGTCCAAAGGACGGAATATGTCTGTACATCCGCAAGAGGAACACGCAAAGAAAGCAAATCGTGCAAAGGCATCGTACAGACGCTTACTTGAAACCCTTCTCTCGAGGTCATTGCGTGAATAACGGAATAACATGATGGATGACCATTGTGAAGTCTTTTTTTTTTTAATATAAAGGAAGTTCGGCATTACTCTACTCTCTTGGGCTTGAATTAAATAAAGAAAAGTACAATAAAAGGGGACTAGTGCCCACGGGGCCCCCCAAATTCCACAAAGCAGGGGAAGCTTTTAGAGAGCTTAGATCGCATTACAAAGAAGGTTAATTACCTTCTCATCACCCTCATGTGGGGCCCACTTGGGTTTAAGCTTGTTATTGATCAAAAGGAGTGCTTGATGATGTCTGAAGGGGGGGACTTCATACAGTTAACAATCCTTTTGCCAAGGAGGAATAATGATTTCTCAATTGACCACTCTTTGGGGGAGTCACCAAAGTTGAAAGCACATATTTCCTGCCAGATTTTCCATAGGACCTCCCCTCTGATGGCGTTCCAGAGAGTCGCGGAGCAGCCAATCGCTTCTCCCAGCAGAGCTTGCTGCCAATTGAGATGTTTCTGAAGTCTAATTTTCTTTCCAACCGTCTGCCAGAGTCTGTTGGAGTTGGAGCAGGTAAAGAAGATGTGTGAAACATCTTCGATAGACCGATAGCAGCATTTGCACCAAGGAGGAATCCCACAAAATTTGCTAGCCTTAAGGTTGGTCCAGATTCCATGATGAAGAATTTGCCATAAGAGGACAAACTTTTTGATTTCTATGAGGGGGGTGCTAGATAACCATGAACTTCATGTCCCACCGAAGCCGCGTCCATGACATGCACCACTTCTTGTTGAGGTTAACTTGATAGTCAATCGTTTCTTTGATGTTCGGGATTTTTGATAGGCTATTCCCATTGTGCCATTTGAGACCAAGCGAGCTCGACGTGTCGTGTCCCATGAGAAGGCGAACTTTGTGTCGGTCCCAGGCGAGACATCTGCTTTCCAAAGTGTTCCATTCTTCGTACGAAATGTTGACGCAAGGGTCAATATCCTCGAAGTTGATCCAGCGGTTGGTGTCTTCTTTCCAGAGATGTTTCCATTTTTTGAAGCCTTTGTTCCATAACTTCTTGGCATTTTGAATGTTCCAAGATTCGGCACTCCGGATGCCATGGATCGGAAACCAAATAGAGTCGTTTTGTCTAATACCGGCTGCCCACTTCCAATCTTCACTTATTCTTGTGTAGCTTTTGACTTTATTCCAACTCTTCCATAGGGAGCACATGAGATTTGAGCCTTTCGGGAAGACAAGGATGTGGAAAAACAGCAAGGTCAAGATGTCAAAAATTTCCATAGGACCTCCCTCGGATTCAATGTATGATTACATACGCCTACAACTGACGACAGGCGATTATACTCACCATACATCCCGTTTTCCATGAGACAATCTGCACTGCATACTGTGCAATGCCTTATCCCTTCAGTTTCTCCTTTGTGCAGCCATATTTCATTTGACACGGCGCATCGCAAAGGTTTTTCTCTCGTCGAAGAAGATCGTTTCATGAAGTGCATCTCCCAAAAGATTTGTCAGTAGTTCAGATACTGAACAAAGGAGAAAGATAAAGCACAATAGCTTACGTGCATTTCATTTGGGGATGAATACCAAAAAGACTCTGAAGTAAAAAGCTCTGGTTTCCCGACATCAACCCTTCCAAGGACGCTCCATAGGAAATGCGAAACTCTTTGAAATCGACCAACTCTACAACCGTTTCTTCCTCCCATCAGCTACTACCATATGACGATCTAAACAATCATTCTATAAAAATAGAAATACAAGTCACAAATATAGAAACAAGGGCCTATTCAACAATGTAGAGAAAGTTATAATGCAGAAACAATGTCCTTAATCCTCTTCACTGCCCTCGAAAGACTAGAAACATAAATAATAACTCCATGCAGTTATGGCGGAAGCCGTAGTGGGATACACTTAAATCTTTATAGAAAAATGCAATAGGATATTTTTTTTGCGTGCTTAAGATAATATTTTCAATCAAGGAAACTCCATAAAACACTAGTAGGAATCAATGGTAGTTACTCTACGTATACATATGACATTTAGGAATGCAGATAAATGATATTCCTTGCCTTTACCATAGTATAAGACCCCCGCTAAGGTGTAAAAGCACCCATTGTATTGATAAAAGAGAAAATATACAATGGAGGCCAAAACGCCTATGTAGTTTTGCATAGGGGAATTATCAATATGACTACGGAAATATAGGAAGCTAAATTGAAGAGCTTGAATTTTTTCATTCCCCTTATTGGAAGCGACTTCTTTTTATCTTATTGCTTTCTATAACAAAGAGCTACGATGCTTGAAAGGGGGGGGGGGGGGGGAGCTTTTGTAGTTTCTAATCCTTCAAGCTAGGAGTTCAAGTGAAGTCTCTATGGAATATTCTCTCGGTGAACTACCAAAGATCAAAGCGCATTGAGCTTTGCAAATTGAGGATGATTCCAAATTAAATATCTTATTGCAAATCTGTAAGTGTAATTCTTCTGTGATGTGAAGTTTTAACCTAACAGTAAGCTAAGTATTAGAAGGATGCATTGAGTTGTTAACATTTACATCCTTAGCAAACCAAAATGGATTTAAGTGGTGAAAATGCATGTGCTTGCATGCAAATGCATGTGCTTGAATGAGAATAATTTCTTCAAGTATTCCTTTCACTACAAGGAATAACGACACATAACGACGATTGCCATGAAATTATTTCATCACTTCCAAATAATGCATTCCCTCATATTCGGTGTCGAGCGCATATCATAATTTAAACGACACTAATATCAATGTTATTTTCAAAGCTACTAATGATGTTAATTCAACTGTCACATATGTGAGAGTCGCATATGCGACACATTGGGAGTGTCACATAATGCAACACAAAAAAGCATCCCATATGTGATGCTCAATAATATCACATATGCAATGGTCTAGAGGATCACATACATGGTACATGCACATTGCTTATAGGACGCTTGCTCTTGAACAAAATTAAAGAAAATGAATCTCTCTTCGATCATCATTTTGCATGCATCTGATGAAAGCATTATCCAACATTCATATCTATGGTGTGCTTATGAGCTTAACATCTTTCTTTCTCTATCACTCTTTTTTTGCTACTCTTTCTCTGTCTCTCTCTCTTTCTCTCTCTCCCTCTTTCTTTTTCGATCTCTCTCTCTCTCTCTCTCTCTCTCTTTCTCTTTCTCGCTCTTTTGATCTCTCTCTCTCTATCTCTTTCTCGTTCTATCTCTCTCTCTCTCTCTCTCTTTCTTTATTGCAAGTTATTCAAGAAGTTGAGTGAGCATAATATATGGCTTATTATTATAAGTATATTTTTCATTGTTTGTATATTATTTAAATTGTTTTGTTTTCATAAATTAATGTACTCATACTTACACATTCACATGCACGTATACACTTATACATGCATATGCATGCACATACACATACACACACACATATATATACACGTACTTATGCACATGCACATATGCATACACAAACACATATGCATACACAAACACATATGTAGACACACATACACATACATATGCACATACACACACATACATATGCACATACACTTACACATACACATGCACATACACACACTTACACATACACACATGCACATGCACAAACATATCTACATGCACAGGCACAGGCACATCCACATACACATACACATACACATACACATACACATACACATACACATACACATACACATACACATACACATACACATACGCACATAAGCACATAAGCACATACTTATACACATATATATACATATGTACATACACACATGCACATATATATACAAATGCATATGCATATACACATGCATGCACATCCATACACTACAACATATTGGCCGTATACTCAGGCTTTTACTGAGGAAATTGAATGGGCGAGTTGTTGCACCGAGGTCGATGTAAGTGCTAGTATAGACGTCATAACCAAAATTACAGTACAAGCATCTCTATAGGCATCGGTATGAGCATCGGTATAAGCATAAAAAATACGGACGCTCATTTTGACACCTATACTAGCGATTGTTGGGTGTACCATCGTGCATACTGATGACCATGCTAGGAATACCGTTGTTCATATCGACCACCATATCTGCAAATTTTTTTTTTGTTAGAGTGTGTTGTCTTTTGCCACAGCAACATTACCATGTTGTTTAGCGAAAGACAATACACCATGCCCAAAAAAACCGAGTACATGTGATGTGTACTCTAATGGCAACCGAAATATGATTTCATGAAGCAGAATACTATCGGACATAAAAGAGATGATCAGAATGAACCATGAGCCATGAACCATGTACAAAAAAAGTTATATATTTCATAAATGAAGCATGTACAAGATTGTGGCAAACCATTGTCATATAAAAGGCAAATACAAAATGTGGCAAGGCACTACCATATACGAATTATCAAATACAAAATTCTGGTGCACCACTACCATATATGAGCCAAATACAAAATTTTGGCACACCACTATCATACACATGCCATGGAAACATCCATATCAATAGTCCTGCAACAAAAAACATTCATGAAATGAGATAAAATCACATGAGATTTACAAACAACAAGTAAAAACTAAGTTTCTAAATTCATCACCTCATCGTAGATGCTCCCATGAAACGACCGCACCGCATCCCTCCAAGTCCTCCAATAGTGAAATCAATCCATGACGATATCCATCAGCCTCCTCCGTTCATGTTGGAGGATGACCATTGCCAGCTCTTGCAACAAATATACAAAATATTAGATGAACATACATGACATGCTTAGCACGAACAAATTCAATCAACCAAAAGGTACTTACAAATTTGTGATGCATAGTGTCATATCTGTCGCTACCCAAATGTGATGATCCAACCGTATCTAAACGTGTGGATGCGACATCTCGCTACTGGCAATATCAGTTAGGAATATACTATTGCTTGTCACAAATCATATCCCAACATCTAACCATATAAGCTTTCGTAAGCCTGCTTTGAAAACATCAGGAGCCTCGGTTTGTCGATGGGACATAACTTCACATCTGATGTGTAGAATCCACTCGAAACTCACAAGAGGATGCCCATGTGCTGGTCGAAACTCTTGATAGATTGTCTTTGTGATATAATTTTTACAATCTTTATCTTATTCATTCCATTTAACATGATAGAGTGTCCAAACTATATGGAGAAAAGTTGTTGTATACGCTGATGCATGGCCTTTCCGGCCACATCCATCACTAGAGCTCCATCACGGACACCTTGGATTCATCATGGTCATGAGCACCCCAAGGTGTACATGGTGTTCCATGTGGTGTACCACATGGCATACCTACATCCGCGGTACTCTCTCTAGGAGTAGAAGTGGGCTACACGACATCCGTCGCACTGCCTCCACAATAGCTACCTCCTCTAGAGCTACCTGTAGATCCACTCTTATAACCTTCTACTCTAGAGCATGACCTCGACCTATGAGATGGTCCAGCACCTGTATCACATTGAGGTGTCGAACACACATGTCTACTACTAAAGCCACTAGGGGATGGATGAGAAGATGGTCATGGTGGAGTCATAAAGCTAGGAGACATACCTCCGACAGGTGTGACACCGGTGGGAGTAAGGCCAACACGAGTGAGGCTAGCAGGAATGAGGCCGGGAGGAGTGAGGCTGGGAGGAGTGCTACCACAAGCGATCTAGTATTGTGACATAGCGGCCATATACGTAGGAGGTACCTAAGATATAAACTCTAAGAACTTCTCCTATGTAATGGAATGTGGAGTGACTAGAGTACTGTCTCCCATCATGCTATGTAACAAAAGAACGCAAATAATTAGCATATGATAATAAAGGCAATATAGAGAAATGCTAGTGTACAAAAGAACATAGCGAACAAAATAGACAAAAATTAGTATGTACAAGCATTTGATTCAAAAATCATCTATTCTAGCATCCTCTTGGAGATCTGATGCACGGAGAATATCTTTCTCTATATTGGTGACTTCTAAATCTCTTGGTATGCTAGCTTCTTCTTGATCATCATCTATTGCTTCATCGTGTATCTTGTCTTCTTCAAGGACCTCTTCTTCTTGGACAATGATCTCTTCCTCCGCGACTATCAAATGAATCTCAGAGTCCAGTACAGATGCACTTTCTTCTACATCTATGTTCTCACAAACTTTTCTACTACGTAGGGAAAAAGAGAGATCTATGTGTGTGTGTGCACAAGACAATGCAAGTCACAATTCCATTCGTACATGCAAATTCGACAGAAGCAAGCAGCACTCAGTGTAAAAGATGCACAAAATGTTGATTTTTGCTCTCGGGTCCTGGTATGTTTAAAACACAGCCTCAATATAGGCATCGATATAAGCATTGATACGAGCATCAGTAATTTCCAGAAAATTATTGAGGCTCATATCAACGCTTATACCGATACCTATACCGATGATAATACCGATACCCATACGGATGGTTGTGAAGCATCCCAACCATGCATTTTAAACAGTCATACAGACGGTCAAGTGATCATTGGTATGCCTAATTACATTTTTCCAACGTTCAAATCGATGCCGGCCGTGACCATCCATATAAGTAGCATTGGTATGCCCCTCATATGTTGTAGTGATATGCATACTTATACACACATACACATACACATTCATATACACACATACACATACACATACACACACATACCCATACATACACATATACATACACATACACCTACATAGACATATACATGCACATACACAAATATAGATATATACCTACATGTGCATACATACATAAACACATAGAACTACATGCAATACATACATATACACACACAAGTGTACATAATATGAATGAAGTATACAATTAAAGTAATAAATCACATGTTAAATATAAACTTTAATAAAAACCATTAAACAATGAGACATAAAAAATGAGAACTATGTCATGTTCTCCTTTGTTTCTATGCAAAATGAGCATAGAATCAACAATAGCATGTTGAATTTAAGTACTTTCTAGTTTCCAAATGTAGAAACAAATATGTTCCTCCATTTGAGCATGGAAAGGGGTGCATTCATTTGGTTTTTGAAATACTTCATCCAGTTCCTCTAATAAAAAGAGAAGGCAAAAATAACATACTTTAGAGAACTACTCTTCCATGAGTACTATTCTTTACATGAAACATGCCCATATTTTGAGAGCTCAAGTGGGGATGTGAGTCAAAATAATATTTACCTTTTACTTCTATGCCATAAATTAGATGTAAGCACAAACCCTATAAAACATGTAGAGATTGAACAAGAAAATTATATCTGATTTCAATAACTATTGTACAATAAAGATCATTCACAAGAGATTAGTAGACAAATAGCATCACATTTTAATCCCTTTGCATAAAGCAAACCCACATTGACTTAGAGAAAATAAAAAAGAGTAAAATCAACTTCTCATAAGGTTTAGGAATTAATTAAAGAAATGTCATACAAGAAGCTGTTAGCAACCGGTGTGAACGACCACATTATTTTTTAAATGTATATCTATGTAATGGGAAATGGGATTTTTACGGAGATCACAAGAGTTTTTGGAGTTGGTAATTTCTAGGTGTTGATTCTATATTTTGAAGTATGGGATGGTGCAAAGATTACAAAGAAGAGCACAGTGGTTCAGTGTGATATGGTGTGCAGAAAAGGAACGAAGTCCGGTGAAGACGATGCTG
The DNA here is from genome assembly GCA_020310875.1 of Ceratopteris richardii. NCBI lineage: Eukaryota > Viridiplantae > Streptophyta > Polypodiopsida > Polypodiales > Pteridaceae > Ceratopteris > Ceratopteris richardii. Next base: position 115,257,456 of record CM035411.1, read on the forward strand.
CGGAGCAGAGTAGTCCAGAATGATTTGATAAATGAAGTGCTACAATGTGATGCCAATCAAACTATATTCCAAAATGATGTACAAGAAATCTTTCTAATAAATGAGTATTGTTTATTGCTAATATCACTTTCTTTCATAAGTTTATCTATGAGTACCTAGTCTTTCAATATTACATAGTGTGACTATTTTGGAAGTATTGCATGGTACAATGTAATCAACAACGTAAATGCATGTTATAATTGTAGTATTATAGTCATAATCCCTATTCTCAATCACATTCGTTTGGAGATTCAGTGCTGTATAATACTAGCTAAACATTGGGCGACCACGATGGGATGGGGTTGGTGATAAATCATAGAATAGAGTAGTTTGATGCCATTGTCAAGTGGTAAGGAGTTCCTAACAAGTAATTCCTATCACGAGTATTTGGACGAGTTTGTCAGCAGACTATAGCAACATTAAAGCTTGAAGACATCACCCTCACGGACGCAGTCAATATCCTAGAAGAACTGCTATATTGGGTGGAAAATGGAGTGCTACCTTTGAAACTCCTGCAGGAATGGATCTTTGAGTGGAGAGACGACAAGTTAGCGAGGGCCTCGTGGCAAGGCGAATTTAGTGGAGTGGACTAGTAGAGCCACTTGCAGGAAGGAGAATACCCTGTGGAAATAGGCCAAAGTGACAGTAGCGAACCCCACCCGGAGTTGGCTTTAGCTCTAGTTCCTTGAACTCAATTCAATACCTTACAAAGTTTGAAGACCCGATGTCACACAGAAGTCAATTGCCATGGTTAAATTATGTTCATTTTTTGGAAGATCTTACAAAGATCTTGATCTGCATATGCAGACATTCGAAAATCAATATATGTGTAATCATCCTAATCTAAAAGATGATGACCACAAGTTTCAAGTATTCCAAGCTATGCTGGCACGCGATGTAGTTATATGGCTAATTGAGTACCCTCTAGACCATTTTTCATCTTATGATGAGTTAAAAAAGGCTTTCTTAGAATGATTCCAGAGTGTCAAGAGCATTTCAGAGCTCTATGCTACTTTCCATTACATGATCCAAAAAGGAATGGTAGAATAACATGTCTCAGACTTCAGATCTACGATGCGGAAGTTTCTGATAGACAAATGTCCTTTTGGACAACTGTTGTAGGAATCTTTAGTGCTCTACTGTATTTGTTAAAGAAGCAAAACTTCCTTGGATGGCTCGCGAGGTGGGTCCTCTTGTTGCAAGAATTTGAGTACATGCAAATTTAGTACCTATAATAAACACATGCATTACAATTTCTTCCACACATAAAAGTTTGATTACCTGTTCTAAAGAGAAAATCCAATACCCAATCATCATCATTGTTAAGGAGCTCTTTGAGCCTCATGATTAACTTTTTTGGGTTTTGATAAGGGTTCATAAGTGTCTTATCCAGCCACATACCTTATCTTCTTTGTGACAACACAAAAAACATGAGAATATTGGGAAGCCCATTCTCATTACAAGGCATCGTACACGCTTTTTACTAAACTCATCATAATACCCAACTATCAAGCACTTAGTTGCACTCGAAAAATAGTGGACAGGCATGTAATTAATGTTTTCTTGACCCTACATGTTTAGTGCTCAAAGCTTAGAACTATTCTATTGAGAGAGAATAAATAATTAAAAGAGATACATACCACATTAGACACTCAAGATCATGACACCTAGACCTAAGAGCTATTGATGCAGAGAAAGATTCATCGCTATTGTGGAAGATAACAATCCTCCACAAAGGGGAGAGTGTGCGGTCCACAAAATCCTTTACCATCTTCATGACCTATGGATGCTAAAAAGGGTTATCATCATTAATAGACCCACTCATTCTAAAGCCATAGGGAATATCTGATATTAAAAGAGCATAATGTTTTCTTGGGACTATGCTACAAATGTTATTTATGTCTTCAGAAAAAATACTATAGTACAAAATATAGAGGGGGTCAATCGCATTCAAAAATGTTTAGAATTTGGAGGCCTCCTCATAAAAAACAATCACCTTTGCTTTAATCCATGACTTCTCATGCCTTGCCCTCTCTATGTGAGCAAGAATCATAGCAGGGTAATCCTTGATGGCCTCACCAAGCTTCTTACTCCTTGGAGGCTTCTGCAAATGAAATTCCAATGTCATTTTAATGGTTTTGAACAATAAGTGTTGATCATACAATATCACAGGCATCAATATCCATCACAAAGTCGATGCCCGACATCGATTTTTACAATGTCTGATAATCACCTCTCACCACAACTCAATGTAGTGTACTCAAAGCACTTTAGTCCTTGTTCTCATAAATTGGTACCATAAGTTATGGCATATAATTTTTATAGCATTAAAAATGATAGATAAGGTGAAATAGAAAAGTTTAGAGATGTAGTTGTATGATCTAGATTAAGAGCCCACTAGTATGGGATGGTGGTAAGTAATTACCAGTGAGAGGTTTTTCTTGATGGCTAGAAGAAAAAGTTATTCATGATTTCTAATACATTAAGAAGATAATAGTTGGAAATAGACATCTCCTTAAATTAGCCTCTCAAAGGGAAAAATATATTCCAAAAATAATAAATATTTTATCTCTCAATAAACTTCATGTATTGAGAGTTATAAATAAAGAGAGGATCAAGTTCTCAGAGTTTGAAGGTAAAAACCCAAGATTGAAGCTCTAAAGCTTCATTTTTAAAAAGTATGACTTGAATTATAGGAACATAAAAATTATTTTAAGATAAGCACGAAATAGAGCCTAGCTAGATCAACTTTTGAATTTAAGATAATTCAAGTCAATGAGATCTAGTTAGGATGTCTAGATTAGACTTCTTAGAATAGGCCTAAAAGCATAAAGGGAGATAATTCTTGAAGGATCAAGAAGATCTCTAAGATTTTGACATCCAACTAATGATACATGAGGATTGAGTATCAAAGAATTGGTTGGAATAGTCCATTCCTATGAATACTTTTGACCATGAAGATAGAAGGATCCTTTACACTATGAGATACCATTATGGGATCTAGTTATAAAGATCTTAATGTTATTAGAAGAACAAGTAAACTAGAGTTCAACCAACCAGAATATTCAAACACTAGATTGACCCCTATGGGGTTTAGTATCTTAAAAAGGAATCTCAAAACTGAGTAAAGTTTTGAAAGCACCTTATGTCCATGTTAAGTAAGCTATCTAAACCCTCTCCAAAAATAAAGAGGTTATTATATCCTCTTAACAAACCTGATAGATAATCCACAGATTTTAATGGTTAGGTAAGGACTATAAAAGAAATTCCCCTCTATTTAGATCAATCCCTTTGTTCGAGGTGAATCACAAGCAAGAAATCCAAGGTATGTCTAAGGGAAAGTGATTTGGATAGGGATTATGAAATATTCATCTTCCTTTTTAGTACACAATAGGGTCTTACTTAACATATGATTATGGTAAGGAAGACTTAAGAAGTCTCCATCTATTTAGCT
>CM035411.1:115863448-116040948 GCA_020310875.1 Ceratopteris richardii
TGAACTCAGCCCATAGTGAGGACTTCCTTGACTTGGTTGTATTTTGGAAATGCTCTTCCAAAGCATTCCAAACATCTGTTGCACTTTCCAATCCTCTAATGTGAGGTAGAAGATAATCATTTATAGCCATGTAAATGATACTTCTTGCTTGAGCATCCTTTCTCATCCAAGTCTTCAAAACTGCAAGCTCTTCCCTAGTTGGAATACTAGAATCTGCAAATTCAGGCTTTTCTTCTTCTCCTATAATGAATGCCATCAAATCTTTACTCATGAGGTGTGCCTCCATCCTCATGGACCAAGCTGGATAGTTCTCCCTATCTAGCTTATCAATCTGCAAGCTTTCTCCCATCCTTGACCTTCTGTATCTGCAATTACTATGGTTTATGAGGATAAAGTGTACCTTTGATATGAAGCTTTGATCCTTCTTGATTTTTTTCGAACTCGTGCTTTGAACTTCTGTAGGTTGTCTTGAATAATTTGTCCTTGTCCTCCTTTTATTAGGAAGAACTTCAATATCTGCACCAATCAAAACTTCAATTGTCTTTTCTTCTCTTGTATTGCACCTTCAACTCTGATACCACTGTTGGAGACCTCTTAATCTCCAAAGGTTTGATCTATACTGACTTAAGAACACTTCTATATCAGCTATAAACCAAACTTTACACAAATATTGTTCTTCTTTACCAAAACTTCCATTAACACTTCTCTGAGTGAAGAAGTTTCTACTTCAGAAAGTCTGCTTCAGAGATCGACTTCATTACCTGCACATAACTTCAATTTTCCTCAAATAAATGATGCACAAGTATTCGCAATACCTTTGCGCAATCATACCAGTCACTAGTTCTCCAAAATAATCATCAAAGTTTTAATTTGATCTTTAAGATCAAAGATATGTCATAACTGTCTTCCAGAGATAGCGCCTTCGACATAGTCAACTTCTTAAGTTGATTTCTCACCACACAAATCCCGTTTTGCTAAATGCTTTTAGCCATAGCTTCCTTATCTCCTAACTTAGATTTTGAGTGCTCACTCATTAAAAACTTTACAGTATACACTGAGATCTAAGCAAAACACTGAGACGGAAAAGTGTGCTACTCTGAGACTTCTGTTTTCACATTCTACATACAAATGTTCCTATTGATCATTCTCACAGTAGGAAAGGAATCAGATCATGAAACTCTGAACATAACTTTATTAGCTTCTTAATTAGATGTGTACAAAAGGATTCTTGATCCACATGATCAGACTGAGAGAACTCAGAGAAACATCCGTCGCTATTTTCTGAGAGAAAACTCTCTACACATCTCTAAGACACTTGTCATCTACAAAATGACTCTCTATATCTTTCTTATCATCATTAACTTATATATACATGGTTTTTTGACTTCTCTCACGTCTATGACATTACTCCTTATCATCCTAAGGATTATATCTATACTCAGATTACAAGAGTTTCCATTTCTAATGTACATATGTATACAGGCTTTACTTCTGAGATCTCTTCATTCTCTCAAGTGATTTCTTCCACTTCATTCTGACCATAAACTTTCTTCAAGGTCTTTATAATCACCAATTTGTGATTGGTTTGTTCCAACAATATAGGCATTGTGTTAACCTACACCAACTCATTTAGTAGCTTCCTTTGCGACATAGAATCACATGTAGTGATTTATTATGCCCTGTAGTGTGTCTCATTTGATGACAAATCCACTATAGGATGCTTCTTACTAATCCATGAGATGGGTTTTGTTCTTAGCATGAACACGTAGTCAAATGTAGACCTCCTATCATCAAGAATCCCAACCCAATTTAAATCACTCCATGCTTCACGTTGTATCTCTTATCCATACCTATAAATAAATCCACAATTGATTGTGCTCTTCACATACCTTAGTACCTTCTTGGCTCCATTTAGGTGCACATATGTGGCCCCATGCATGTATTATGAGAGTACTCCTACAACATAACTCAAATAAGGTCTTTTAAGAGTTGCATATATCAATGACCCAACCAAGCTCTTATAAAAGGTCAATTCATCAAGCTCTTGACCATCATCCTTTATGATCTTCATGTTCGTATCCATGGATTGAGAACTTGGCATACAATCTTCCATTCCATATTTTTACAGCATATCTAGGAGGTACTTTCTTTGGCATAAGTAGATACCTTCACCTCCATGCAGAATTTCAAAGCCCAAGAAATACTTTAGCTCCTCTGAATGAGATACCTTGAATTGTCTTCCAAGCCTCCTCTTTTTTTCTTTGACACCACCATGATCATTATCTATAATAATGAGATCATCTACATAGATGCATATGACTACTAGTCTATCTTCAATGTTCTTTAGGTATAGGGATGGATCTGCATGGCTTGGAGAGTACTTGCACCTACTCAAGTAATCCACCAATCTCTGATTACGTGCCCTTGGGGCTTGCTTAAGACCATAGAAGGCCTTGTCTAACCTCCATACATAATCTATGTGTTGTGGATCCTCATAGCCATGAGGTTGTTCCATATGTGAGGAACAAATCTTCTATATGTGCAACAAGAGCAGAATGAGCCCAAGTAGGTCTCCTAGCCTACTCTTGAAAAGTACTTAACTTGGATCAAGCAATTTGATCCTCTTTTGAAAATCCAATGGTTTCAAGATTTTTTTTGACACTTATTAGAGTCTGTTCTTTTCAAGAAGCCAAATAACACTCAATATGGATGAGTATAGGTCATGAAACTCTTTGCTTTATAATAGACTACCTATCTATCCACCTATGTAAAAATTTATCTATAGAGAAATAGCTATATAGAAGCATAATGATCAGACTCGGATATTTGGTACACATAAACTATGAGAGATAAAACTTCATTCAAGTGTAAGATCACTACAAGTAGTTTTATACATAGTGAGAAACAAGATTTACAAGTTGACTATGTCTAATAGAATACATTAGAGAGAGAGGATCTAGTGGATGAAATTGATAGAAAATATTATCTACAAAGATGATATGGTGTTGGTACTTAATGGGCATGCTCCTTTGGTCCTTGGGCACTTTTTGGGTCCTTCACACCAGCCAATAGCCTCGAAAATGTGCCTTTGCTTCATGTATATGTGACTCGATGACTCTTGAACTACTCTTTAGTTCATCATTGGCTTTCCATTGACTATTCTTGATCTTCCAACTCTCTTGTGACTCTTTTGATGTTTCCTTTCTCTTCTAATGGATAAGGACTTGTGACTTTAGCATGATCCATGCTTTGATTCATATTTTGAATATCAAAATTATCCTCTTAGCTTGATTCTTCTTCTTCAACACTCTCCCTCAAGCTTAGGTGGGAGGTGTCTATGTCCATCAAGCTCACCATGTTCTTGAGCTTACTTAGTTTTGATGCATCCAATCCTTTGGTGAATTTTTCTACAACCAGCTCCTTTGTAGTCCCAAAATGGACATCCAATTTATGATTAGCAACTTTTTCTCTTTCAAAATGGTAATGCATTTCAATGTGCTTACTCCTAGCATGATACATTGGGTTATTAGCCAAATTTATAGATGACATGTTATCTACATAAAGGGAGATTGTTCCAACCTCCACATGCAAGTAAATTAGTAGCTTCTTAAGCCACATATCTTCACATGTAGTTTGGAGCCAATGCTCTATACTCAGCCTGGATTGAAGACAATGGAACTATGGGTTCCTTCTTCGACATCCATGAGATAGACTTTTGTTGAGAGTAGTATGGGCACCCAAGGACTGATGAGACAAGGAAGCCAGTGGAGAGATTAAGTAGACAGAGCAGTCGACGCAGATCTGGCAGATAGGCCCTTCAAATTTTTCCAAATCAACATCTTTATAACAGTGATTCTCATCACTAACACTCATTGTAAATACCATTTCATATTTTTGTAGCTCCATTTTGTGCAAGACAAGGAGTCCTTGAGCTTGAGGAGCTTTAGAAGAAGCTACCTATCAATTTTCACATTTTTTAGACTCTGTTTGAACCTCCAAATAGGCCAGAGAACCTAATTTTTAACTAGGTCGGACACTAGGTCTGGACAGGGCCAAAAACTAGTCAAAAACTATAAATAGAGCTAGAGAGCTCATTTTTTAGGTTAGCTTGTAACAGAGTTAAACTTGTATGAGCATTTTGAAAGTAATCTAAAAGAACTCCATTGTCCTCCTCTTTGTTCTTGCTGTGTGTGCGCGTGTGTGTATGTGTGTGTATGTGTGTGCATGTTTGTGTGCTTCTCACTCACGCACTTGTGCCTTCACTTGCTCGAGGTCATCATACCATCCTCACGTCTTCCCGGATTGACATTAAAGGAGGTGCTACTAATCACTGAGCTACATCAAATTTTGGCGTCGTTGCCGGGGATCGAGCTTTGAGGACGAGCGTGTGATGGTAAACGTAGAGTTGTGATGTTGGCGTTGTAGGTAAATTCTCTACTTTTTCTTATTTTTCTCTTCCTTACTTCACCATCATCATCACCATCATCACCTTCACCATCTCCCACCTCCATCTCCATCATCGCAAAAATTTCAGTTTTTGATCATATCACCTTCTCCCCTCCATTTCCTTCATTCCACTTGTGAGACAGAGCGAGAGAGTGATTTGTGTGCACTGCTTTTGCATGTTCTTTGCATTTTCTTGCAGGATCTGGCTGTCCCATCATCTCCAGCACTTTGCACAGGTACAGAAAAGCTCGGTCCTGTCTCTATGTCGCTGACCTCTGTCGATCGCGATCGACAGAAAAATCGCTCATTTGGTAAAACAAAGCACACCACAATGACACACATGAGGAGCACTTTCCAAATCACTAAAATTCCATGTTTCTCTGTCAATCGCGACCGACAGCCTCTGTCAATCGCGACCTGTCAATCATGGCCGACAGATGTGTCGATCGCGATCGACAGACCCCACAACCAACCGACTTCCACGTAGGATTCAGTCAATCGTGATTGACACCGTCGATTGCGACCGACTGAAAATCCACGATTGATTGAATTTCTCACGTTGCTACGTGTCCATCGCGATGGACACAACCCCGATCAACTGAAATCACGGTGAAATTCATGGAAAAAGTGTCGATCGCGATTGACATCGTCGATCGCGATTGACAGGACCCACGACCAACTCTCTCGATCGCGATTGACACTGTCAATCGCGACTGACGTGTCGATCGCGACCGACAGGCCTCGACGGACACCTCTGTCAATCGCGATTGACAGACCTGTCGATCGCGATTGACAGGCTTTTTTGACCAAAATTCTAGGGTTCTATTTCCAAGTCCTTGGGGTAATTTTTGGGCATACTTGTCAAGCCATTAGTGATTTGTGAAGTCCCTACACTTGTGTTTCGAGAAAAGTCATGTGAACTGTCAGCCTGTTTGAACCCTGTTTTAGCCCCAGAACCCTGAACTGGCATAACTTTCTCATACGAAATCCGTTTGGTGTGATCTTAGGCTTGTTGGAAAGCTCGTGGGGAGTACAACCAAAACTTCCACTGGTTACGATAAAATTAATATCAAGATTATTAGATAGGGTATTTTGAAGTTGACCATACCCCGGAGTAGGAAAGCTGAAGGATCCTTAGGCTTGTTTTCCATAAAGGCAAAGGGAAATTTGGTTTGTGAATTGCATGCATGAAAGTGATATGTCTGTCATTTGAATTTAAGTCTTGAGCTAACCTTGAGACTCTTACAGGTCCATTGAGATCTCTTGAAGGCATCCAAAGCAAGGGCTTTTTGCAAGCTTGAGAACTGGGTTCTTGAGTACCAAAGGACAAGGGATCAGCAAGCGAGGTTGGAATACTCTCAACCCCCTCTATCAATTCCTGGCTTAGGCTAAGTACGAATAGTGCTAAAAGTAAGTCAGGGCAACGATAGGCACGAGACAAGTCAAGACTATCTAAGAAATCAAGTTCAGGTCAAGAGATAACCTGTGTGTGACCGACAACTTTAAAGGAAAAGAACCTAACGTGAGACGATCAACTTTAAAATGCAGAAATTAACTCAAGTATTCCTGACGACGTGATATCAGACAAAATCATAAACACAATAATCAACTTAAAAAAGAATCAAGTGACTGATACAAAAGAACTCAGCAACGAGGTTGTACCTTGGGTAAAAATTGGGATTGCTCAGCTAAGCATATGAACCTTAGATCAGGACGACACCTAGGGAGAGATAGACAAAGTCTTAGGTCTTCAGAGGCTAGTGTTAATCATACTGCTAGGTCTTGGGCCCAACAATTGAGCCATTATTCACACTACCCTAGCTTTGAAACTAGCGAGTCTGAGATGTCTCAAGGTATGGAGAGACCCACAGGAAGTTCAGGTGTGCCATATTTACATAGGGTAGAAGGCCCTTACAAGACGCAACTTGAATACCTGAGGACCAACCGATTAGGTGCTAGCATCTATGAGGACGGCCTAGGAAGATTTGTGGTCCAGATTAAAAACCCTGACCAATCCATTGGACTAGAGCACCCAGCCGTCAAGTTTGAAAATGGAGCATACCTGGACAAAGAGGGAACCATATATATAGTCACCAATCATCCAGATAGGACATACGAATTTGGAAACGTGATCCCAGAGATGGACTTAGGAGACCTAGAGAAAGGAAACATGGGTGTAGAACCTAGAACCCCTCGAGGCAAATCAGTTCTCACTAGGATTATCACACCAGAGTGGATTCCCCAAGACAATAAGAGCATAGATCTGCCCCTAAACCGAGAGACTGATGAAGTCTTTTGGAGGTATAAATCTGATCAGCCAAAGGAGGTAGGAACCATCATGATATATGAGTTCAAAGATCCTGATAGCCCAAGCAGAGTGACCTACTTAGATCACGCTTCAGAGAGTATCTTTGTGGTTACAGAACATGATAGGCATGCTTACACTTGGAAAGGTGAATTTATTTTCCCCCAACCAAGATCTAATGTGTCCTATGGTCACCCCGGAGCTGGAACATCCCAAGCTCATGGAGCTCAAAGAGACAGACATAGAGATAGACCTGAGGTAAGCTTTTCCAACCCAATGGGAAGAGAAAGAACGAGAACGAAAACAAATAGAGCGGAACCTGAGGGACTTAGAGCCCCAAGGAACCAAAGGAATGCTGATGATTTCCCTCTGCCAAGGCCTAGGGAACACACCAGAACCTTGAGACCTACACAGCTGGTTAAGTCCATGAAGAACTACTTCGATGGCACAGGAGACCCATATGATCATGTGGTTGAGTTTAGGCAAGTCTTGAGAGCCGAACAAGTTGAGGACCTATTCACGTAGTACAATGCCTTTGGTCTAACCCTTAGGAACACAGCCCTTACATGGTTTCAACCATTGAATGAGAGACAGTTCAGGAGCATAGACCAACTCTTGGAGGCTTTTATCACTGAATTCTCTAAGAGTGGGATAAGGCATAATACTTCCTCATTGATACATAGCTTCAAGCAGACCTCCCAAGAGACAGTTAGACTTGCAAGAAGAAGGTTTAGGCAATATCTAGAGAGATGTCCTATCCCTGAGTTACCCACGCCAGCCAAACAAGTGGCTGTATTCCTCGATGGGCTGCTGAGTACAAAGTTGAGATCATATGTGTACTTGAAAGACCCTAGAACCATAGAAGAGTGTGTACGCATGTGCATTGATATTGAGGATAACTTGGGGGAGGAGTTAGAGCTTTCCAAAATCTACAAAGATCCAGATAGTGCCTCTAGCCTCTCTTCCTCGCCATTCACATCAATTGAGGAACTCGCAGAGAAAGTAGCTCAAAAACTAGGTGTCACTAGCAAAAAAATCCCAAGGTTTGCCCCAGTAAAGAGGTGCTATACTTGTAGTGGTGATCATATGGTGAACGTATGTCCCATCATGGCTCAACCCCAAGTGAACCCTAGTAGCCAATATTGCACCATAGAACGGAGATACACAAATCACACAGCACAAGACTGCCCATACAATAAGCAAGTAGTTAGACAAACCTACCCTCAGCCCTATCCACAACAGGGAAGATACAAGAACCAGTACCCTCCACAGCAATATGGTAGACCACAGCAATCCTATCAACAACCCTACCAAAACCAACAAAGGCCTCAACCTGTGTTAGCTCAACAACCTCCAACCCCAACTAATGTGATTCCTGTAAAGTATGCAGCTGCCGAGGAAAATTTGAATAGAGCCATAGTCCTAGTGACTCCATTGCTTTCAGAAAGTGACCCGAGTGATCATAGTTTTGATTCCACTCACATAGATAGTCCACAAGCTTACTACATGCAGTCTCCTGAACATGGTGAGTCCTACTATAGTGAAGAACCAAGTGAACCTAGTTGGGAGCCAGAATACACAAATGTCATGTACGCAAACCCCAACTCTAGACCTCACCCTAGGCAAGTAAGACCCCCATTCCCTAGAGGACCATGTTACAGATGCCAGGGAGATCACCTCATTCGTGATTGCTCCTTACCTCCACCCACCCAAACCCAATCAGTGACGATTCAAGGGTTTTGTCAAGATTGCGGCAAGGAGCATCTCTTACGAGATTGCCCAAAGAATCCCAATAATATGCCAAAAATCACTCCTATCAATGTTATTGGGTTAGTTGTAGACTCCATAGGGAGTGTGACTTCCACTGCACCAGGGGAGCTCAAGCCCTGCAGCAGAACCAAAGTTTAGGCCAGGAAAAAAGTGCTGAGGCTAGTGAAACTGAGAGCATAACCAAGAAGAGGACTAGATCCTGGAGAGATAGTAGAGAAAGAATGAAGAGTCAATGGGCTAAGGAGATGAGTGAACTCGAGGAAAGCCTAAGAGAAACAAAAGCCAGGATAGTTGAACTCACATCTCAAATTCCCTCTCACACTACTCCACCCCCACCATTCCCATCACCATCCGATCCAACACCTTCTAACCCACCTCACACAACCCCACCACCCCCTAGAGTAGGATCAGTCCTAGCAGATCCCACTCCTGAGGACCTAAACATGATGCTTAAGGCATATCAGGCCAGAATCCAAGAAGGGCCAAACGTAACCGATCATGAAAAATGTTACCCGAGAGCAGAACTAGAGCTTGAACGAGCCAAGATTTATGCTAAGATGGTGGAATTGGCTCAAACCATGTTTGAAGCCAGTTGCCTCTTTAACATCTCTAGTTCAACTAAGACGCAGTTGCACTTTGATGGACTGCTAGAAAGGTTGGAGAGGCTAATAGCACAATCAGAAAAGGAACCCGTCTCTCAAAATAAGGGCAAGGCAAGTGAAAGAGAAAGCCTACCTGCCCAGGAAGTCTATGTGCCTAACTCTACGGACCCAGATACATCTTCTTCTATGAATCGGTTCACACCAGAATTCCTACGAGAGATTCAAGAAGACAAATGGGCTAAAGAAAGTGAAGTCCCTCCTCCCATTGAACTTGTGGATGATGCACATGACCAATTCCCACAGGACATCCCATCCATTTATGAAGAGCAGGAGAGCATTCAATCTCAGGAGAAATTAGACTTCGAATCTAATTCCATACAAGAACTACCCCAATTCACAGGCCCGTGGGAGGCAAAGTCCACATGTATGAGAGCACCCACAGTCATGGTAAGAAACGAAGACTCAATCATACCTAGGAACACAGAGGTAGTGAAAAACACTAAAGTGCAGTGTAACCTCACTTTAGAAGAGCTACTCAAAGTGAGGCCAGAGCTATGGAAACATGTAGCCAAACAAATGCTAGAGATAGCTAAACCTCGTTCCTAGGTAGGTTCTCATAGAACAATGCCAGAAATTCCTCTAGACAAGATAGGAGATATGAGTGAAGGTGAAGAAGGAAACACCTATCTTCCCATCACCCATCAAGGATACACCACCAAGGCAATTCTTGACTCAGGTGCAGGAGTTGCAATTGCTACCACTTCCCTATGGAAGCGATGGGGCAAGCCAGCACTCAGGCCCACGAGGATGAAATTGCAGATGGCCGATGGTCACATAGAAAGACCCTTAGGCCTAGAAGGAATAACTCTCACTACTTGTGGTGTAGAGTTTGAGCATACATTTGCTATTTGCGACTTTAGCAAGAACCATGCCTATGAGATGATCCTGGGAAGACCATTTATGCGACAGTTGCAAGTGGTACAGGATTGGGGAACCAACTCCTTGTATTTGCAACACTTAGGTGTCACGACCAAAGTGAATCTCAAAGATTACTCTCATAGAGATGTCCCTCCTATCCAATGGAACCCCATCCATAGAGCCAAAGATGATACGGAGTCTGTGCATTCCATAGGATCAGGATCCTCATGGATGCATGAAGACACTCAATTATGGATGTGTAAAGTAGCAGTAGAAGAGGAAAAGAGAGAAAAAGCCAGAGAGGTAGGTGCGAAGGAAACACATAGATCAATTCAAGACCCAGCCTATGCACCTGTAGTATTTCCCGATGAAGAGTTCGAACCTCATGGCTGGGCAGAGATTTTAGCAACAATGGATGTAGCCATCAATGAAGAACAATGGACACCTCACTATGATGAGGATGGCTATGACATTTTAGTCTTTTCAATAGAACCAATCATGGGAGATCCAGTTTTAGAGGAGTGCGAACGGAGCCCTAATGCATTTGAGGATGCAAGGGACTCCAATTTAGAGTCAATCATTATGGACCCACCCTTTGCATCAGAAGAAGAATACTTCTACAAAGTAGAATTTCATCCTCAGAGACATGAAGAGATGATGAACGATGTACGATTAACCACACAAGTAACTGCTAAGAATGATAGCAAGAAACGGAAGAAGAAAGAAGTCACACCGAAGGAAGAAGAATCTTTGTTTGAGGTCCCGGAAAATTTTAAAAAGTATGAGATAGCCGACAGGAGAGTAATGATCAGAATGCCTAAACGAGAGGCACAATCAGGAGAGGCCTATGATAACAAAGAAACCACCAAGAAAATAGTGGTAGCCCTAGAAGAAGGAGAGGAGAGATGCACTTACATAGGACATGACCTGACGGAAGAAGAAGAGCACGAATTGATAGCCTTGCTAAGAGAATACAGAGATGTATTCGCTTGGAGCTACAAGGACCTGAAAGGTTTAGACCCTGACATATGCTCACACACCATTCCCATGACCGCAGATGCCAAACCATCCAAGCAAAAGCCATACACTTATAACGATAACTACGCTGCTAAGATCAAAGAAGAGATAGATCGTCTGGTAGAAGCTGGATTTATCTATGAAATTGAGCACACCGAGTGGGTATCCCCCATTGTAGTTGTGCCCAAGAAGAATGGAAAGCTACGTGTGTGCATTAACTTGAAGAAGGTTAATGCAGCCACTATTCGAGACAACTATCCACTTCCTATCACTGAGCATCTACTAGAAAGGGTGGCAGGCAAGGAAGTGTACAGCTTCCTTGATGGATTTTCGGGCTACAATCAGGTAGCCATAGCTCCAGAAGATCAGCACAAGACAGCTTTTGCCATAGAATGGGGCATATTCGCCTTTAGGGTAATGCCATTTGGGCTTACCAATGCTCCTGCAACCTCCCAAAGATTGATGTGTCACGTGTTTAAAGAGTTCTTGAGGAAGAATTTAGAAGTCTATGTTGATGATCTTTGTGCGCATTCCAACATCAGACAAACACATATACCTAAGATCAGGCAAATCTTTGACAAATGTAGAGAATATCAAGTCTGCCTGAACCCAGAAAAGTGTGTTTTCATGGTTAGGCAGGGAAAGATTCTAGGACACATAGTGTCAAAGAATGGCATATCTATAGACGAGGAAAAAGTTAGAGCTATTGCAGAGCTACCTAGGCCAAAAAATGTCAAGGAAGTACAAGCTTTCATGGGGCACTGTGGATATTACCGACGGTTTATACACATGTATGCCATCATAGCAAAGCCTCTGTACGGACTTTTGACTAACTTTGAGTGGACTGATGAATGTGAAAACTCTTTCAATGAACTCAAAAGAAGATTGTGTTCAGCACCAATCTTGACGACACCAAATTGGAATAAGCCCTTCCATGTTCATGTTGATGCATCCAATTATGCTATTGGATGTGTGCTTGCACAACCTACAGGCGAAGGTAATATGGATCTTCCAATTGCCTATGCAAGTAGACAGTTGAATGCAGCTGAACGAAACTATACCATCACTGAACAAGAAGGATTAGGCATGGTATATGCAGTTAAAAAGTTTAGATACTATTTGCTTGCAAATAAGTTTAAATTTTTTACTGATCATCAAGCACTGTTGTACTTGGTAAACAAGCCATGCAATACAGGCAGATTAGTAAGATGGTTTCTCTTGCTAATGGAATATGACTTTGAGGTCGTGGTGAGGAAAGGAAAGACTCACTTGAGAGCGGACCACCTCTCAAGACTCACATCCGAAGAAGCCCCGCAAGGAGTATCAGATGACCTTCTGATGCTTACTTGTTTAATTTGGAAGTTGTACCTCAGTGGGCTAAGCCATTAGTGCCAGTGTTGACATACGGGCCTAACCATCTAGTCATGAATACTCAAGATAAGGAGGTAGTAAAGGCCCAGAAGTACCATATCATGGCAGGAAGCATGTACAAACAAACGGATCAATGGATATTGGCTTGTTGTGTGGAAGAGGACGAGTACGCAAAATGGTTGCAATTAGCACATGTAGGTGCATTAGAGCAACACCATTCGAGGCAAAGAACTTTACAGACACTAAGGAGATTCGGAGTGCATTGGCCTACTATGGAAGCTGATGCACATAAAATGTGTAAAGAATGCCCAATCTATTGCACTAAACCACCCGTGGAGCATGCCACTCTTTATAAAGTGACCATAGTGCCAGATTGGAGTGAACCTCTAGTAGCCTTTCTGAGGACGAGAACATTCCCTCAAGATATGACACTGGCTAGACAAAGAAGTCTAGAACAAGAAGCCCTAGATTACTCACTCATTGGTGATAATCTATACAAGCGTGGTAAAGATGGTTACCTGAGACTATGTGTCCATGAGAGTGAATATCTCAAGATCTTGGAAACGGCTCACCAAGGTGTAGCAGGAGGACATTTTGGACCAGATAGGGTTATCAAGGCAATCCTGTTTGCAGGACTTTGGTGGCCTACCCTTCACATGGATGCACATACCTATGTGAAGAGATGTGATGTCTGTCAGCGAACTCAGTATCCTATACGCAAAGATGAGATGCCTTTGAAACCTATGATGGGTGGACGTGCATTCTCCAAGTGGGGAATAGACTTTGTAGGTCCTATTAATCCCCCAGCTAAGGGTTCCCATGCTGAGTATATCATTGTTGCCACTGATTATCTAACCAAGTGGGTAGAGGTAAAAGCTACAACAAAGAACGATGCTCAAACGACGGCCAAGTTCTTATTTGAGAATGTTTTCACAAGATACGGGCTGCCAATAGAGCTAGTAAGTGATAGAGGCACTCATTTCTTGAATGAAGTTATTGAAAATCTTCTCCAAGAGTTCTTGCTAGTACACAAGAAGTCCGCTCCCTATCACCCACAAGCTAATGGGCAAGCCGAAAGCACAAACAAGATTCTATGCAATGTGCTTACCAAATTAGTGAATAATAAACACTATGATTGGGACAAACAGCTACATCATGCTGTTTGGGCATACCGAGTTGCCTATAAAACGGTACTCCAAGCCACTCCTTTTCAGATGGTGTTTGGCCAAAATGCAGTGCTACCATTGGACTTCTTGATACCTACACTAAAGGTAGCACAAGAGCATGAGTGGACGGGCCATGAGCTCTCCTCTAGGATCTTTGACCTTGAGCAATTAGGAGAAACAAGACTGAGGGCTGCCGCAAAAATATATGCAGCTAAAAAATGACAGAAGGTGTACTTTGATGCCCATGTTAAGGATAAAGGATTGAAGGCCGGAGACTTAGTTTTTGGTGTATACCCTGACGCAACATGCAAGAAAATTAGAGAAACGTGGCTATGGACCTATGATCATAAATAGGATCTCAACGAGTGGAGCAGTACAACTGGCCACCTTAGAAGGCGATGTTCTTCCAAGCTACATCAGCGGGTGTAGAGTCAAATTATATCAAGAACCCCTGACTGAAGAGATGCTAAATCGACTCAACACTGCCAAGAAATGCAAGGAAGAAGAGAAGCGAATTCGAGAAGAGGCGCAAGCAGAAGCTTTAGAACGCATCGGAAGGATGAAGTTGAGAAGGCAGGGTAGAGATCAGCCTAAGACAGATGACTATGCAGCTCAAGGATATCATGTGGCTATGTGCGAAGTTTCAGGCATTAGCTCTCATAGAATAATTGATCGACGTCCTTTTGTAACCTTAGAGATAGGACAAGGAAAGAGTGCAAGGACTGTGAGGGCTTTAATTGACTCAGGCGCAGCCACTAGCGCAGTTAAACTTTCTTACTGTCAAAAGTTGAACTTAAGTATCAATCCCATTGAAGCGTATCTCATAGGATTGGGAGGTGTGGAAACCCCTTGCATGGGCGAGGTGCAACTCCCCCTCTACATTCAAGATCAATTAGTGATAGTTAAAGTGCTAGTGTGTCAAGATGAGGACCTCACTGAGCCTCTCGTCTTGGGTCAAGACTGGATCTATGATCATGCAGTCAACCTAAACCTAAGAAGTGGACTTCTTCAAGTATGGGTAAATCAGAGTCGGATTACAGTTGAGTTAGATAATGGAGCACTGTTGACAGCATACGGGAAGAAGCAAGTACGAACACACATGCAGATCTAGCACTAAGGCAACCCTTCATTTTTTTCAAAACCCCTACATCATTTTCAAGTGATTCTCATCACTGAAAAACCTTGTAAATATCATTTCACCTTTTTGTAGCTCCATTTTGTACAAGCCGAGGAGTCCTCGAGCTTGGGGAGCCTTAGAAGTAGTTGCCTGCCAATTTTCATAATTTTTAGATCTCGTTTGAGCCCTCAAATAAGCCCTGGAACCTAATTTTTAACTAGGCCGGACACTAGGTCTGGACAGGGCCAAAGCTAGTCAAAAACTATAAATAGAGCTAGAGAGCTCATTTTTGGGTTAGCTTCTTGTAGTTTGAGCTTGTATGAGAACTTTGTTGCAATAGAAGTGATTCCATTGTCTTACTCTCTTTGTTCTTGCCGTGTGTGCGCGTGTGCGTGTATGTGTGTGCATGCTTGTGTGCTTCTCACTCACGCACTTGTGCTTCCACTTGCTCGTGGTCTTCATACCATCCTCACGTCTCCCCGGATTGACATTAAAGGAAGTGCTACTCATCACTGAGCTACACCAAATTTTGGCGCCGTTGCCGGGGATCGAGCTTTGAGGACGAGCGTGTGATGGTAAGACGTAGAGAGGACGCGTTGGAATGGTAAGTAGTAGGTAAATTTCTGATTTTTTTCCATCTCCATCTTCATCTTCACCTCATTCTCCATTTCCACCTCCACCTCCTTCTCCACTACATATCCCCTCTTCCCTATCATTCCCTCATTTGTGTGTGCGAGTTTGAGAGAGAGCGAGTGTGTGTGCTTGTTTTTGCGTGTTTTTTGCATGTTTCTTGTAGGTGGCAGCTCCATCATCATCTCCAGCAAGCTCAGCAGGTACAGAAATTGTCTACACAGTCCCCGAGGCGTTGAGCTCGAGCTATCGCGACACTCCGAAAATTTCACCCAATCACGATTCTGAGTGCACCACGACACTGCGCAGGCCTAGAGCTCCCAGGATCACTAGACAGAACAGAAAAATTCACCATATCCCGAGCTATCGCGACACCTCGAGGTATGGCGACACCTCACGACCTATCGCGACACCTCGACCTATCGCGACACCTCACGAGCTATCGCGACACCTCGACCTATCGTGACACTTCACGAGCTATCGCGACACCCCGACCTATCGCGACACCTCGACCTATCGCGACACCTCACGAGCTATCGCAACACCCCGACCTATCGCGACACCTCACGAGCTATCGCGACACCCCGACCTATCGCGACACCTCACGAGCTATCGCGACACTTCGACCTATCGCGACACCTCACGAGCTATCGCGACACTTCGACCTATCGCGACACCTCACGAGCTATCGCAACACCCCGACCTATCGCGACACCTCACGAGCTATCGCGACACTTCGACCTATCGCGACACCTCACGAGCTATCGCGACACTTCGACCTATCGCGACATCTCACGAGCTATCGCGACACCCCGACCTATCGCGACACTTCACGAGCTATCGCGACACCCCGACCTATCGCGACACCTCACGAGCTATCGCGACACTTCGACCTATCGCGACACCCCGACCTATCGCGACACTTCGACCTATCGCGACACCTCGACCCGACCTATCGCGATACACGGCTTTTAACGCATGAAAACTTAGGGTTAATTTTTTTAGTGATTGGAAGGGTAGTTGAGCTTAATTTTAGGCACCTTGGTATAACTTTAGAACCTTGGAAGTGGGCAAAAGTCCTAGAAACCAGTGAGGGATCTCCTGAACCCTGAGTGCCTGTTTTGACCCTTTAGTGCCTGATTGGTCATAACTTGACCATACGAACTCCGATTGATGAGATTTTGGTCTCGTTGGAAAGCTCATTGAGAATCCCACGTGGACCTTGACTGGTTTTTGTAAGAATCATACGCGGAGTTTTAGAACATGCATTTTCAAGTTGACCTTTAGGTGGAACTAAGTGGTTCTCAGATTCAGGGGGTACAGTGAACTACTCCAAGGGGGCTGAAATTATTGAAGTGTGTCTTTCAAATACTTGTGGCAATAGAGCTATACTAACAGGTGAGCTTTTGCAGGAACTTTGTGCGCGCTCAAGGCAATCCAAAGCAAGCTAGCAAGGGTGAGTACCAAGCTTGGGAGAAGGCTTCCTGGGCTTGTGTAGCAGTCTGGTCAACCAGCTAATTGAGGTTGGAAGATCTCGCCACCCTCCTTTGTCAATTCCTAGCCTAGGCTAAGTACGACTTAAGTGTGGTAATTAATTAGGGCAACGTTAGGCACGAATCAATTCCAAGAGTATTAACCAACAAAGTGCAAGAAGTAAATAGGTCTTAAGTGCGAAAACCTTAAGGGACAAAGGGTAAACGGGAATCGATCACTTATTAATTGCGGAAATTCACTTAAGTACTCCTGACGACGCAATTTCAGACAAGACCATAAACATAATATTCAATTAAAAAAGAACAAAGTGATTGGTGCAAAATTAACCTGCAACGAGAGTGTGCTTGGGTTCCAGGGGGTAAATAAATCAGGCATATGAACCTTAGATCAGGCAGACACTTAGGCCGAGACAGACAAAGCCTCAGATCTTCTGAAGCGAGTGTCAATCACACTGCCAGGTCTTGGGCCCAGCAGTTGAGTGATTATCCATACACTCCCAGATCAGAAACAAGTGATTCTGAGATGTCCTATCACATGGAGAGACCAGTAGGTAGTTCAGGGTTGGCTTATCTAGAAAAGCCAGAGGGGCCTTATAAGACTCAATTGGAATATATCAGAACGAATCGTCTAGGTGCTCGCATCTACGAAGACGGACTGAGAAGATCGGTGGTCCAGATTAAGAACCCCGATCAACCCCATGGATTAGACCACCCGGTAGTCAAGTTTGAGAATGGAGCCTACCTAGATAAAGAAGGGACTATATATGTAGTCACCACTCTTCCTGATAGAACTGATGAGTTTGGAAATGTGATTGCAGAGACCGACATGGGTGATATAGAGCAAGGGAACTTAGAGAGAGAGCCAAGAACTCCCCGTGGTAAATCTGTCTTGACCAGAATCATGACTCCAGAGTGGATTCCACAGGATAATAAAAGCATAGATCTGCTTTTAAACCGAGAAACCGATGAGGTTTTTTGGAGATATAAATCTCCTCAATCTCAGGAAGTGAGTGCCCTCACAATCTATGAGTTTAAAGATCCTGATAGCCCAGGTCAAGTAACCTACCTAGACAATGCATCAGAGAGAATCTTCGTGGTCACTGAGCATGGCAGACATGCCTACACATGGAAGGGAGAATTGGTCTTTCCCCAACCAAGGTCTAATGTGTCCTTTGGTCACCAAGGAGCTGGGACCTCCCAAGCTCATGAGGCTCAGAGAGATAGAAGTAGAGACAAACCTGAGGTAAGTTTTGCCAACTCCCTGGGAAGAGAAAGAACGGGAACAGAAAGGAATAGAGTGGAACCTGAGAGACATAGAACCCCATGGAATCAAAGGAATATTGATGATTTTCCTTTGCCAAGGCCAAGAGAACACACTAGGACCCTGCGACCAACTCAACTGGTGAAGTCCATGAAGAATTACTTCGATGGCACGGGAGACCCTTATGACCATGTGGCAGAATTTCGGCAAGTATTGAAAGCTGAACAGGTAGAGGACCTATTCACACAATATAATGCTTTCGGTCTAACCCTTAGGAACACTGCCCTTACGTGGTTTCAACCACTAAATGAGAGGCATTTCAGAAACATAGACCAGCTCTTAGAGGCATTTATTGTTGAGTTCTCTAAGAGTGGAATCAGGCATAACACCTCCTCACTAATTCACAGCTTCAAACAAACACCTCAAGAGACGGTCAGGCTAGCTGGAAGAAGATTTAGACAGTACCTGGAGAGATGCCCGATGCCGGAGTTACCCACACCAGCCAAACAAGTGGCCTTGTTCCTAGATGGATTGTTGAGCACTAAGCTCAGGTCATATGTGTACCTGAAGGACCCCAGAACGATAGAAGAGTGCGTGCGCATGTGCATAGACATTGAGGACAATCTAGGTGAGGAATTAGAACTATCAAAAATCTATAAGGATTCTGATAACTCTAGTAAATTGACATCTGGTCAATCCACATCCATCGAGGAACTTGCAGAGAAGGTAGCCCAAAAACTAGGTGTCTCTAGCAAGCAAATTCCGAGATTTGCCCCAGTTAAGCGGTGTTACAATTGTGGCGGTGAACATATGGCAAGTGTATGTCCCATTATGGCCCAACCCCAGGCGAATCCTAGTAGCCAGTACTGCACCATAGAGCGCAGGTACACCAATCACACGGCACAAGACTGCCCATATAACAAACAAACTGTTAGGCAAAATTATCCTCAGCCATATCCACAACATGGTAGATACCAGAATCAGTACCCATCACCACAATACAACAGACCACAGCAAACTTATCAGCCACCTTATCAAGGGCAGCAGAGACCTCAACCAGTCCTAGTGCAGCAACCCCCTGCTCCAACCAATGTGATCCCAGTGAAATATGCATCTACTGAAGAAAATCCGAATAGAGCCATAGTCCCAGTCACCCCATTGCTATCAGACAGTGATCCCAGTGACCATAGCTTTGACTCCACACATATTGATAGCCCACAGGCTTACTACATGCAGTCACCCGAGCATAGCGAGTCATACTATTATGAGGACCCAAGTGAAAATAGTGGGGAACCTGAGTATTCTAATGTTATGTACACAAATCCCAACTCTAGACCTCAACCTAGACAGGTACGAACCCCATTTCCTAGAGGACCATGCTTCAGATGTCAGGGAGATCACCTTATACGTGATTGTCCACTGCCTACCCCTACACAGCCTCAACCAGTAACCATTCAGGGCTTCTGTCAAGATTGCGGGAAAGAGCATCTCCTACGAGATTGCCCGAAGAACCCTAATAACATGCCTAAAATCACTCCTATCAATGTTGTTGGGTTAGTTGTAGACTCCACAGGGAGTGTGACTTCCACTGCACCTGTGCAGGTGATCACAAGAGCCCAGGCACTTCAACAACACCAAGGTGTTGGTCCCGAAAAGAGCCCCGAGGTGAGTGAAACAGAGAGCATACCCAAAAAGAGAACTAGCGCCTGGAAGGATAGTCGTGAAAGAATGAAGAGGCAATGGGCAAAAAAGATAAACGAACTTGAAGAAAGCGTGAGAGAAACCAAGGCAAAAATCACAGAGATCACATCTCAACCGCACTCCCACACACTTCCACCACTACCATCCCCATCACCCTCCATTTCTCCACCCTCTAATACACCCCTCGTAACCCACCCACCACCCCGAGTAGGATCAGTATTAGCTGACCCCACTCCTGAAGGCTTGGACATGATGTTCAAGGCCTACCAGGCTCGACTTCAAGAAGGGCCAACAGCTGCAAACCTAGACAAGAGTTACCCTAGAGCAGATTTAGAGATTGAACGGATGAAAATGTGCATGAAAATGGTAGAACAAGCTCAAGCTATACTTGAGACTAGTCAAAAGTTCAATCAGACAAACTCTGTCAAGCCGGATTTGCATTTCCAAGGCTTACTGGAAAGATTAGAGCAGTTGGTAAATAAATCACAGGTTTCTTTACCTCCACAGGCTCAACCAGTTGTTGAAAGAGGAAGCTCACCACCTAAGGGAGCTTATGTTCCTAATTCCACGGATGCTGGAATACCTCCTTCAATTCAACAGTACTCTCAAGAGTTCTTGCAGGAAATACAAGAAGAGAAATGGGCCAAGGAGAAGGGTGATTCCCCTCCTATTCCTGAGATTGATGACCTTCGTGATCAATTTCCCCAAGACATTCCCTCTATCTATGGGGATCAAGCAGAGCAACAAGAGGATGAGGGATTAGATTTTGAATCTAATTCTTTACAAGAGTTGCCTCATTTCACAGGCCCATGGGAATCTGAATCTCTCCAGATCAGAGCTCCCACGATATTGGTAAGAAATGAAGACTCAGTGATTCCCAGGAACACTGATGTTGTGAAGAACACTAAGGTTCAGTGTCACCTCACTGTAGAGGAACTCCTCAAGGCAAAACCAGAGCTCTGGAATCATGTGAAAAATCAGGTCCCAGAACTTGAATCCAATACAGCAAAAGTAGGCTCTAAACAAAAAGTACCAGGGATACCTCTCGACAAGATAGGAGACATGAGCGAAGGTGAAGAAGGTAACACTTATCTTCCGATCACCTATCAAGGTTACACAACCAAAGCAATTGTGGATTCGGGTGCCGGTGTTGCTATTGCGACCACCTCCCTGTGGAAGCGATGGGGCAAACCCACCTTAAGACCAACGAGAATGAAACTTCAAATGGCAGATGGTCATTTTGAAAGACCTCTCGGATTGCTTGAAGGGATAACTCTAACCACTTGTGGTGTAGAGTTCGAACATACGTTTGCTATATGTGACTTTGTGAAGAATAATGTTTACGAGATGATCCTAGGAAGACCCTTCCTACGACAATTGCAAATAGTACAGGATTGGGGAACCAACTCCTTGTACTTACAGCACTTAGGGGTCACCACCAAGGTCAATCTGAAGGATCACACCTTCAGAGATGTACCACCCCTACAGTGGAATCCTATCCACAAAGTGAAAGAGGACTCTATCTCCGTGCATTCTGGAAGTTCACCTGAACCATCCTGGTTACATGAAGATACTCACTTGTGGATGTGCAAGGTCGCAGAGGAAGAGGAAAAGCGCCTAAAAGCGAGAGAAGAAGGAACTCCCCCAGGAGATAGACCAATAAAAGACCCAGCCTATACACCAATGATATTTCCAGATGAGGAATTTGAGCCTCATGGTTGGGCAGAAATCTTAGCTACCATGGACATTGCAGTCAATGAGGAACAATGGACACCCCATTGTGATGAGGAGGGTTATGATATTTCAGTGTTCATGTGTCAGCCCTTGTTGGAAGAGTGTGATCCTAGTGAGTTCATAGAAGAAGAAGAGAATGACGATGATCTAGAATCCATTGTGATGGATACATACTTTGACTCAGAGGAACACTACTTAGAAGACCTAGGGGTGTTAACCCAAAAGGAAGAAGAACCCCTTGCGAGTATTAAAACGATAAGTTCAAAGAAAGGAAGTGAAGGAGGTCAAAAGAAAAAGAAAAGGAAAGCAGTGAGACAAGAAGAGGAAGAATCATTGTTTGAAGTACCAGAAAATTTCAAGAAATATGAAGTGGAAGACCGGAAAATTTTGGTACGAATGCCTAAGAGAGAGGCCATTATAGGAGAAGCATATGACAATAAAGAAAAGACCAAAAAAATTGTAGTGACCATTGAAGGGAACGAAGAGCGATGTACGTACATAGGAGACGACCTAAGTGCAGAAGAAGAAGCAGAGCTTGTAGCGCTATTAAGGGAATATAGGGATGTGTTCGCATGGCACTATAGAGACTTGAAAGGAGTAGATCCAGAGATTTGCTCTCATACGATTCCGATGACCGCTGATGCCAAGCCCACCAAACAAAAACCCTACACATATAATGACAATTATGCAGCCAAAATAAAAAAGGAAATTGACAGGCTGATTGAAGCCGGATTCATCTATGAGATTGAGCACACTGAATGGGTGTCCCCCATTGTAGTGGTGCCCAAGAAGAATGGGAAATTGCGAGTGTGCATTAACCTTAAAAAAGTCAATGCCGCTACGATCCGAGATAGTTATCCTCTTCCAATCACCGAACATCTATTGGAGCGTGTTGCAGGCAAGGAAGTTTACAGCTTCCTTGATGGATTTTCAGGTTACAACCAAGTAGCCATTGCCCCCGAAGATCAGCACAAAACGGCCTTTGCCACAGAATGGGGAATCTTTGCATTTCGTGTGATGCCATTTGGGCTCACCAATGCACCTGCAACATTCCAAAGACTCATGTGTCATGTCTTCAAAGAGTTCTTGCGAAAGAGCTTAGAAGTATATGTGGATGATTTATGCGCTCATTCCCAAGAAAGAAGATACCACATCCCTGAGCTCAGGCAAATCTTCAACAAGTGTAGAGATTATCGAGTGTGCCTGAATCCAGAGAAGTGTGTGTTCATGGTACGACAAGGTAAGATCTTAGGTCACATTGTTTCTAAGAATGGAATTTCAACAGATGAAGACAAAGTAAGAGCAATAGCAGAGTTGCCCAGACCAAGGAATGTTAAAGAGGTACAAGCCTTTATGGGCCATTGTGGATATTACCGTAGGTTTATTCACATGTATGCCATCATAGCTAAACCTCTCTATGGGTTGTTAACAAATTTCGAGTGGAGTGAGGAATGCGAGACTTCCTTCAACGAGCTGAAGAGACGTTTGTGCACAGCACCAATATTGACTACTCCGGATTGGAGCAAACCCTTTCATGTCCATGTAGATGCCTCAAATCATGCAATAGGATGTGTGCTAGTGCAACCCACGGGTGAAGGAAACCTAGATTTGCCGATAGCATATGCTAGTAGGCAACTAAATGCAGCTGAACGAAATTATACCACAACGGAAAGAGAAGGCCTAGGTATGGTATATGCTGTGAAGAAGTTTAGACACTATCTATTGGCCAATAAGTTCAAGTTTTTCACTGATCATCAAGCTTTACTATATTTGGTCAATAAACCTTGCAATACAGGCCGCTTAGTAAGATGGTTCCTTTTACTAATGGAATACGACTTTGAAGTTGTTGTCAGGAAAGGTAGAACCCATCTTAGGGCAGACCATCTTTCTCGCATCACTTCAGGAGAGCCACCGCAAGGAGTGTCTGATGAATTGCCCGATGCTTATCTGTTCAATTTAGAAGTTGTTCCTAAATGGGCAAATAAGTTGGTACCAGTCCTAACCTTCGGGCCTGCAAATAAAAATGTTAAAACAAGCAAAGAGGAAATTGTAAAATCGCTAAAGTATCAAATATTAGCCGGAAGTATGTACAAGCAAGATACCGAGGGCGTATTAGCTTGTTGTGTCGAGGATGATGAACATGCTAGTTGGTTGCAACAAGCCCATGAGGGACTGCTAGGAAATCACTACCCTAAACAACAAACATTGCAGAATCTAAAACGTTTAGGGGTGTATTGGCCTAGCATGGACAAAGAAATACAAGAGTGGATCCACAATTGTCCAGTGTGCCAGAAGAGACCCCCAGTGGAGCATGCCACTCTTTATCACGTGTCATTAATCCCAGATTGGAGTGCTCCATTGGTTGAGTTCATGAGATCGGGAACATTGCCCAATCAGGCTAGTCTTGCAAGAAAACGGAGCATGGAGCAAGAGGCTCAAGACTATGCCTTAGTAGGAGACAACCTATATCGAAGAGGCAAGGATGGTTACCTAAGACTGTGCGTTCATGAATCAGACTATTTGAAAGTCTTAGAAACTGCACACAGCGGTGCTGCAGGTGGACACTTTGGGCCGGACAGAGTAATTAAGACCATTCTATTCTCGGGACTTTGGTGGCCCACTCTTCATATGGATGCACACTCTTATGTGAAGAGTTGCGACACATGCCAACGTGCCCAATATCCGATAAGAAAAGATGAAATGCCCTTAAGGCCAATGATGGGAGGACGTGCATTTTCAAAGTGGGGTATAGACTTGGTAGGTCCCATCAACCCCCCAGCTAGAAACTCCCATGCAGAATACATTATTGTAGCCACAGATTACCTTACAAAGTGGGTGGAAGTAAAGGCCACGACAAAGAATGATGCTCAAACGACGGCTAAGTTCTTATTCAAAAATGTGTTCACTAGATATGGGTTACCAATAGAGTTGGTTAGTGATAGAGGTACGCACTTCTTGAATGAGGTCATTGAAAATCTCCTTCAAGAATTCATGGTGATACATAAGAAGTCTGCACCCTATCACCCACAAGCTAACGGACAAGCCGAGAGCACGAATAAGATCCTATGTAACGTATTGACGAAACTGGTAAATAATAAACGCTCTGATTGGGACAAACAACTTCATCATGTTGTTTGGGCATACCGAGTTGCCTACAAAACGGTACTCAATGCCACCCCATTTCAGATGGTCTTCGGACAGAATGCAGTGCTACCACTAGATTTCCTAATCCCAGCTTTAAGAGTAGCACAAGAGCATGAGTGGAATGGACACGAGTTGTCCTCTAGGATCTTTGATCTAGAACGTTTAGGTGAGACGAGGCTACGAGCAGCAGCAGGCATCTATGCTGCAAAGAAACGGCAAAAGGCATACTTTGATGCCCATGTGAAGGATAAGGGCTTGAAAGAAGGAGATCTAGTTTTAGTCTACACATTGAAACAACACGCAAGAAAGCTAGAAAAGAGGGGCTACGGACCTATGATCATTAATAGGATCTCCACGAGTGGAGCAGTACAACTAGCCACTTTAGAGGGGGATGTCCTCCCAAACTATATTAGCGGATGCAGAGTCAAGCTCTATCAGGAACCCCTCACGGAGGAGACGCTAAGCCGACTCAATACTGCTAAGCAACGTAAAGAGGAGGAAAAACGAATTCGAGAAGAAGCACAGGCAGAGGCCTTAGAGCGTATCAGACGAATGAAGTTGAGGAGACAAGGAAGGGACCAGCCTATGACTGACACTCAAGAGTCTCCAGGCTATCACATGGCCATGTGTGAGGCTTCAGGTGAACGTACCCATAAGATAGTGGACCGACGACCTTTTGTGACCCTAGAAATAGGACAAAGAGACAGCACAACCAGCGTGAGGGCTTTAATTGATTCAGGAGCAGCTACAAGTGCAGTTCGGCTCTCTTATTGCCAGCAGCTGCAATTGGAGGTAAAACCCCTAGAAGCATATCTGATAGGATTAGGAGGTGTTGAAACCCCTTGTATGGGAGAGGTGGATCTTCCCCTCTACATACAAGAGGTCCTCATGCCAGCAAAAGTGCTAGTGTGTGAAGACGAGGATCTGACCGAACCTCTTGTCTTGGGCCAAGACTGGATCTATGATCATGCAGTCAATCTCAACCTAAGAAGTGGACTCCTTCAGGTGTGGGTAGGCCAAAGCCGTCTCACGATTGAATTAGAAAATCAAGCACTCAAACCAATAGAACAGGCACCAACTCCTGGTCCCTCCAGGAATCCACATGAAGATAACACTGTTGTGCTTGTCCAAACTTCTATGGTGCAGAGGAATGCCAATCTTACTGAAGGTTCAGAGGCCAAGAAGGAGTTCATAACTGATCCAAAGAAGATTCTAAACGACCAGACCGAACATCACTCTACACGAAGGAGGCCGCTAATCAAGAGGCAGGAGCGCCAACCCGCGCAACATGGAGCATCTTGTGGCGTGAAGCAGATCTGGATACGCAAGGATGGAAAACCCACAGCTCCAATAGCAGATTCTCAAGGAGACAAGAAACGAGCCTCACCATCAAGGAACAAAGTGAAGAAGCCCCCTAGGATAACCCCTAGGCATACCATTTCTATTTGGGTTCCTAAGCGGTCAATGAAGGCCACCCCTAATGCTAGACAGATATGGGTGCCCAAGGCTTGCTTACAAGCCCAAAGTACTTCACCTTCAGGCACTAGGATGAAGCAGCTTTCACAAGCACTCTTGGCCAACAACTCAGAAAGTGACAAGATACCTACACCTCTCACTGTCCCCACTCCCATCAACCCCAGGAATGTCTGGAAATGGGTACCCAAAAGGTCCCAAATACATCACACTCTCATACCGAAATCTTCACCTGTCCTTAGCTCTAAGAGCTACGACTCCTCTATCAAAGTGTGGAGAATTAAACTGTGTACTAAACCCCCTGACCCTATTCTGCAAATCCGTCCACACTAACACAGGAGCATTCCGAGCCCATTGCATAACCAAAGTATGCATCTAGGATGACACTGACCTTTAATCACCACTCACACATATCATAAACACCTCACCACTAACCACTGACCTCCGGGATTGTCATGTTAGTATTGTGAAGGGAACACCATTACATCTTGTTTCCTATGCAACACTAATGTGCCTTTCGTCTTCCAACAGATAAGCAACCTACTCTCATGGCAACCGCGGCAGGCACAAGCTCTCAGGCAGGATCTGGTGCTCCTATCAATTGGGATGCCATGCCAGTGGAAGCTCCACCAACAACTCGGCCTGAAGAATTCTTGAATGTGCGAAGGATTCCTATTCCAGATCCACCCAATGGACTAACCGAAAGAGTAAAAGGGCACTCCCATTGGTTCAATGAAATGCCAGGGGATTTGGGAGACGCAGATCACATCTGGGAGTCCAAGATGGAGTGTGGAGGGGTTTGGTGGACCTTCCAATTCTTTTCAAGAGAATTTGAGACCTTACAGAATGCAGCTCCACTTCAGGATATCTGGCAAAAGGCAGGACTACAAGCTTACTTCAGTGCAGCTCTACCTAAACCCGACTTCCTCAGGTGCTACTACTTGATTGCTACGCTGAAACCTACCGGGGATAAAGATCATTCAGGCACATTCTGGGTGCCCTCCTTATCTAATCTGGAGGAGATGAGGAAGTTTGAATTAAATGTAACGTTAATCAGGGAAGCCCTTCAAATGTATGGCACTCATGTGCCTTCAGATCGCGACCCCTTGATACCAGAATCAATGAAAAGCAATAGAGTCAAGAAGCTCAAAGAAATGTGCGCCCTCACCCCCAACATCGCCATACCTCTGCGGATGTGCCTCCAGCACTTCGCATTTCCCGCTCAGGACCGTTTTACTCAGCCTCACAAGAAGATATGGTACGGGTTGTATTTAGCAGAGACCGGAAGCTTGCCCATTAAGATGCCGGTATGGATCTTAGATCAAGTATATGAGGCTTGCAAGCGGGGGGCGAGGAAGCCCACCTTACATGGTTGTTGTGCACTGACAAGGATCATCTACAGATGTCTGGCATATGATGTGCCAGTTGCTCGAGCCCTAAAGTATGCACACCTGGAGCTGTTCAAAGGGCGAAAGTCAGGGAATCAACCGGCAAAAAGAATGCGTGGATCCCTTTCACAGGTCCTGATCCCTCCAGAAGCCACCGCCAAAGTCTCCACTAGAGAAGAAACCCAAGTGGCATCTTTCACGATCCATCTCCAAGAGTCTCAACCAAGAGAGGTGGTACAACCCGTTCCATCCGCCCCTCCACTACCTACCGATGCAGAGTTTGCATCTATGGCCACCTTCACAGAAGATCCAAATTTCGATTTTGAAAGATTCCTGCAGACGGTCCCCCTATCCGACA
Organism: Ceratopteris richardii; assembly: GCA_020310875.1. Taxonomy (NCBI): domain Eukaryota; kingdom Viridiplantae; phylum Streptophyta; class Polypodiopsida; order Polypodiales; family Pteridaceae; genus Ceratopteris; species Ceratopteris richardii. The sequence goes on from CM035411.1 coordinate 115,891,343, forward strand.
GTGAAGATTCCCTTGACAATGTGGGTCCGGGTGCATCTGCCCAAAGAGAACAGCCACGGGGCGAGACGAGCAGTGTACATGGGGAAGGAGTGGCACAACATCCTCATGACCAAAGCACACAAGTGCAGGAAGGCGCACACAAAAATGACCCGGAAGACAGTGAAGAGGAGGCCCCTGCCTACACAGTACAACTCAGACGGCTGTACAAGACAATCAAGCAGGTACAGAGAAGACATAAGATGACAGAAGCGGCGAATAGAGCTCTAGTGAACCAGATGCTTCAAGCTGAGAATGTTGACTCCAACTTTGTGGAATCATTGAATTTATTGGCAGAGACATGTGGGATCGGGGAGGCATTGAGGACAATGGTATATCAGGAAAATCCTGTCTACGATCAACGAAGGATTGATACACGACCACGACGCGGGAAAATGATTCAAATGGAAACCTCTACCGCCTTGCCTACTATAATTTCAGAAGATGTTCACATGACGAGCCCGAGTCCCACCGACGAACATGAGGTAATTACACACGTACCATCTCCACAGCCACCTTCCCTCCACCTTTCAGAACCCCTCTCCACTATTCCTCCTGAACAACCGACATCCACCCATCACGAAACCATTGTACACACCTCCGTTTTTACATCTTTCCCTTTACCCACGTCCCACACTTCCACCCAAATTTTGGAACCTCACGTCGGTCATCCGGCCACCGATCAAACCATAATAGGTCACCCTTCCTATCTCCCCGCCCTTGGACAACCACTTGCCAATAGCCAGACCTCATCCCATCCTTTTCCATTCACTCACACCCAAACCCTATCCGCCACTCCCCTAGCAACTGACTCACACTCAACCCAAGTCACACAACCCTCATTTTGGACAAACCTTGTAAATATACTCCAACAGGTGGATACTTATAATAAAAAGTCTCTTTCCCAAACCCACTCCCCCACATTCACTGCCACCACTATCACACCACCCACCATTCCTGTATTCACAGTGCACGAATCATACACTCTCACGTCCGATCCCATGGACATCTCACCATCCGCAGGATCACCCACCACCACTGTTATCCCAACATTACCACATATCATTTCACTCACGTCGCCATTTCCAAGCACTGTAGGCACAACATCCACTTTTCCCATTCCCACTTCCCAACCCCCTGCATCTTCCATCCTTACCCCTACACCCACCTCATTTAGTCTTGCACTCGACACCATGCTCGAAGCTGCCACTCAGCTTAAGCAGGAATATAAATTATTGGAAGAAAATAACAAGGAGCTTTGCACCCTCTCAGCAACACTCCAAGAGCGTGTCAATGCTTTGGAGTCCAGCCATACGGAGTCACAAAGCAAAATATCTGCCCTCGAACATGCAAATGCGCAACTCGAAGCGAGGCATATGGAAGAGAGCAAAGCCATGGAGGAACAGCTGCGAGATCAAATGGGCCGCAATGCAAGGCTTCAACGAAACATGGCCTTGCTACGACGACATCTGGCGGCAGCTCAAGAAGAGAACAGATGGCTTCAACAACAAAACCAAGAGAACCTCGAGGCTGCCATGGAGAACACCCGGGAGCACCCATAGACCCGGCTAAATTTCAAGCTGTTCCCTCAGAAAGCATACAACAGATCTTGGAAACTTATGCCAATCTTTTAGAAGCACATGATCAGCTTGCCGACCAACTGAAGGACCTACAGAGACCCCAAGAGTCTACACCACACCAACGGGAACCTAAAGAGATGACCGACGCTGCTACTTCACCTGAACCTGAACATTCAACGACCAATGACGTACTGGAGTTACGACAACAGGTTGCAGAATTAAAATTGAAGTTGATGCAGTACGAGCGACCTCCTTCCCCACCTGAGCAACCCATGGAAGAGGAAGAAGTTATTATTCCAGTGGAGGAAGCATATGAAGAGAACTATGAGCCTCAACCTTTTCCAGGAGGCACAACCACTGAGGAGGGACAGGACACTTATGAGGAACCCCCATCGGCATGGATGAAACAGGTAGAAGAAATGGGGCAGACTCATGAAGAACGTATCACCTACCAGATGTTGGCCATGAAGACCATTGAAGAAACCATACTTCAATCAGAATACTTCAGACAGCTGGCCCCTAGAAGACTAATCACCAGCTCAGAATTACAATATAAGCCATACTTTGTACTATTGGCAGACTACAACGCCGAGATCAAACGTAAGACCAACAAGTACCCAACTTTCGCAACGCAATTTGAACCGGAGGACATTCCAGAGGAGGCGCGCAAAGGGAGAATACATCAACCCATCTGGAGGCAAAAGCTATTGGAGACCTATCCCGAGATGCTACGAACATGGGACCACGCACCCATGCATTTAAAGTATAACAATTGCTATGGACCAGTACAACGGAGAAGGACATGGAAGTCATTTGCAATCAAAGTCAAGAACAATTCCAATTGCAAAGAATGGCTCAATTACCCTGCCATTGCACCCCCCAACGGCACGCCTACGGTAGCCTACATGATGGCTACCATCAGACATTGGCTTCCCCGCCTCCACCCTATGCCAGATGTGGCTGCCCAGATGATGCTCAAGATCTTCGATATGATGCAGGTTGTGCTCAAAACTTTCCGAAATGTCTGTCATATTCAACCTACAATTCCCGGGTTTATGAATGGTAATTATGACTTGTTATATGATATGAGCACCACTCCGAGCATACGAGTTGCTTATGCATGGCACGCACGCATCAGATATCTCCCTGCCTGCTACAAGCAAACGTTCGATGAAATGTTCACCATGGGGTTCTGGGAAGCACACTCAGAGGTGTTCGCGCCACGGCCCACCCATTTGTTACACCTCTTTGCAAGCGAACAAACGATGCACTCAGAACTCTACACAACGCCACAGACGGACATACCGGGCCCAGTCAATTGGGATACCATACAGAGAGACCTGATCCGAGGGCTGCGAATCAAAGAACATGAGGTGGGAGCTGACATTCTCCAGAACTATATTGATCAACCCGCAGAGCAAAGGTCTATCAGAGGCGACAGACGCTAGGGGGGGGAGAGTGTTGACAGCATACGGGAAGAAGCAAGTACGAACACACATGCAGATCTAGCACTAAGGCAACCCTTCATTTTTTTCAAAACCCCTACATCATTTTCAAGTGATTCTCATCACTAAAAAACCTTGTAAATATCATTTCACCTTTTTGTAGCTCCATTTTGTACAAGCCGAGGAGTCCTCGAGCTTGGGGAGCCTTAGAAGTAGTTGCCTGCCAATTTTCATAATTTTTAGATCTCGTTTGAGCCCTCAAATAAGCCCTGGAACCTAATTTTTAACTAGGCCGGACACTAGGTCTGGACAGGGCCAAAGCTAGTCAAAAACTATAAATAGAGCTAGAGAGCTCATTTTTGGGTTAGCTTCTTGTAGTTTGAGCTTGTATGAGAACTTTGTTGCAATAGAAGTGATTCCATTGTCTTACTCTCTTTGTTCTTGCCGTGTGTGCGCGTGTGCGTGTATGTGTGTGCATGCTTGTGTGCTTCTCACTCACGCACTTGTGCTTCCACTTGCTTGTGGTCTTCATACCATCCTCACGTCTCCCCGGATTGACATTAAAGGAGGTGCTACTCATCACTGAGCTACAAGCACTCAAGGAACTAGGAAAGGCACAGACTCCTGGTCCTTCCAGGGGTACACATGAAGCTGACAATGCTATTCTTGTCCAAAACTATGTGATGCAGAAGGATGATTGTCTCAACAAAGAAGTTAAGGGTACAACGGAACTCCCTTCTTTTCCAAAAGCCACAGGGATGTAGCAACCAAAGGCGGATCAAATGCAGAAAAAGCAGCCGACTTCTACTCAAGGCACAAAGAAAATATGACGCACGGTGTCTCAACCACCAAAACAAGTGTGGGTACGGAAAGGCGAGCATCTTATTGCGGGCAAGCCACCACAACTGGCTCAACTTCCTATCAGTGATCGACAACACAACACTAATAAGAAGTCATCCAAAAATTCTTCTGTGAAAGTGAGGTTTATTTGGGTACCCAAGAAGTCCATGAAGGCTAGCCCACAATCACGACAAATTTGGGTGCCTAAGGCTTGCTTGCGGGCTCAGATAGCTACACAAAAACCAAACCCCTTACTCACTGGAACAGCTGATACCTACTCTTATACATCACGCACGAACACATCTTCACCCATGAGCACGAGTAGAATCACTGGAAAATGGGTGCCTAAAAAGCCTCATTTCCAAGTTGACATTCTGATCAAGCCCTTTAGAGTCCCCAAAAAATCAAAACAGAGTGTCATCCACTATGTTTGGCAACCCAAGCCTTGTAATAAACCCCCTAACCCATTTGTAAAGCCACCTCCACTTACTAACTGCATCCATACTGCACCCTACCCCCCAATTAGCTCATAGGTATTCAGCATCAGCTAACCACACTACACACTCACATCCACTCAAGCACTAACTAACCACCTAACTACATCATAATTCATCAAGTTAATGTTGTAACGAGGACACAATGTCGTTTTGTGTCCATTGCAATGTTAACATTTATTCATATATTCTCACAGAACCGGCAGCGATTTCTTCAACATGGCTGAGGCTGCAGGAACAAGCTCTCAAGCAGGAACGAGCCAGCAAGTGGTGGATTTAGATAGTTTACCCATTCTACCTGAGACAAATGAAAGACCGGAAGAGTTGCAGGCTATCAAAATCATACCAGTAGCAGACCCCCCCAATGGCCACACCATGCCCGTAGGAAAAGCTTCCCACTGGTTTAGTGAAGTTGCAGGACCCTTGGGAGAGGGATCATACCTATGGGATTCAGAGTTGGACTTCAATGGGAAGCAAGGTAAATACCATTTCTTTACAAGGGAATTTGAAAAGTTACAAAATGCAGAAGGTCTACGTCCGGTATGGGAGAAGGCAGGATTGGATGCATACTTCAGTGCCCGGCTCCCAAAGCCTGACTTCATGTGGTGCTTCTATCTCATCAATACCCTGACTCCAAGCAAGAACCCAAAAGGAGCAAGCTCATTTGTGCTCCCATCTCTGACAAAAGGAAATGGGCTCAAACGGTTTAGGCTCTCAAACAACTTAGTGAGAGAGGCCCTAGATATGCGCGGAATGCATATTCCAACAGAAAAGGAGACCCTCGTGCCTGATTACATGAAAAATCGAAGCCTCACCAAGCTCAAGGACATGGTGGTCGTGACGCCTAATATTGCAATACACCTTCGCATGTGCATGAAGCACTTTGCTTTTCCTACCCAAGATAAATTCACCATGCCACCCAAAAAGATATGGTTTAGTTTGTATCTGGCAGAGACACAGAGCCTCACCATCAACTTACCCCACTGGATAATTGATCAGATACACCTAGCCCACAAACGATGGCCGCGGAAGCATGTTTTATATGGATGTTGTGCTCTGACTAGAATCATTTATAGGTGTTTGGCTTATGACATCCCTATTCAACGGACCCTGATCTGGAATCGAGTAGAGCAGTTTAGAGGCAGGACGTCCACTGGACCCCCTTCTAAGAAGATGAGAGGAACTGTCCAAGTCCCTTATGCTCAACCACGTGGAGCCACCCTAACACCGGATGTTACCCCTCCACCCCGAAGAGTTCGGCCATTCACACTATGACTTCCAAGACGCAGCACCGATGGTCCTAACTTGATATTTCCTCCCGTCCCAACCAATCTTCAATTTCCCGGTGGCGCACCCTTGGAAGAACTCACGAATGAAGACTTCGAACAATTGTTACAAGACGTAGAGCTGGAGGCAGAAGAGGCACAACAAGTAGAGAATGTTCAACCGCAGGCAACGACCTCCCAAGTACCTGTTACCACAGTTGAAGTGGATGAAGAGGACAATGAAGATGAAGAATATGAGGAAGATGAGGAGGAATATGACCACGAACATCAAGATGAGCAACAGGAAGTGCCAGAACTAGTAGGTGCACCTGCATACACCGCTCAACTACAAAGGTTATATGACACGATCAAAGCAGTGCAAGAAAGGCATCAACTCTCCCTTGCATCAGGCCAAGCCTTGATGCAAGAAATGCTTGCAGACGACCGAGTGGATCAACATTTTATTGACACCCTCAAATTAGTGTCAGAATCTTTAGGAGTTCCGGAGGCTATCCACACAGCTGTACGCCAGTCCGTGAGGTATGACAAATGCAGAGTCGACACATTACCACGAGCACGTAAGACTATCAGGATACCCATCACAGAGCCAGAAGTAACCATTGAAACCACAGCTACCCCCACCACCACCATTGACCTATCTGCTGAAACTTTTGTTCAAACATCACCCATCTCACCCCCGCACCCCCTTTCCCCACCTTCTCCACCCCCACCACCACCTCCTACCATGGAAGAAACGACAGTCATCACCTCTACCTTCACTTACAACCCAACCTCATCCACATCCTTCTCATTTCGAGAGCCAACCTCACAGGACACCCTCTTTTCTTCCATCACCAATCCCTTGTACACTTCGCCCTTTCTGTCCTCCGAACCCATAATTGGCCACCCCATAATTCCAAGTGTGGTTGGAACCCCCGCATCCACGGAAGGCATCCTGTGTTTCCCAGTCTATCCCCCAACACAGGTACCCCCATTCCATGACCCCCACTTCCCATCTGCCCCCTACACCTCATTCAACCTAACCACACCACCCCAATACCCATCCTTCTTGGAGCAGTCCATCCACACTCCAATGTCTCAAAGGCACATTCCCCAAAGGTTAGCAACAACATCAATCTACACAAACACCACACTCACTTCACCTACCATACCAACTTACATGGTAGCCCCTGTACACACCATTTTGTCTGACCCAATGGACATTTCACTAACCACAGCACCTCTCCCCACAATTCCACCATCTCCCCCTCCCCTACCCCCCACCTCACCACTCACCACACCATTGGCAGACACAGCATTCACTACCTCCCTTCCCATTCCCACCTCCCCTGCATTCCAAACTTTCCCCCTTGCATCTCATAACGTAAATAGCACGTTCAATACATTACTTCAGTGTGCACATCAACTACAACAAGAATACCATCAATTGGAAGAACACATTGTTGCCCTCCAAGCAGAATCTCAACGTTTACAAGCTAGAGTCAACACTCTCGAAGATGATTACCAAACGCTTCTAGCAGAACATACCACCTTATAATAGGCTCACACAGAATTGGAATCGAAGATATCGACGGTGGATGATCAAGCAGTGAAGGAACTGGAAAGTGTGCTCCAGTCCCAAATGATATCAAATGCTACACTTAGACGCAACCTTGGGCTATTAAGGAAGCATATGGCAACAGCATTAGAAGAGAACAAGCGGCTTCAGCAACAAAACCAAGACAACTTTGAAGCAGCTATGGAAGGAACTACGGGAGCAGCCATTAGCCCTACCAAGTATAGAGCAGTCCCATTAGAAGACATTCGCATCTTACTTGAGGAGCATGCAAATTTCTTAGAGTCATGTGAAAAGTTAGAGACTTAGTGTGCGGACCTAAAGAAGTAGATAGCCCGTGCCCCCACAGCTCAACAGGAGCCGATAATCTTGCAACACTCTATAGAAGAATTAGAGACCCTCCGAAAGCAGTTGGCAGAACTCCAGGCACGCCTCTTACCATATGAAAGGCCACCCTCCCCAGCTGAAGAACCAGAGCCTGACACAGTAGTGGAAATCCCTGTTGATGACAGCTATGAAGAACCATATGAGTCGATGCCAACACTCGGTGGCCGAGTTACAAAGGAAGGACAGGACACTTTAGAAATTGGAGTCCCGGATTGGGTCAAAAGGGTTGAGAAAGTGGGAAACACACATGATGATCGTGTCGCCGTGCAAATCCAATCCCTCACGAATCTGGAAGAAACTGTTCTTCGATCGTCTTACTTTCAGTACCTATCCCACCAACGGTTAATCACAACATCACAGCCGCAATACATGCCTTACTATGTCTTGCTACATGATTATAATGCAGAGGTTAAAAGGCATATAGGGAAGGAACACACATTTGCCACTCAATTTGAGCCGGAGGACTTATTGGCAGATGCACGAGCTGGCTCAATCTTCCAACCTAATTGGCGTGCACGTTTACTAACTGATTACCCTGAGATGATGAGCACATGGTCAACCATGCCTCTGTATATCAAGTATAATCCATGTTATTGCCCAATGGTACGTCGCAGATCATGGCAAGCATTTGCAATCAAGGTACGCAATAATAAAGAATGCTCGGCGTGGGTCAATTATCCATATTTTGCTCCACCTCGAGGGACCCCAACCGTAGCCTACATGATATCAACAATTCGACACTGGTCTACACGTCTAAAGAATGTACCCGACATAGCTGCAAAGATGTGTATGAAAACATTTGAGCTCATGACAATTGTCTTCAAGACCTTTTGGAACGTACATGCTCCATATATATCTGCCCCCGGCTTCTCTCAAGGTAATAAGGATTTAGTCTACGACATGAGCTAGACTCCCTCGATCAACATAATCTTTGCCTGGCATGCACGAATAAAGTATTTACCCGCATGCTTCAAGCAAACCTTTAAAGAAATGTTCTCTACAAGGTTTTGGGAATATCACTCGGAGATTTTCATTCCCAAACCAACACATTTGCTACATCAATTCGCAGTAGAACAAGCCATCCATGCAGATGAGTTACGTCTGCCACATCCGGACATTCCACGACCAATTGATTGGGATCGCATGATGACAGACTTGGCCAGAGGATTACGCATCCAAGAACATTAGCTTGCCACTCATGTTGTGGAATATTACATACAACACTCCCAGCAACAAGGGTTTGTCAGGGACGATAGACGCGAGAGAGGGGGGCGTGTTGACAGTAGTATGGGCACCCAAGGACTGACGAGACAAGGAAGCCAGCGGAGAGAGTCAGAGCAAAGCGAAGGATTAAGTAGACAGAGCAGTCGACGCAGATCTGGCAAATAGGCCCTTCAAATTTTTTCAAATCAACATCTTTATAAGAGTGATTCTCATCACTAACAATCATTGTAAATACCATTTCATATTTTTGTAGCTCCATTTTGTGCAAGCCAAGGAGTCCTTGAGCTTGAGGAGCTTTAGAAGAAGCTACCTATCAATTTTCACATTTTTTAGACTCCGTTTGAACCTCCAAATAGGCCAGAGAACCTAATTTTTAACTAGGCTGGACACTAGGTCTGGACAGGGCCAAAAACTAGTCAAAAACTATAAATAGAGCTAGAGAGCTCATTTTTTAGGTTAACTTGTAATAGAGTTAAACTTGCATGAGCATTTTGAAAGTAATCTAAAAGAACTCCATTGTCCTCCTCTTTGTTCTTGTTGTGTGTGCGTGTGTGTGTGTATGTGTGTGCATGTTTGTGTGCTTCTCACTCACGCACTTGTGCCTTCACTTGCTCGAGGTCATCATACCATCCTCACGTCTTCCCGGACTGACATTAAAGGAGGTGCTACTCATCACTGAGCTACAACTTTGTTCCTAGCATGAATAAATACCTTGAAGTTGATCTTCTATCATTAATAGAACCTACGCAATCAGCATCACTCCATCCTTTAAATGTTGGCTCTTCTCCATACCTCTAAAGCAATCCATGATTGATTATATTCCTTGCATATCTAAGCACTCTCTTGGCTACATTAAAGTGCTCTTGAGTGTCAACATGAATAAATTGAGGAAGTACTCCTACCACATAAGATAGTTCAAGTCTAGTCATTGTTGCATAGATCAAAGAATCAATAAAACTTGTATACAATGTTAATTCTTCAAGCCTTTTACCATCCATCATACTTATCTTTGTATTTGCATCTATAGGTTGACTGAGTACCTTACAATCTTTTGTACCATACTTGTAGAGTACATCCAATAGATTTCTCCTTTTAAAAGGTATATGCCATCCTTTTTCTACCATTTTCCCTACTGAAATGAGGTTCTTAATAGATGGAATAGGAAATACCTTCTTAAGAAGGTTAGCTGATTTTTCATTTTCAAGTCTCACATCTCCAATGTGCTCTATGATATGATCAGTGTTGTCACTTGTTTCCACACACCCTTTGTAACTTGAAACCCACAAATTGGTGAATACATCACCCTCAGAAGACATATGATTGCCGCAACCTGATTTTATATACCATTTGATATCACAATTAGCATCCTTTGAATAACCATGTATCATAACAAGCAATCGATCATTACCTATGTCCTTGTTTGAAGCATTTGCATAGTACCCTTAATTTCTTTGAGTTATTTACCATCATTATATCTACAATCTGAAGCTATATGATTTGGCTTACCACAATTATAGCAAATCATACCTTTGTGGGGGTTGTAGCCTCCTCTTCCTTTGCCTCCACATCTTCCCTTTGATTGGGATGAAGAGTCACTTGATCTTTCTCATTCTTCTTCACTTTGGTGGTTTCCTCGATTGTTGTAGCATCTTCCTCTTCCTTGTCTTCCACCTCTCCCTTTGCCTCTTGAAGATTATAGGACCTAACCATGATTGTCCTTGCTTTTGAATTGATCTCCAAATGATGCCTCCTCTACCACCAAGTGACGAATGAGGTCTTCTAAGCATGGAAGTCACTGATGCCAATTGATCACTTAGGTCTTTGATTTTGAGTGTGTACTCAACCACACTTTGGCTACTTGCTTTCTTCATGGTGTTAAGCTCATTCTTGAGTTGGATTTTCCTAGCTCTTATGGAGATTGCATAAACCTTTTCCAAAGAATCGCATACATCCTTGGCATTATCAAAATTTTGTGTATGCCCAATCATGGTGTTAGAAATTACCTAAGAGGTGAGGAACATTTCTATCCTATTCCTCTCTTCCTACTCTTTTGGCTCCTTCATTTGTGCATTGGTAGTGGTTGTATCTTTAGGATCTACATCAGGTCTTTCTTCTTCTCCACTGACTCTGGACCATAATCCTTTGCCTATAAGGTAATTTCTAACTTTGAACCTCCAAGTTTGTTAGTTCTCCTTTTCTAAAAATTCCACTTTTTGTCCCAAATCTACCATTGAAAAGAGAGTGTGATATAGAGGTTACCTTGTCAAGCAATCGCTTGTGATGCACTTCTTTCTTCTTTGATGAAGCACCTTCTCCTCCAAGTGTACTCTATTGTAGTGTGTTTCTCCTAATCCAAGCTCCAAAGATCTAATACCAACTCTGAGGAAAGAATCCTCTATGTGTGCAACAAAAGCACAATGAGCCCAAGTAGGTCTCGTAGCTTACTCCTAAAAAGGTACCTAACTTGGATCAAGCAATTGGATCCACATCCTAAAATCCAATGGTTCCAAGATTTTTTCCAAACTTTTTAAACTTTTTTATCTTTCCACAAATCGAAGAAACACTCAATTTGGATGAGTATAGGTTAGGTAACTCTCTACGTTATAACTGACTACTTGTTTTTCCACCTATGTAGAAATGTAACTCATAGAGAAATAGTTATAATGCATAGCAATAGAATGATCAGCCTAAGATATTTCTTATACATAAAATATGAAAGATAAGCTTTAATTTAATTGTAATATCACTAGAATTTGATTTACACAGAGAGAAAACACTATTACAAGTTGGCTATGTCACAGAATATAGTAGAGAGAGAGGGTCTAGTGCATGAAACTAATACAAAAGCTCATCCATGGAGATGACATGGTGCTCTTAGTTCTTGGGGATACTCTGCTAGTCCTTAGGCACTTGCTAGGTCCTTCACATCAGCCAATAGCCCCAAAGGTGTCTTTGCTTCATGTATAGGTGAGTCTGTGACTCTTCACCTACCCTTGAGTTGATCCTTGGCTTTTCATTGACTCTTCTTGATCTTTAAAATCCCTTGTGAGTCTTTTGATGTTTCCTTTATCTTGTAATGGATAAGGAATTGTGGCTTTAACATTATCAACGTTTTGGTTCATATTTTGAATATCAAAATTATCCTCTAAGCTTGATCCTTCTTTTTCAACACCATATACACTTCCTCATTCAACTCACCATGTGGAAAAGCATTAATGATTTCCATTTGGTATATTTTCCATTCTTTAGCTTCATATATGGCTATTAAAAACCTAATTTATTTCATTAGCAAGAAGGTTGAAAGTTTCATCATAATCTATATATTGAGTCTGAGTGAATCCGTTTGCCACCAATCTAGCCTTGTGTCTAGTTAGGGTTCCATCTAAGTTCCTTTTCAATTTGTATACCAATTGGTTTTGGACTATCTTCATGCCTTCCTTCTTGGCTACTAATTCCCAAGTGTGGTTTTCCTTTAGTGTGCTAATTTCATCATACATTGTAGCCCTTCATTCTGGTTTGTCCTTAGCTTCCTCATAGGTAGTTGGATTCTCATCTGAAACAAGCTACATCATGTAAGCAAAATGATTTTCCATGAAAGAGTCATAACTTAACTTTTGAATGGATTCTTGTTTGATCTCCTTTCATTACCCTTTGGTGCTTCTTCTTGAGCCTTGTGAGCTTTACCATGGGTGTAACCATTTCTTCTAGGCCATTGCCTTCAACTAGTGACTAGCTTCATCTAGCTCATAGTCTGCCTCATTTCTACTCTTGTATCTTGAAGTAGGGGAGGATTCATAACCTTTACCTTCATCATGGAATCCATGGGCATGTCCCTTAGATGTTGATGCCTCTGGTCCACTCAATGTGATGGACTCTTGAGGTCTAACCTGCATGATCATGATCATCTTCAAGGATTTTGTCCTTACCCTTGTCTACATACCATGGCCTTATCGCATCAAAGACCACATCACTTGATACATGGAGCTTCTTGGTCAAAGTATTATAGAATTTGTACCCTTTTGTTTTATGGAATAGCCAATTAATACACATATCTCATATTTATTCTCAAGCTTGGTCCTTACCTCTTGTGGTATGAGCACATAGCATACACATCCAAGCACCTTCAAGTCTTCTTGCCTTGGTTTCTTCCCATAATAAGCTTCATAAGGTGTGAGCTCATGCACTCCATTCAGCATAATTTGCTTGGTCTTTCTTCTTACCTCCTTTTCCATCCTTGAACTAAAAATATGAAGAATGTTGTTTGGGTTACCACAAATATAACAAATCAGACCTTTATGTGGATTCTTGCCCTTGTCCTTGTTGATGGTCTTGGATTTGGCCTTGGAGTGTGAATCGGATTCTTCATCATCGTCCTTTGATTGTTTACCTTTACCTTTCTTGTCTCCTTTGCCCTTTCCTATGTTGGCATAGAGTGATTGGTTGTGTGCATCCTTGCTCCTTTGTGCATCTCCCATTGCAACTTTTCATACCACTAGATGAGGGATGAGATCCTCCAATGATGGGAGAGGATCTCTATAAAGAATAGTGGTTATAGAAGTTCCACATATCTTCACCTCTAACTTGATTGAGGGTGATCACCACTATGTCATCTTTGTCAACTTTGCAATCAATGGATGCAAGTTGATCCCTTAGTTCTTTGACTATTCGGGTGTAGTCAACAATAGATTGGTCGCTAGCTTTCTTAAGTGTGCAGCTCATTTTAGATGCATCTTTCTAATCCTTGTGGAAGTACCATAAAACTTCTCAATGGATTTCCATACATCCTTAACATGATCAAATTTTGAAATATGCACAATCATAGTGTTAGAGTTTACCTAAGATGTCCAAAAGATAGCTCTACTATTCTTCTCCTCCCATTCCTTCAAGGCCCTTAGCTCTGTATTTCTAGCTATGGATCCTTTTGGTCAATCTCAGGTGCTTATTCATCTCCACACACAATAGGCTAGATTCCATTGCTCATAAGATAGTTGGATACTCTAAATTTTTGGAGTTCGAGGTCTACAGAAGCACAAAGAAGAAGAAGAAACTTGGAACACAACACACAATATTGATAGTATTACCATAGTGCCAAGCTATGTGGAAAGAGATCAATCAACAGAAGGAAGTAAACCCAAAGCTTTGTGAAAAGCTTCAAACTTCTCTCACGATAGAGCCTTTGTGAAAAGACCTGCAATGTTATATTGTATGGGCATATATGCCAAACTGATCTCCCCATTAGAGAACCTCTCCCTGACATAATGATAATGCACCTCAATGTGCTTTGTGCGAGCATGGAACAAATGGTTCCTCACAATGACCAAAGGGATCTGACTCTCAATTAACATGGTGGTGGTAGAACACTTACCAACACCCGAATCAGCCAAACGGCATTTAAGAAACATACACTCAACAGTCATTGTCAAAGTTGCCCTATACTCAGCATCACAACTAGAAGTGGCCAAAGTAGGCTACTTCTCGCTCAACTAAGATATGCATGAGCTACCAAACATTAAGCAAAAACCACTAGTGGATGCACGAGTGTCATAGCAACTAGCCTTGTCTGAGTTAGAAAAAGCATGTAAATATGATGGTAATGATCCCCTCTTGGGAAAAAACAATCCAAGCAGCCTGCTCAAGCAGCACAAGATGAGCTTAACTGCCTACTAATGTTTGACACTCGGTTAATGCATAAACATGCTCATCTATGAAATAACAAACTCAATATCAAGCCAAGATATGCATAAGTATATCAATCATCCAATAGCATTATGATAGAGAACAACATCAAATGCATATCGAGCATCATGAATACTCAAACATAAACCTATTTCCATACGGTTGGCAATAGGTTTGTAGTCTTCAAGGCCAAAACACTAGAATAACGTTTTTTTTTGGCACATTGCTATTCTGCCATCAACTTGAATAAGCTGAATGCCCAAATAATGTTGCAAATTTTCCAAATCTGACATCTCAAAAGAGTCATGCAAATCAGCCTTAAAATTAGCAATATGCTTCTCATTAGGACCAATGAGCAGCATGCCATCAACATAGACAACAATGATCAAAACAGCACATAATATGTTGGAAATGAGGTAGGCCCATAGCTCATATTACAGGCCCATGGTTCCATAGGTCCAGCATATACAACATAGAATCTAGCAATCTTCCAATATTGACAAAACATGAACATACCACAACTTAATCATACAGATGATGAGATAAAGATAGAGAAAGACTAGACAACATGTGTAAAGCATTACGTAAGCCAAGGCTTACTCACACTATCATATATACCAATGTTCAATGTAGAATGTGGGAGCAAAACTCTCAACCACTCTATGTGATGAAAAATAGATCGATGAGTGAATGTACAAATGTAACAAACATATTCAGATGTATGAACAAGAATCTGAATATATATGAGATGTGTGACCTGATAGGTTGTAGAAAAGTGAATATGAGTGACCAAAAGAGGAAGGATCACTCTAAAACTGATAATCAACAAACCCTCATCTAACCTTAGGCTATGGAAGACCCTAAGTCAGATACATGTGTGAAAAGATCACATACTTAAAAACTAGCAAAGAATGCTAACAAGTTTGCTACCGGAAATCCTCAAACTCATATGAACATATCTTCTCTAACACCTCATCCAAATATGCATAAAGCATAACCGTACTAATTCTCTTGTACCTATGCCGAATAGGACTCCTCTTGATATGGATGTCACTGCCTCCATAAACTTCAAGTAGTACCTATGTGCATAAAGAGAATATGTACCTGAAAACTTAACATAAGATGTAAATCTTATGTTAACCACCATCGAATGTCTTTGAAGTAACCCGAAATCTTCATGTAGAAGACAATCTTCAAATACATCATGTAGATGGCCGATCCTCACCACCAAGATGCTAATGACCAAGTCCTCTCCATGAGCAAGAGTGTGAGCACACTCTTCTCCTCCAAGAAGACCTCCATAGCCACTCCTCAACATGCTTCAAGTTAGCACCATGGCTACCCCATGTGCTAGATGAAACACCACCTCTATTGAGGTCTAAGCTCTCCAAAGCTTGTGTTGAACACTAGGTGAGGGATGAAATACAAGTGACCCCAAGCACTTCTTATATAGTTTTTGTTTTCCTTGAAAAAACTCCTCTAAAAGCAATTAAAGCTCCACGATCCTACGATCGCTCTTCAATAAAGCAATTAATCGTTGTGATCGCACATGTGAGAAAAACACATCCGAAAATCAGCGTCGCTGATCGTTCTTGCTTTTCAAGATTTTGATTGCTTAAAAATATATATGTGCACGTTGCCGTCGACGGTTTTGAACCCGGGTTGATTGAATGGGAGAATAGCATCGTAGCCACTGTGCCAACCTGTTTTACTTGTAGAAGGACTTATACAAAACTATAATCTAGACAATTTTGAGCAAATGAACCATGGATAATGTACTCATATGACATTGTTTTCCAACAATCCCCCCTGCAATGTCATATTGGTACAAACTAAACTAGATCTGCAAACTTCATACATCATCAAACTTCATAAGCTGCAAACTATTACAAGCTTCAAGCTTGTACTCCCAAACTGTCCTTCAAACCTTTTCTTCAAAAAGTCTTCTTCAAAACTGAATTTTACTTTCCTTCAAAAAAACTTGAACTTGCTGAATATGAACCATAATACCTGAGAAAATATGCAAACTAAATATCCAATAGTGTACTCATCAAGCAATCACTGCTTGATAACAAATGTAGCAAGTACTGACTCTAAACCTACTATCTCCTATTTTCACAAACCTGAAAACATACACTAGGATCCACATATTTGCATTTACCTTACGAAAGCTTTCTCAATGTACTTCTCTTGTGTCATGTAAATACACTAAACATAATCAAGAACTGAATCCTGGAACCTATGACTGACAACTCACAACTTAGTGTATTATGAACATTGTTGGTTCATCTCTGACTGTATTCAAGTCAAGTCAAAGCAACTCAACTGAAATCAATTGAAATCAATTGAAATCAACTGAAATCAAGTCATGAGTCTCATCAAAAAATCTATGATGTCATCATGCCTTCATCCTTAAATTCTTCATACCTCTTTCCTTCAGAACTTTGGTATAAACATATATGTGCGCACTTTTCAAACATACCTCTTTGAAATATCAAGCTTCTCTTCAATAGAACTCTGGAACCTTCTCTTGAATAGGAACACCCTAACAGGAACTTTCTCCAAACATTCTCCTTCTTCCTTCTTCTTTCAAAGCTAGAACATAAAGAGAACCTGACAAAGGAAATATAGGAATACCTGAAATAGGAATACCTATAGGTATGACTCTGCATTCTTTTACATATGGTTGAAAATAAGTCTTTATGTTTCATCACCCCCTGGATGACTTAACACTAGTATCCAGTATTCTTCAAATTATATCAGACTTTATGAAATCTTGGGCGTCCTTCTTCATAAATCTGATCTTCAATGATCAATACTTGTATCTAAAACAAAATCTCTGAACTCTTTTTATTAGCATTGTGCACATGCCAATAGCTTTCCCTGTTATTCTTCAGCTTCCCAAAATCTAGAATAAGGTTAGCTGATCCAATAAAAAGCATTTTAGGATTCATAACCTTCTGCAACATAACACGTATCTTCTATTTCTCTACAATACAAATCTGATAGAACCTGAATCTTTGACTTACTTCTTCCAATGCTAAAGAACTTCACAAACAAAGGATAGACAACTGGCTGATAAATACTCAAGATCATACAAGATCTATCAAAGATCAATGATCTCTCTAGTGTAGAATCTGCTCTCATCAAACCTTCATGATTGAATGTTTGATTTGTTACCTGAATGTCTCCAAGTGTCCATGCTTCTTACAAAGTTGTAAAACTTTTCTCCAACCAAATCCTTCTCAAGAATTTGCAACTTCTACTTGAAACATAAGTGGACAAACTTCTCACCTTGAGAACTCCAAAAGCTACAAGTTGATACTTCATCTTTTCATATTCTACCCGGGTGAAATGTGATAGTACCTGCTTGAATTTCTTTTGGCTAACTCTACTTCTCAATCAAGTGATAGGATCTGATGGAACACCTTTTTTAATACAAGCATGTATCCAAAAATCAAGACAATCATAGAAAGTAGATTCTTCAACTGACTAGTACATCAAAAAATCTGAAATTTTTGAAGTTTTCTGAAAATACTGAATATGTGATAACCTTTCCAAACATAAAACCTCAACCCAAGTCTTCAACATCTGCTACAAAAAACTCTCAAGAGTTAGATAAAGAAGAAATATACTTCTTTGCAACTTGTCATATACCAAGTAGCTCTGTATTGACACTCCAAGAATTCTTTGAGGGAACATATAAACTGCCTGCCTAAAAGCTTCAACTAAAACATAACTCATACACATATGAGTCAAAACATATATCTGCTGCTTTTCTTTCTCTCAATGCAATTCTTTGTCAAATCTACTAAATCATGATCAAGTATAATGCAAAACAAGAAACTCCTTCTTCTTCACACAAGATGTTCTCGTAGACTTGTCTTTGGGTGTAGAGGATAAAGTAGGAAATGGAAAATATAAGATAAAAGGAAGTCTTACTTTCCCTTTGGAAATTTTGGACTTTCTTCTTCTGCATCTTTCTTCCACCTAATGATGTCAACATCTTCAAACTTCTCTTCCATACCTTTTGTTATCTTCATCTTGAAGTAGCAAGCACTCTTGACTTCTTCAAATGAACTCTTTCTCTTCCTCTAGTACTAAGAGTAAGAGACAAAACAAACATGGTATACAAATGAAAGTGAACATAGAATCATGTTTTATCATCTCCTCATATCTCTTGAATCAAAATTCTGCTTCAAATGTGACTGATATGACTGAATTCACCAACCTTTTGTCTGAATGATGAATTACCTTTCTAGAGTTACATCTCTAGATCAAATTTTGTACCTGGATATCCAACCAACTTACAACACAAAATTGGCTAAAAACAAAACTCATCCCATCTCCAAATTTGTCTTCTTAGATAAGCTTTCTTGCCATGAAAGAGATCTCTCAAAACTTCTCTAGAAAAAACCTCTAGATACCTATTTTGATGTAGCCTTTAACTTTCAAATCATGAAAGTGTATCAAAGCATTCCTTGAAACCTTCAAATCTCTTCATAACTGCTCTTCTAAGACATGACCTGCAAATTATAATCTAATAGTAAAACTGATACCTGTGATTTGATGTTGATCTGATTCCTTCATCTTCTCTAAAACATTCTTCTTCCTTGAATTTGAAGTATTCTTCTCTTCATCAAGTCTTGGTCTTCAAACAATACTTTTGTAAAGTATTTGCATACTTTTCCAAAAATATTCGGCTGCTAACAAATCATCAACTTCATACTCCACACTGATGAATACACATGTAACTGAATTGTCTAATTCTCAAATCTCTAATCTCTAGATTAAGTGTGTATGTCAAATGTCAAATATTAAAAGATGCCCTTAAATCATATGTTGTAAACCTGGAAGTCTGGAAACCTGGGAATGTGAGTGAGCCTTAATGCATTGATACCAAAGCCCAAAAGATCTGATACCAAAACCTTAGAGCTCTAATACCAAATGTTGGAAATGAGGTAGGCCCATAGCTCATATCACAGGTGCATGGTTCCATAGGTCCAGCATATACAACATAGAATCTAGCAATCTTCCAATATTGACAAAACATGAACATACCACAACTTAATCATACAGATGATGAGATAAAGATAAAGAACGACTAGACAACATGTGTAAAGTGTTACGTAAGCCAAGGCTTACTCACACTATCATATATACCAATGTTCAATGTACAATGTGGAAGCAAAACTCTCAACCACTCTATGTGATGAAAAATAGATGGATGAGTGAATGTACAAATGTAACAAACATATTCAAGTGTATGAACAGGAATCTGAATATATATGAGATGTGTGACCTGATAGGTTGTAGAAGAGTGAATATGAGTGACCAAAAGAGGAAGGATCAGTCTAAAACTGATAATCAATAGACCCTCATCTAACCTTAGGCTATGGAAGACCCTAAGTCAGATACGTGTGTGAAAAGATCACATACTTAAAAACTAGCAAAGAATGCTAACAAGTTTGCTATCAGAAATCCTCAAACTCATATGAACATATCTTCTCTAACACCTCATCCAAATATGCATAAAGCATAACCGTACGAATTCACTTGTACCTATGCCAAATAGGACTCCTCTTGATATGGATGTCACTGCCTCCATAAACTTCAAGTAGTACCTGTGTGCATAAAGAGAATATGTACCTGAATACTTAACATAAGATGTAAATCTTATGTTAACCACCATCCAAAGTCTTTGAAGTAACCCGAAATCTTCATGTAGAAGACAATCTTCAAATACATCATGTAGATGGCCGATCCTCACCACCAAGATGCTAATGACCAAGTCCTCTCCATGAGCAAGAGTGTGAGCACACTCTTCTCCTCCAAGAAGAACTCCATAGCCACTCCTCAACATGCTTCAAGTTAGCACCATGGCTGCCCCATGTGCTAGATGAAACACCACCTCTATTGAGGTCCAAGCTCTCCAAAGCTTGCGTTGAACACTAGGTGAGGGATGAAATACAAGTGACCCCAAGCACTTCTTATATATTCTTTGTGTTCCTCGAAAAAAACTCCTCTAAAATCAATTAAAGCTCCACGATCCTACGATCGCTCTTCAATAAAGCAATTAATTGTTGCAATCGCACATGTGAGAAAAACCAATCCGAAAATCGGCGTCGCTGATCGTTCTTGCTTTTCAAGATTTTGATTGCTTAAAAATATATATGCGCACGCTATGATCACGGGTTTTGAACGCAGGTCGATTGAATGGGAGACGGTTCCTCTAGCACAATGGTGAGAACCACGTTAAGAAGCTCCACCTCCTTAATGTCAATCCGCGGAAGAGATAGGAGTGATATGAAGATCGTGAATGTGAGATGATGTGAGAATGAAGGTGAGAAGCACCAAGATGCACACAGACAATGGAAGGTGGGAAATTAGCTCTATTACTCAAGAACACTATTACAAGCTCAAAAGAACTCTAACCTCAAACAAGCTAACACTAACCAACCTCAAAAATGAGCTCTCTAGCTCTTTTTATAGTTTCTAGACTAGTTTTGACCGGTTTCACATCTAGTGACCGGCATAGTTAAAAATTAGGTCCTAGATGCTATTTGAAAGGGTAAACAGTGTCTAAAAATAACGAAAATTGATACGCTTGTTCTACATAAGCTCCTCAAGCTCGAGGACTCCTCGGCTTGCATAAAATGGAGCTATGGATTACAAAATGGGGTTTTCTATGTTACATATGTTACAATAGTGATAAAAATCACTGTTGGAGGTTTTTGAAAAGTATTTTTAGAACATGATTCTTTGAAAAAGATTCCACTGGCTCACTGCTCCGTCGTTACATGCTTCCGTGTCGTCTGTGCCTCTGGCTGCTTCCAACACCCCCCTCCCTCTCGCTTCTGTCGTCCCTGACAGAACCTTGTTGTGAGGTCTGCCGGATATAGTTCTGTAGGAGGTCTTGAGCGAGGGTGTGCTCGGAGATACGAATGCCTCGGGCCAGATCTGCCTCGAGTTTCTCCCAATCGATTGGTTGCGGTTCTTCCGGTGGCGGGAGCTGATAGTGTGTGGAATAGACCATTCGTTCACAGGCAAATAATTGTAATAAATGTGTAGGCCTGCTTATGAATACCTCTGAATGGTATTCCCAGAAGCCGGTTGTGAACATCTCTTCGAACGTCTGCTTGTAGCACGCCAGTAGGTACTTTATTCTGCAGTGCCAGGCATAACACACCCGTAGCGATGGCGTTGTACTCATATCATATACCAGATCGAAATTGCCATGCTCAAAGCCCGGGGTGTTGACATGTGGTGCCTTGACGCGTTGGAAGACTTTAAAAATCATTTGCATCATGTCAAAGATTTTGACAGTCATATGCGCCGCTATATCGTCCATATGCTTTAATCTAGGGAGCCAGTGGCGAATTGTAGCCATCATGTAGCCAACAGTTGGTAACTCAATGGGTGGCTTAAAATAGGGGTAATTCAACCAGTCTTGGCACTGCTTATTGTTTTGTACCTTAATAGCAAAGGCAGTCCACGAGCGGCGTCGTGGCACTGGTCCCCAACACGGGTTATACTTCAAATGCAAAGGTGCCTTTACCCATGTACTCATCATCTCTGGATACTGCTGTAGTAAATCTTTTCGCCACTCTGGTTGATAGATCCTTCCTTTCTGTGCATCTAGTGGCAAATCAGCCGCCTCGAATTGAGTTGCATGCGATGGTTTCTTACATGTCTCTTTCTCAATGGCTAACTGGTATTCGGCCATTAACATGAAATACGGTTTATACTGTAGCTCATGCCCAGATATGTATCGTCGCGGGGCCAAATGAGCAAAGAATGGAGATTGTAAAATTCTTTCTTCTATCATCGCAATGGCATGTAATTGTGCCTCTACTCTCGCTGAGTGCGTTGTTCCAAGTTCCTCAATAGTCTTCATCCACGCGGGGGTGGGAAGTTCGTACGTCATCTGACCTTCGGCCGTGACGCGTCCGCCTGGGATGGGTTGTGGCTCGTATGCTTCTTCAAATGTTTCCTCCACCGGGATGGTGACAGTTTCTTCCTCAGCTGGTAGCTCAGGTGGGGAATCTGGCCTTGGTGGCGCTTCATATACTGCAATCCTTGATTCAAGGGTCGATACCTGGGCCCGTAATGAGTTGAGTTCCTCTAGGAGGTCAGGAGAGGGGTCCACAGGTGCTGGTATGTCTTGGTGTGCCGGTTCTCGTAACTGGAGTAATTTGTGATCTTCTTTGAGTTTCTGTAACTCCTCGTTCATGCGGTCGTATTCATCTAGTAATCTTACATGATTGTCTAGCAGCATCCTCATCGAGTCTGAAGGAATGGCTTTGAACCTGCTAGCACTGAGTGGTTGGTCTGGGTGGTCTAGCGCTGCTTCTAAGTTTTCTCGGTTCTGATCCTGTAAGCGCTGGTTTTCTTCCTTGGCGGCTGCTAGGTGTCTTCATAGTAAGCCCATGTTTCGTGTTAGCGTTGCATTGCGGACTGTCTGTGCTCTTAATAAGTTATCCAGGTCAGCAGTTGCTTCCTTGGTCTTTTCTTCGTTTTCTAGTTCCAATTTGTGATAAGCCTCACGTAATTCCTGGTAGCGGGTGTTCAGAGAGGCATTCTCAATAGACAATAAATTAAGCTGCGACTGTAAGTCATTGGTTGTCCTCTGCAGCTGCTGATAATTATCACCAAGAGATGTGAACTCATCTCTTACTTGTGTCATACACATGAACATCTGTCGGAATGCATTATCTACAGTGGGTGATAGTATTAATGGGGTGCTAAATGAAGATGCAATTGGTGTAGATGCAACGGGAATGGGGAATGGGGGTGGGAAGGTGGATGATGCAGTGATTGTTGAAAATTGTGATGTGCCTAAAAATGTTTGTGCCGTGAGTGAAGTGAGTGATGGTGCAGTGGGTGGTGAGATGTCCATGTCAGTGGACGTGTCTAGTGCGGTGACCGTGAATATGGGTGTGATCGTGGGTACTCGTGCTGGTGTAAATACGGGATTTACAAAGGTTGAGGGGTAATTTACAGGGGGGCTGGCTGGAGCAGCGTGGTAGAAAGGGGAAAGAGCGGTTACAGTGGGTCGGGGAGGTGAGAAGGGGGAGAAGGTCAATGGCGGTGGGAATGGGAAAAGGGGTCTTGGAGTTCGGGGGAAAGATGGAAAAGATTGATGAAGGAATGGGTTGGATAGAAAGGTGGGTGTGGGAGGGGGTAGACTAGGGCTAATGGGTGCGGGAATTGTGGGGTTAGTGGTCGTAAAGACAATTTCTACACCACCACCGGCGAATGAAGATGTTGGTCTGGGGGAAGGAGGGTGAAGAGGGGAGGCTGGATGGACGGGCGGTGAGAGAGGAGCGGTTGGGGTGGTCGGTACTTCAGTGACTACTGAGGGTTGTACAGTTGTAGCGCGGGGTGGGGAATCTACAAAGATCGTTTCTATAGCCAACGAACTTTCGGGGACGAGGCGTGCCTCCCTGGCTTGTTCTGAAGACTGTGCTCCTGTTGGTACACGAATGTATTCGCCGGGCTCTGAAAGTAGTCGTACTCTGCGGGGGTCAAACTGTGGTAGTGGCTTTCGTTGCAAGTACTTGAGGGCTTTGTTGGAGCCTACTGATTTGACTAACTCTCTGAATCCTTTGATGTATGCGTCTTCGAATCCGCCTGTGACAAGTTCTTGTTCTATTATTGTTTGACTCTCTTCCTCTGTCAGCTTTTTGCGTGCCCAAACTTTTTCCATAGTTCTATACAGCTTCTTGATAGCTAGTGTGTAAGTTGCTGCCTCGTAAGTTTCATCTTCATGGGTACTTGTATCTCCATGCGTGTCTGTTTGTTGGCCTTGGCCATCTCTCTGTTCATGCTCTTGGGATTCATGTGTTCCCTGGCTAGCTTCGTCGTCTCCTTCGTCGTCATCGGTTGCTGTTCTTTCGTCATCAGAGCTGGACACGACCTGTCCTTGTGGCTGATCCCTGGGTGTGGTAGGGTAGCTAGGCCTTTCAAATTCTTGAGAAAACAATTGTCCTTTTGAAAACTGGAACTCATTGGAGAATGCATCAGGCATCTCAAAATCAAAAGTTTGGTCCAGTGGCTCTGCTTGTCCTGGTTCTAAATGCGGTACTGGAAAAGAGAAAGCTTCCGCACCAATAGTGGTGGGAAGTTCAGCTGTTGTGGTGATAGGTTCTGTGGTTGTGGCTGCTTGGGGTGCAACAGTACTGGTGGTGCCCTCCGGCGTAACTGGTCTTGATAACCGTATACGAATTGGTGGTACCGTGGGAGTGGCTGCTGTTGGTGACTGCTCTGGAGATGGTTGTGGTGAGGGTGATTCTGGGACTTGTAGGCACGGGATAGTACCTCTCATCCGCTTTCCGGCTCTGCCTTTGCTAGACTTTCTAGCCTTCCTAGTGGTGCCTTTAAATGCCTTCAGTTCCTCACTGGTCATGGCACGCTCAATTGGTAAGTCATACGCCAAGCACATATATATGATCCTGGTGAGGGCGCAGCATCCATTGATTACCTTCTTTCGCTCCCACCTATGTTGTGCCAAATAGAGCTGATCAATTATCCAGCTGGCTAGATCAACCATTTGCGGTCCAGTACATGCTAAGTATAATCCAAACCAGATTCTCTTGTGGGGCATGGTAAAACGATCCTGAGCTGGGAAAGCAAAGTGCTGCATGCATATCCATAATGGCTTAGAGAGCTCAGGGGTTATAGCTGAAATGTCCTCCCACTTAGTTACGTCACCACGTTTCATCTGCTCTGGGACTAGCCGTTCTCTCTCCGTCGGAGTATGTGTTCCATGTATTTTCAGAGCTGCACGAATTAAATCTTTAGACAAATAAAACCTTCTGAATGGAGGATCATTTACCAAGGATGGTAACATGAATGTGCCGGGTAGATCCTTGTTCTCTGAAGCCGTTAAGGTGGTTACCAAGTAAAAACATCTGTAAAAATCAGGTTTAGGCAGAGGGTCACTAAAATATTCTGTAAATCCCGCTTGTGCCCAAACGTGCGTTAGATCTTGTGTATTCTGTAATCCTTCAAATTCTCTTGACAAGAACTGCTACTTGGTCCATGTGCGAAGATCAAATGCCAAATTGGCCTCAAATATGAAATCAGCGTCTGCTAATGGTCCTGCCAAGCCTTGAAACCAATGAGAATTACGATGAATCTTCTCAGTATATCCTCTAGGAGGATCATCGATTGGCATGGGTCCTGGAAAACCTTGAAACTCTGGTGGTTGCATAGTAGGATAAGATTCCGCGAGTAATTCTCCAATAGTGGCCATCGGTGCACTGGGGCCAGCTTCTGATGGTCCTGCTTCGGTTTGCATGATGACTTATGAGCTAATGGAAAAGATCTGCTACAAAAGATTAACACATTAGTATGGAAATTAATTATTATCCCATTAAGGTGAGACCGCAATCCTTTTCCATGACCGATGTGTAACCCGTGTAGCCAAGTGTCGTGAAGTGATTGATGCAATGATTATTTGCAAAACTAATGCAGGTCTCTAGACGCCTACATGGTCAGATTATGCATACGTTTCTTGATGTGTTATTATGCATGATGTGGGGTTATGGTGTGTGAATTTATACAAGGTTTGGTTGAGGGTGAATTATTACAAGGGTGGAGTTTAAACGGGGTGGGAGAATTGTTAGATAATGGGGTACAAGAAGACGTTTGGATACGTTTCGGTATCCATTTCCTAAGAGTCTTTGAGTGGATGGTGTGTTTCTTCTGAGGGACAAAAAGTGGTATTGGGTGTGGTGGTATCGAAGGATGAAACGATTTCTGAGGGGTATATATTACATGGCTAGAGGGTTGGGCTATAATACATTGCTTGGGTACCCAAATCTGCATGGGTGTGGGTCGATTGATAAGATACTTCTTGGCGATCCAAATCTGCCAAGTATTTGTACTTTGGGAAGAAGATCGAGGGGACTTTGGATGCTGACTCTGCTTCTTTTGAAACTTTGTCCTGTTCTTGTCTGTAGTGATCGAGGGGAAGAAGATCGAGGGGAAGAAGATCGAGGGGAAGAAGATCGAGGGGACTTGTTCTGTGATGTTGATACTGCTGCTTTCCTTGCCTTGTCTGGTGGTGTCGTCGGTCTGGGTTCCTCTATTGTGGTTGACTCCTTTGAGGTTGGGTTTGAGAGGTCCAATGGACGCTCTGCTTTGGAAAAGAAGGGAGATCCAACACTTGCGTGACCTGCCCATTAGGAAGTGATTCGTTCTTTATCGTTAATCTAGGCCAGTCCGCAGCAAGTTTGGAAGGATGAGCACCGCAGGGTGTTGTGCTCATTTGGCCGCTGATGCAACCCACCTGACCGCTGATTGTGTTCATCTGCCCTAGCGGTTGGGTAGCTGTCCCTTCTAGTTTGCAGGAAGCCCCAGGGAAGATCTCCTGTCGTCCTTCTGATTGACAATTGTCCCTAGCCAAGCCCGAGTGGGTTGGTGTAGACGTAACATGACTGGTCTGACCCAAGATCTTCCGGTCTTCCGTTGCATGCGTTTCATAGGGTCTAGGGTTACAAACCTCAATCGGAATGCAATTAGGGAAGTCAAGCGGTATCACTCGCTTCTGTTCTAAGGTTCCAATCTGTAAGGAGCCTTGTCTAAGATTTAGGTCCACTGAGTGATCGTATAGCCAATCTTGGCCAAGGATTAGGGGTTCTATCAGGTCGTCATCATGGCACACTAGTAGCTTCGCTGTCATGGTCACATCCTCAATGAGGATAGGAAGGTCCACCTCACCCATGCAAGGAGTTTCCATGCCTCCTAGCCCTATGAGGTATGCCTCAATTGGCCGCATTTCTATCCCTGAATCCTTATAGTGGGACCATCTAATCGCACTAGTCGCAGCACCTGAGTCAATTAAAGCCCTGAGCTCTTGGCAAGGGTTGTCGTGCTCTATCCTGACTGTAATGAATGGTCTCCTGTCCACTATACTAGGATGAGTGGTTGACTTTACTTGACACATGGCCATGGCATATCTGGGTGTAGTTTCCAGATGGTTATAATCTTCTCTCCCTAGTCCTTGTCTTCTTAACTTCATGCGTTTAATGCGTTCTATTGCTTCTGCCTGAGCTTCCGCTCGTATTCTATTTTCTTCCTCCTTACGCTTCTTTGCCAACGTGAGTCGTCTAAGCATATCCTCAGTAAGAGGTTCCTGATATAGCTTGACTCTACAGCCACTAATATAATTAGGCATTATATCTCCTTCTAAAGTGGCTAATTGTACTGCTCCACTTGTTGACGGTCTGTTAATGATCATAGGCCCATAACCTCGCTTTTCTAACTTACGTGCATGTTGTTTCAGCGTATATACTAGAACTAAATCTCCTTCTTTTAGGCCTTTATCTTTCACATGTGCATCAAAATATGCTTTCTGTCGCTTCTTCGCTGCATATATTCCTGCTGCTGCCTTTAGCCTGGTTTCTCCTAATCATTCCAAGTCCATTATTCTCGCTGATAATTCATGGCCGGTCCACTGATGTTCTTGTGCAACCTTAAGGGTCGGTATCAAGAAGTCCAAAGGAAGCACAGCATTCTGACCAAAAACCATCTGAAAGGGAGTTGCATTGAGTACGGTCTTGTAGGCCACTCGATATGCCCAAACAGCGTGGTGTAACTGTTTGTCCCAATCTGAACGTTTGTTGTTCACGAGTTTCGTCAGTACGTTACAAAGGATCTTATTAGTGCTTTCAGCCTGACCATTGGCCTGAGGATGATATGGTGCGGATTTCTTGTGAATCACCATAAAATCCTGTAACAAATATTCAATGACTTGGTTTAGAAAGTGAGTGCCTCGATCGCTCACTAACTCTATAGGCAATCCATATCTTGTAAAGACATTCTCAAATAAGAATTTTGCAGTTGTGTGTGCATCATTCTTTTTCGTGGCTTTTGCCTCTACCCATTTCGTAAGATAATCTGTGGCAACAATAATGTATTCCGCATGTGTACCTTTTGCAGGGGGGTTAATGGGTCCTACAAAGTCTATACCCCACTTTGAAAATGCACGTCCGCCCATCATGGGTTTCAATGGCATTTCGTCTCTGCGAGTAGGAAACTGAGTTCTTTGGCACACATCACATCTCTTTACATAGGTATGAGCATCCATGTGAAGAG
Source organism: Ceratopteris richardii (assembly GCA_020310875.1). Lineage (NCBI taxonomy): Eukaryota > Viridiplantae > Streptophyta > Polypodiopsida > Polypodiales > Pteridaceae > Ceratopteris > Ceratopteris richardii. The sequence continues at coordinate 115,919,969 of CM035411.1, forward strand.
TGGGCCACCATAATCCTGCAAAGAGGATGGCTTTGATTATCCTATCGGGTCCAAAATGACCTCCTGCAACACCTTGGTGTGCAGTCTCTAGTATGCTCAGGTAATCGCTCTCATGAACACATTGTCTTAGATATCCATCTCGTCCTCTTTTGTATAGATTGTCGCCAATAAGTGAATAATCTTGAGCTTCCTGCTCTAGACTGCGTTGTCGAGCTAAGGTCATTCCTTGAGGGAATGTCTTCGTCCTCAAGTATGTCACTAATTGTTCACTCCAGTCTGGTGTGAGAGACACATGATATAGTGTAGCATGCTCTACTGGTGGTCTTTCACAACAAACATTGCATTCCTTACACAACCTGTAGACATCTGCTTCCATCGAAGGCCAATATACTCCTAATCTATGCAGAGTCTGTAATGTTCGATGTTTTGAGTGATGTTGCTTTAATGCACCTATGTGTGCTAATTGCAACCAATTCGCATGTTCTGATTCATCTACACAACAAGCAAGAATCTTTTGATTATCCTGTTTATATATGCTTCCTGCCATTATTTGGTATCTCTGCGACTTGTTAATCTCTCCCTCTTTGATCTTTATCCTAGGATTCTTGGGTCCATATGTCAGAATAGGGACTATAGGCTTAGCCCATTCTGGTGCTATCTCAAGATTAAACAAATAAGCATCTGGTAGATCATCCACTACTCCTTGAGGAGCTTCTCCTGAGGTTAATCTTGAAAGGTGGTCAGCTCTAAGATGTGTCTTTCCTTTCCTGACTACGACTTCAAAATCATACTCCATGAGTAATAGAAACCAACGTATCAGTCGTCCTGTGTTACATGGCTTGTTGACTAAGTACAATAGGGCTTGATGATCTGTAAAGAACTTGAATTTGTTGGCCAACAAGTAGTGCCTAAACTTCTTTACTGCGTAGATCATCCCTAATCCTTCTCGTTCCGTCGTGGTGTAATTTCTTTCTGCTGCGTTCAATTGTCTGCTAGCGTAAGCTATGGGGAGATCTATGTTACCTTCATTCGTGGGTTGTGCTAACACGCATCCTATGGCGTAATTGGATGCATCCACATGTACATGGAATGGCTTACTCCAATCTGGGGTTGTCAATATAGGTGCTGAGCACAAACGTCGTTTGAGTTCATTGAATGACTTTTCACATTCATCTGTCCATTCAAAGTTGGTTAAAAGAGAGTACAAAGGCTTGGCTATGATTGCATACATGTGTATGAATCTCCTATAATATCCGCAATGGCCCATAAATGCCTGTACCTCTTTCACATTAGTTGGTCTAGGTAATTCTGCAATTACTTTCACCTTTTCTTCATCCATAGAGATTCCATTTTTTGACACAATGTGTCCTAGAATTTTGCCTTGTCTGACCATGAAAACGCATTTTTCTGTGTTCAAACAAACCTGATATTTTCGACATTTGTCAAATATTTGTCTTAACTCTGGGATATGTGTCTGTCTTACATTTGAATGAGAACATAAGTCATCGACATAAACTTCCAAACTCTTGCGTAGGAATTCCTTAAAAACATGACACATGAGTCGCTGGAAAGTGGCCGGTGCATTTGTTAAGCCAAACGGCATCACACGAAATGCAAATATGCCCCATTCAGTGGCAAATGCCGTCTTGTGTTGATCTTCTGGAGCAATGGCTACTTGATTATAGCCTGAAAAACCATCAAGGAAGCTGTAAACTTCCTTGCCCGCAACTCTTTCCAATAGATGTTCTGTGATAGGAAGAGGATAACTATCTCTAATCGTGGCGGCATTAACTTTTTTAAGGTTAATACACACACGCAATTTTCCATTCTTCTTGGGCACAACCACAATGGGGGATACCCATTCGGTATGCTCAATTTCATAGATGAATCCTGCTTCTATCAAGCGATCTATCTCCTCTTTAATCTTCGCAGCGTAGTTATCATTGTACGTGTAAGGTTTCTGTTTCGTCGGTTTTGCATCTGGAGTCATAGGGATTCTATGAGAGCATATATCTGGATCTACTCCTTTCAAATCTTTGTAACTCCAAGCAAAAACATCTCTATATTCGCGCAATAGGGCAACTAGCTCTTCTTCTTCTTCAGTTGTCAAATCATGCCCTATGTATGTACATTTTTCTTCTTCTCCTTCGATAGCAACTATTATTTTCTTGGTTTTCTCGCGGTTATCATATACTTGTCCGTCATTCGCCTTTGTATTAGGCATTCGTACCATGATTCTTCTATCTTCGATTTCATATTTCTTGAAGTTCTCGGGTACTTCAAACAAAGACTCTTCTTTTTCTGACATGGTTTCTTTCTTCTTTCTTTTCTTGCCTTCACTCTTGGTAGTCACTTCCGTGGCTAACCTCACCTCATTCGTAATTTCCTCGTGTCTCTGAGTGTGAGTCTCTACCTCGAAAAAATATTCTTCCTCTGATGCAAAGGGTGGGTCCATGATAATTGACTCTAAATCAAAATCGCTTGCATCCTCAAATGCATCAGTGTTGGGTTCACACTCTTCTAGAATTGCATCGCCCATGATTGGCTCTATCGTGAAAACTGAGATATCATACCTATCCTCGTCACAGTGGGGTGTCCATTGTTCTTCATTGATGGCTACGTCCATGGTTGCTAGGATTTCTACCCAACCATGGGGTTCAAACTCTTCGTCTGGGAATACTACAGGTGCGTAGGTTGGATCTTGAAGGGCTCGTGGATGTTGTTCTACACCTAAGGTCCTGGCTTCTAACCTTTCGTCCTCTTGTTTGGCTACCTTACACATCCATAATAGAGTATCCTCATGCAACCAAGAAGGATCTGATTCTAATGAGTGCACGGATTCCGTCTCTACTGGTGTCTTATGGATGGTATTCCATTGTATTGGGGGTACATCTCTATGTGAATAGTCTTTAAGATTGACTTTGGTAGTCACTCCTAATTGTTGCAAGTACAAAGAAATAGTTCCCCAATCTTGTACAATTTGCAACTGACGCATGAATGGTCGTCCCAATATCATCTCATAAGCATGGTTTTTTGCAAAGTCACAAATGGCAAAGGTATGCTCAAATTCTACACCACAAGTGGTGAGAGATATGCCTTCTAGTAAGCCTAATGGTTTTTCTATGTGTCCATCGGCCATTTGTAGCTTCATCCTGGTGGGTCTCAATGCTGGCTTACCCCAACGTTTCCATAAACCGGTGGTAGCTATGGCTACTCCGGCTCCTGAATCTAAGATGGCTTTCGTGGTGTAGCCCTGATGGGTTATTGGAAGATACGTGTTACCTTCCTCTCCTTCGCTTACATCTCCGATCTTTTCTACGGGTATTTCTGGTACCTTATTGTGTGATCCTATTTGTGAGGGAGTAGTAGCAAGCTCGGGGAATTGATTTGCTACATGTTTCCACAATTCTGGTTTTATCTTCAGCAACTCCTCTAGAGTGAAGCTACATTGTACTTTAGTATTCTTGATCACTTCCGTGTTTCTAGGGATTACTGATTCTTCATTCCTCACTATTATCGTGGGTGCTCTCATACTAATAGACTTTGCTTCCCAAGGTCCTGTGAACTGAGGTAATTCTTGTAAAGAATTAGATTCAAAGCCTGTGTGTTCACTCAGTTGTTCTTCCTCTACATCATCATAAATAGAGGGAATATCTTGGGGAAAATTGTTCCTGCAAGTCATCTATTTCTTGAATAGGAGGATGGGTTCCTTGTTCCTTTCTCCACTTCTCTTCTTGTATTTATCTCAAAAATTCATGTGAATATTTATGTATGGAAGACAAATTATCTTGACTTTCTGAGTTGGGTACTTGAGACAGGGATGGTGCGTTATTTTCCTGTGTCTCTGGGACAATGGGGTTCCTAGGCTGATCCTTTTTCTCTTTGCTTTCAATCAAATATTCTAGCCTCTCCATTAGTCCTTGAAAATGCAATTCTGGTTTTGCCATGTTATTCCAATTAAGATATCTAGAGGCTTCGAACAAAGCTTGTGCTAATTCTACCATCTTCATGCAAAGTTTAGTTCTCTCAATTTCTAGATCAGCTCGTGGGTACTTTTTGCTCATTTCAGCTACCTGAGGTCCCTCTTTTAATCTAGCCTGATATGCATGAAACATCATGTCTAGATTTTCTGGTATGGGTTCCGCTAAAACTGATCCTGATTTCTGAGCTGGATTCTCTTGATTCAATTCCTGTGAAGTCAATTCTAGGATTTTGGCTCTAGATTCCTTTAAATTTCCTTCCAACTCCGTTATCTTTTTACTCCATTTTCTCTTTATTCTTTCTCTAGAACCTTTCCAAGATTTCGTCTTTTTACTGCTAGATTCTGCAACTTCACTGGTTCCGACTACTTTCTCTTGATTAAGCTGTTGGTTCTGTAAGAGCGTCTGGGCTCTTGTTATAGCTTGGATAGGCACGTATGTAGGGTTGGATCCATCTGCGTTATTTACAATACCTATCACGTTGATCGGTGTCACATTCGAAGCATTAACAGGGTTCTTAGGACAATCTTTGATTATGTGCTCTTTGCCACAATCGGCGCAAAAGCCTTGTATGTTATAGTACTGTGATTGTCCTGCTATCGGGGGATGTGGACAATCCTTTATGAAGTGATCTCCTTGGCACCTAAAGCATGGTCCTCTAGGGCCCTGTGGTCTCTGTTGTCTCAATTGGGGCCGTGGATTTGGGTTTGTGTACATCACATTAGCATAGTCTGGCTCCCAACTAGGTTCCACTGGTGGACTATCGTAATGATATGTCTCCACGTGTTCTGGTGACTCCGTGTAATATGCGGGTGGACTATCTACATGCGTAGAGTCAAAACTGTTCGAATTCGGGTCACCCTCTGTGATCAAAGGTGAAGAAGGCACTAAAGCCCTACTTAGATTCTCTTCTGCAGCAGCGTATTTGACTGAGATGACATTCGCTGGTGGGGGTGGCTGCTGAGCTAAGACAGGTTGAGGTCTCTGTTGGGCCTGGTATGGGTAGTTCTGAGGAGGCCTATAGTAATAAGGCTGAGCATTGTAATGGCCTTGATACCTACCTGGCTGCTGGTATGCCTGCGGGTAGTTTTGTCTCACGGTTTGTTTGTTGTATGGGCAGTCCTGAGCCGTATGATTCGTGTATCTTCTCTCAATTGTACAGTATTGGCCAGTAGGGTTGGCTTGAGGTTGTGTTGCATTGGGACACACATTTGCCATATGATCACCACCACAGGTGTAACAACGCTTGTTCATTAGTACCCTAGGTTTGCTAGAAACTCCTAATTTCTGGGCCACTTTTTCTGCAAGGTCTTCTATTGAGCTAGACAATTTTGTGGATGCTAGAGATGAACAGTCTGAGGCCTTATAGACCTTTGAGAGTTCCAACTCGTCCCCTAAGTTGTCCTCAATGTCTATACAAATCCTTACACATTGCTCTAGCGTTCTGGGTTCTTTTAGGTACACATAGGAGCGTAGTTTAGTGCTCAACAAGCCATCTAGAAACAATGACACTTGCTTGGCTTGTGAGGGTAGCTCTTGCATTGGACATCGTTCAACATATTGTCTAAACCTACGTCCTGCCAGTCTTACTGTTTCTTGAGGAGTCTGTTTAAAGCTATGAATCAACGAAGACGTGTCATGTCTAATCCCACTTTTAGAGAATTCAGTGATGAATGACTCTAAAAAGTGATGGATGTCTCTAAATTGCCTTTGTTGCAATGGTTGGAACCAAGTTAAAGCGGTATTCTTTAACGTTAGTCCAAATGCGTTGTATTGCGTGAACATGTCTTCAACTTGTTCGGCTCTTAGTACTTGCTTGAATTCTGCGACGTGGTCATAGGGATCTCCTGTCCCATCAAAGTAATTCTTCATTGATTTTACTAACTGTGTGGGTCTCAATATTCTTGCGTGTTCACGTGGTCTTGGTAGAGGAAAATCATCTCTACAACCTGGTATTCCATGATCTCTTTGTCTATCTGCTCTATTAGTGTCCGTGGTTGTTCTATCTCTCCCTATGGGATGAGTGAAGCTTACTTCGGGTCTTTCTTTATTTCCCTCTCTTTGATTTCCATGGGCTGAGGATGTTCCTGCCCCTTGTTGACTTGTATTCATGTTCGTCCTAGATGGAGGGAATACCAATTCACCTCTCCATGTGTATGTGTTTTTAGCGCGGTCAGGTACCACAAAGACTCTTTCTGAAGTCTCATCCAGGTATACAACCTTTCCAGGTGTATCCGGGTCTTTGAACTCGTATATCGTGATGACACCTACCTCACTAAGTAGTTCTGTCTTGTATCTCCAAAAGGCTTCATCAGTTTCTTTATTTACAAACAACTCTATGCTTTTGTTGTCTTGAGGGATCCAATCCGGGATTAGTACTCATGTCAGTACAGATTTCCCTCTAGGTGTTCTAGGCTCTTCTAATGGTTCTTTTCCTTGAGATTTTGTTTCCGTCTCTGATTGAATCACGCCAAACTCATTGGTGTTGTTTGGCTGCGTACTTAATATGTACATCGTTCCTTCCTTGTCTATGTAAGCGTCTCTCTCGAATTTCACCACAGGACGTTCCAATCCAATGGGTTGGTCGGGGTTGTGCATTTGCACCACTTGCCTTCGCAAACCATCCTCATAGATGCGAGCACCTAATCGGTTGGTTCGGAGAAACTCTAGTTGTGTTCTATAGGGTCCTTCCGGTTTTTCTAAATAGGCTACATTCGACCCTCCTTCTGGTTTTTCTGTGCTAAATGCCATTTCTGATTCGCTGGTATCTAAGCTCTCGTAGGGGTAATTACTATTCAATTGCTGAGCCCACGATCGAGCAGTAGCTCTTACACTTGCCTCTGATGATCTAAGGCTTCGCCGGTCTGCCCTACCTATATATTTGCCCGATCTAAGGTTCATTAATTTTGTTCCTTGCACACTCAGTACATGCTCAGATCGTCAATGATTCTATGTTATTACTTTCTTGATTCTTTTTAAATTTCTTTAGATTCTTGTCTTAATGTATGCATCAGGAATTCGACTTTCCGTGGTACTTTGAGTTCTCGTTCCGTCAGACTTATGTTCTTTCCTTTAGGTTTTCGTCACACACACCTTTACTTGTAGTCTTAGACTTGAAAGAATTAAATATCTTGAACTTGAGGCGTTCCTATCGTCGTTAATCCACAACACTACCGTTTAGCCTAAGCTAAGAATTGACTGAGGGGGTTGAGTAATCTTCCAACCTCGAGTCAGCTTTTCTGGTTGCTCTGTTGCCCAAGAAGCTGCGCTTCCCAAGCTTTATGCCCTTCACTGCCTTGCCTTGGTTGCCTTCGATTGCCATTGCTAGACCTGGAAAAATTCGATATTAGACCAATTCACAGTTGGATGATCAAGCACTTGAGTATATACACCTTTTAAGTCCCTTCCCTTTTGCCCAACTTTTCAATGTTTGCCCCCTGGCTTTCTAATCCCAAACTAGGTCAACCTCAAAATAGCTTATCTAAAAATAAACGTATCCTTTAAGAAAAAAACAGTTGAGGTCACGTAGTACTCGTCAAGAGCTTTCTAATGAGCTATTAAGCTCAAAAAACGGACTTCGGACGAAAAAGTTATGACTGTTCAGGCCCTGGGGGGTAAAAACTGACAAACAGGTTTTTCTCCAAATATGAGCTAAGGGGTCTCCTATGAGTCTATTCACCCAAAAATTTCCCAAAATTAGCCCCAAAATTGGCCAAAAAATGAAACCCTAAAATTTGCGATGGGGGTGCACAATCGCGATGGTGTGAGACAATCGCGATGGTCTGGGACCGTCACGATGGCGTGAGGGTGAACCGTCGCGATGGCGTGAAAGTGGACAATCGCGATGGCTCGAGTGTGAACCGTCGCGATGGCTCGATCAGGCGGACAATCGCGATGGCGTCAGTCAACGGTCAACGTGCACAATCGCGATGGTCCAAAGTGAACCATCGCGATGGTCACAGATGCGATGGCTTGAGCCAATCGCGATGGTCTGGGCGCGATGGCGTGAGCCAATCGCGATGGTCCGAATTTTTGAAGTGTCGCAATGGTGTGAGGGTGTCGTCACGATGGTCCAAGAAATGAACCGTCGCGATGGTCTAGCTTGCCACGTGGCACCGTCGACGCGATGACGTGAGCCAATCGTGATGGTGTGGGGTCAACCGAACAGTCGCGATGGTCCGCGAACCGTCGCGATGGTCCAAATGAACCATCACGATGGCGTGAGACCGTCGCGATCGTCCGGCCGAGGCGTCGCGATGGCGTGAGCCAATCGCGATGGTGTGACACAATCGCGATGGTGTGAGACCATCGCGATGGTCCACCAAACTGATGATTTTGCAAATGCGGCTATGGATTCCTAGAGGCGCAGGTGTGCTCTTCACGCTGGTGTGGTCGCCTTCTTCAAATTCCGAACTTTGCAGACCATCGCGATGGTCTGACACAGTCGGAAATTTCTGACAGAAACTGAAAATTTTACCTTTTCCAAGCTTTCCTGATGCACTGGAGCTCTGTACCTGCAAGAAAACTCAAGAAAGCAAAAGGACACACAAGCACAAATTCGTCCTAGACTCGATCCCCGGCAACGGCGCCAAATTTGGTGTTGCTCTAGCACAATGGTGAGAACCACGTTAAGAAGCTCCACCTCCTTAATGTCAATCCGCGGAAGAGATAGGAGTGATATGAAGATCGTGAATGTGAGATGATGTGAGAATGAAGGTGAGAAGCACCAAGATGCACACACACATACACACACACAATGAAGAGACAAGCAAGACACAATGGAAGGTGGGAAATTAGCTCTATTACTCAAGAACACTATTACAAGCTCAAAAGAACTCTAACCTCAAACAAGCTAACACTAACCAACCTCAAAAATGAGCTCTCTAGCTCTTTTTATAGTTTCTAGACTAGTTTTGACCGGTTTCACATCTAGTGACCGGCATAGTTAAAAATTAGGTCCTAGATGCTATTTGAAAGGGTAAACGGTGTCTAAAAATAACGAAAATTGATACGCTTGTTCTACCTAAGCTCCTCAAGCTCGAGGACTCCTCGGCTTGCACAAAATGGAGCTATGGATTACAAAATGGGGTTTTCTATGTTACATATGTTACAATAGTGATAAAAATCACTGTTGGAGGTTTTTGAAAAGTATTTTTAGAACATGATTCTTTGAAAAAAGATTCCACTGGCTCACTGCTCCGTCGTTACATGCTTCCGTGTCGTCTGTGCCTCTGGCTGCTTCCAACAGAGACTAACATCATAGCCACTGTGCCAACCCATTTTACTTCTAGAAGGTCTTATACAAAACTATACATAACCTGTAAACTATGGACAATTTTGAGCAAATGAACCATGGATAATGTACTCATATGACATTGTTTTCCAACATAATTTGCACACTTAACATATAAGATGCTCTCAGTTGGACTGTAGTCAAAATCATGTGCAATCAAGTAGGCATGTATCTTTCCATACCAAGCATGTTGTGCTTGCTTCAAACCATACAATGCCTTTTCCAACCTGCACACTTTGTTTTCATGCCCTTTTCGCACAAAAACAAGGGGCTGAAATACATACACTTCTTCATGCAATTCACCATTCAAAAATGTAGTTTTAATGTCCAACTGATGTACATTCTAGTTATGATGAGATGCAAGTGCACAAATGCTATGAACAGTGGTCATTTAGCATGTGGGAGAAAAGGTCTCATCAAACTCAATGTCTCTCTCTTGAGCATAACCTTTTGCAACAAGCCTAGCCTTATGCCTGTCAACTGCTCCATCATGCTTATGTTTCAACTTGTATACCCATTTAGTGCAAATGGCCTTTTTGCCTAGAGGCAAATCACTTAAAGAACAAGTACCATTCTTCATAATAGCATCCTATTTTGATTGCATAGCAACCATCAAATTTTTGGAATTTTGTGCTTCATCAAAAGAAACAGGCTCATTCTCATCACAAGGGCTAGTTGCAGCCATTGCATAGCAATCCGATGCAAAAGAAGCACCTGAATGAGTACAATATAATAGAGGTGCATCTAATTTGCTATCTTGCAAAGTCTACATCAGCCATTTAGGCATAGTTTTTGCCTCCTCTATATCATTCCTTGCATCAATAAGTGCATCATGTAAATTTGCATCAGAAATGGAATGATTTTTATCATCAAGTGAAAGTTGTAAATGCTAAGAGATCGCCTCATTTGCACCAGCACTTGACTGTCCATCTATAAAAAGTGGCAACATGGTGTCATACACATCTTTGGAGCTAACTAATGTCTCCTTAGTACATGAAAGTAATGACTCAATTCAATCTTCCAAAAAAACACATAACCAATATGCATTTAGTCCATAGATGATATGGACGATAACATTTGTTTCCAAAAGTGTATCCAACAAAAATACATTTTACTACTTTATCATCCAATTGTTTGTGTTTTTGTCCAGGCACTAATGCATATGGTAGACAAAAACAAAGACATAGAGATGAGCAACAGATGGCTTGCGATCATGCGAAGCCTCATATGGAGTGATAGATTGTGGTGGTTTGGTGGGACACCTGTTAAGTACATATGCTGCACATATAACATCCTCAAGCCAAAAGCTATGTGGTAAAGCCTTACTTTTGATCATACACCTCACCATATCCATGAGACAATTGTTCTTTCTTTGAGCAACTCCATTCTATTGAGGTGTATATGGCATTGTACACAGATGTTTAATCCCACATTCAGCCAAAAATGCATTAAAATAATAAGACATTTATTACTCCCCTCAATCAAAATGGAGGGTGCCCAATTCACATGCTAACAGATTTTTAGCCAAAACCAGAAACTCTTTGAAGCACACAAACACTTCGAATTTTTCTTTCAATTGATACACCCATGCATGCCTGGAAAAATTATCAATAAAAAATCACAAAGTAAAGATAGTTCCCAAAAGGTGTCTGTATAGGACCACAGACATCACTATGAACAAGCTATAATTTTTTAGTAGCTCTAACTGAACCATCTTTTAGGAAGGAGTAATGCTGCATTTTGCCTAAAGTGCAGCCTTCATAGACATGTTTACCACGTGCCTCAAGTTTGGGCGCAGAGGACACTGTTTTTTTATTTTTACAGGTGTAGTAGATTTGCAAAAATTTAGATGACCAAAGCATGCATGCCAAAGCTTTGCATATGAGATAGCCTGAGAATCTTGTGTTGCACATGTTGAATCATTCACACATTTTGCATAGTCTATCATCTTAAACAATCCATTACATAAAATTCTAGAATTAATAATAACATCACCATTTGACAGATCATGAACTATACATCTTTCATCAACAAATTTGACAACCAAGCAGATCTGGTTGATGCTAAAACTCAAAATGGATTTTTCTTTATCCCTCACACAAACAAAGCATGTCACAATGTGAAAGAACTATGATCAGCAATTGTCAGAATGATCTTACCAACTCCCACTACAGGATAATTAGTGCATGTGATAGTATTCCTTGAAGAGGCAGGCTCAAGTGAATTGAAGAAATTATGGTGCAAGATAATATGTTTGGCTGCCCCACTATCAAAGTACCATACATCTGAGTCTGCTAGAGACAAACTATTCATGAGAAGATGGATCATAGCTGCAAATAGTAGTAAATGACCATTCTTCATTGTGCAGAAGATGAACAAACTCTATTTTAGGTATAAAGGCCTCTACAAACCATTCTAGCCTCCTTTTTTCTTTGCCTCTTTTGTAGTCAATTTGGGACAGGTCTTTATGACATTATCATTTCTTTTATAGTATTTGCAAAACTATTTTTGCTTTTTTGTTTTCTTTATGTCTTTGTCTTTCTCTTTTGACTGTGTAGAATTAGCAGATTTTTGCTTACTAGTAGATGAGCTCCATTTACCTTTTCCCTTTTGAATAGCTAAGAAAGCTTGATCTGCAACATGCATAATGGACTTGCTCTCCCTAGACTGATCTTCCTACAAGAAAATAGACACTAAATCCTCAAATTTTAAGGCATTTGGATTTCCTTTCATCATCAACCAAAGTGTAGAAGAAAAATCTTATATGAATATGGAGGACCATTAAGAACGCTCTTGACAAGTGAACTATCTGGTGAGACTTCATGAGCAAAAATAAACTTCTCTTTCAAATCTTTGATCTTTGTCAAATAACTATCCATAGAATCTCCTTCATTCATATGCTCAACCTCCAATCGTTTTCGAATTTAAGCAACACAAGCCTCATTTCTTGTTTGATATAAAGTGATAAGTGTATCCCAAACATCCTTTGTTGTTTTGCAAGAGCGAATATAAGGAATACTAGAATGTTTGATAGAAAGAGCTATCAATGCATGTGCCTGAGTATCTCTACCATCCCAATGAAGTTTCTCAACAGTAGGTACAACATGAACCATAGCATGAACAAGAATCTAAAGATCATCATCTTCAATGCCATCTCCATCACCTTTGATAACTCTATTTGTACATGTAGTAGGACGTTTTCTAACACCCTATATAATATTCTAGATTCCTTTTGCCACCAATACATGATGCATCATGTATGCCAATAATGGGTAATTGGTACCATACAACTTGTCCTCAACAACCAACATATGGAATACATCATTGCTTTTGGCCATGACCACTAACTAAAATACCCTTGATGCAAAAAGATGATCGTATCTCAAAAAGTTGAACAAAACTACGTTGTTGAGCTCTACTAAACCTGTAGAAAACTTTGAGGTGCTTGTACTGTGAATCAAAACATGCTTATATATGTGGCACAAAAGGAAGAAATTACATGCACAAGCATCGTGATACTACATTCAAAGGCCGAAACGAGCTCATATAAAAAATTTGATGCCACAACACAAAGCTATTTTGACCTCCTAATCACCCTTAGTGTGCTCACCAATTCTCATGCGATTTTGAGACTGTGATCGGAGGGGTGTCGACAACGCCCTAGATGAAGTGGCAACCTGCTTTGCTACCAATTGTTGGATTTTGAGGTCTGTAGAGGCACACAAACAACACAAGGAAGAAGGAGAAGCTTGGACCACAACACACAATACTAATATTATTACCAAGTGAATGTACAAAGATAAGTGACTCGTTAGGGTTATAGGTGTATATACAATCCGGGGAAAAAACCTCCTAAAGAGGGGAAAAGTTGCCTCAACAATCCTAAGTATGTTCACACACCACTACCAAAATATATCAACATCTATATCCATTTTCCTCAACAACCAACATATGGAATACATCATTGCTATCAGCCATGGCCACTAACTAAAATAAACGATGCAAAAAAATGATTGTATCTTAAAAAGTTGAACAAAACTACATTGTTTAGCTCTACTAAACATGTAACAAACTTTGAGCTGCTTGTATTGTTGAATCGAAACATGCTTATGTATTTGGCATAAAAGGAAAAAATTGCATGCACAAGCTCTATGGTATAGCATTCAGAGGCCAAAACAAGCTCAGATAAAAATTTGATGCCACATCGCAAATCTATTTTGAGCTCCTAATTGCCTTGAGTATGCTCACAAATTCTCATGCAATTTTGAGTATGTGACTAGAGGGGTGTCGACAATGCCCTAGATGAAGCGGCAATGTGGAAGCACACAAACAACACAAGGAACAAGAAGAAGCTTGGAGCACAACAGACAATACTAATAATATTACCAAGTGAATGTACAAAGATAAGTGATTCATTAAGGTTATAAGTGTATATACAATCCGAGGGAAAAAAGACCTCCTAAAGAGGGAGAAAATTGCCTCATCAATCCTAAGTGTGTTCACACATATCAGTACCAAAATATATCAACATGAATCTCCATGGTTGATAGTTATCTTTGTCTAGAACTTCAACCTTCTATCCCAAGTTTTTCATATTTGTGATAGGGTTTATGAAAGATACCTTTTTGTGAAGCTTGTGTTAGTATATGATCAATGTCTACCCCTCATGATTGTATGCACATTTTGTAAGGCCCCCTTTATGAGGAGAAGCCAAGCGTGCATTACCCAATTGATGGGAATCCCAACTTGAATGTTGGATGAAGGTCATATTGGACCATGTAAGATATTATAAGGAAAGGGAGTTACCAGGGTCCCCAATTGTGGGGTCCGGGGCAGCGGTGAGCAGCCCCGGCTGGGGGGTCCAAGGGGGCCAGCGGGCCCCCTGGTGGGGGTCCGGGGGCAGCGCCCCCGGCGCGACGGTAAAGGGAATATTCCATGGAATATTCCCTGTCGGAGTCAGAAATCATTTATATTTGTTAGGTCGGTTCAACCAGTCTAAGCCGTGTATGGCAATTACGCGGGCGGTGGCCGCCCACGCTCTACCGCCCATGTATAGCCGTCCATGGCAGGCCACCCATGATCCTATATATACATGACTTCTGCACTTCCTAAGATACCGAGTTGAGCCAGCATACCTCTACCTTGTATCTCCCTATCTAGAGTTGTCTAGATCACCATTTAAGCTCTACCTTGAGAGCACACGGGTGGACAACGCCATCATCTTTGTACTTGCTGCTAGTAGAAAATTGTTGAGATTCTCCTATATCTGTTATCTTCTCTGCTATTGCTCCTGTGTTATATTGCATAACTATTGTCTTTCATGGTATCAGAGCTGTAAGGTTCGAATAGCTTGAGAAGTATCATTATTTTAGCCTACTAGCAGACTAGAATATCAGTAGATTATTCGAGTGATTACATGATGGCTTCATCGTCGAATAGTAGTCTTGGTGCTTCAGCTAACGTTAATGCTGCACCTATTCGAATTCGTCCACCTGCATTCACTGAAGGGAAGCTGGATGGAACCAATTATACACTCTGGAAGTTCAAAATTTCTGCAATTTTGGACTCCTATGAATTACTTGACACTGTCATGGGACCGATGGGATTGGATCCAGAGCCTATACCAGTTGAAGATCCAGCAAATTCAAGATTGATGATTCAGCCAGATCCAGATCTTCTACGAGCTTGGAAGAGGCGGAATGCTGATGCATTATGTGCGATTGTCACTAGTGTAAGTGATTCTGTGCTTACTTTAGTTCAACATACTACTAAAGCACATGAGGCTTGGGGCATATTGGCTCGACAATATGAGACCAAGAACCACACTAGGATACAGAATTTAGAAAATCAGTTGGCAAATGAAAAGCATTCTGATTCTGAAAAGGCTGAAGATTTTATCAAACGGATAAAGCATCTTCAAGATCAATTGGCTGCAGTTGGTGTTGTTATAACACCAGAAGAGCTGGCTCGAAGATCTGTACGTGTTCTTCCAGCAAAGTATGATGGATTAGTAACAGCCCTTAACACTCAGGTAAGGCCAACTCCTCTTACATTTGAAGAGTTTTGTGCCATGCTTTTAGAAGAAGAGATGCGGCTGAAGAATCGGCAAAGTACAACTGATGCTGCATTCTCAGCAAATGCAAAAGGTAAAGGCTCTTCAGAGGGATCAAAGAAGAAGCCAAAGAAGAAAAAGTTCACAGGAAGTTGCTTCTATTGTGAAAAGAAAGGCCATGCCATCAAGGATTGCAGAAAGAAGCAAGCTGATGAACGGAATGGGACTGTAAAATCATCATGGAAGAACAAAGAGTCTGCAAACAACACAGAGCTGGAACTTTGGGTAGCTATTGAAGAGGTATGTTCATCTGCTCAAGCTCGTGTTGATGAGCCATGGATTTTAGATAGTGGAGCTTCTCGCCATATGACTAGTAAAAAGGATTGGTATAGTTCCCTAGTGCCTCTGCGGGAATCCATCAATGTAGTGGTGGGAAATGACTCCAAGTGTCCAGCTGAAGGAACTGGAACCATCTCTTTTATCACTTCTCCAGGTGTTGAGAAAAAGTTATCCGATGTTCTCTATGTACCTACACTCAAAAGAAATTTGTTGTCAGTTTCTGCAATAACAGATCGTGGACTCAAAGTTCACTTCAATAAGAGTGGTGCGGAAATCATGGATTCATCAGGTAATGTTGTAGGTAAAGGCATACGACGGGATAACTTGTATGAGTTAAGTGCTTTAACTGCTACAGAAGATAAAGATGTAAGCAGGTTATGGCACCGACGATTTGGGCATCTCGGATTTGCAGTTTTGAAGGAGATGCAACGAACAGGGATGGTTGCTCATATGCCTGCATTTTCAGAGTTGCAGGAACCTTGTGAAGCTTGTATGATGGGCAAGCAACAACGAAAGGCATTTCCAAGAGAGACCAGCAATCGATCTCAAGCTCCTCTAGAGTTGGTACATGCTGATCTCTGCGGTAAAATGTCTACACCTGCTTTAGGAGGATCTTTCTACTTCTTGCTGTTAGTCGACGATTATAGTAGAAAGATGTGGGTTTATTTCATTCGAGAGAAGGCTGATGCTTTTGAAAAATTTAAAACGTGGCATAAGTATGTAGAAAATGAATCAGGAAGGAAACTGAAGAAATTTAGAACAGATAGAGGAGGTGAATTCTTGTCAACAGAATTCAACAATTACTGTAAGGAGCATGGTGTGAAAAGGCAACTTACCACAGCTCATACACCCCAACAAAATGGCGTTGTTGAGCGCAGGAACAGGACAGTAGTTGAAATGGCTCGTTGTATGTTGAAGGCTCAAGACATGCCTGATTCATTCTGGGCAGAAGCAGTCAATACAGCAGTCTACATCCTCAATCGAAGCTACACAAAAGCTTTAAAGGGGATGACTCCTCAAGAAGCATATTCTGGTAAAAAGCCTTCAGTTTTGCATTTCAGAATTTTTGGTTGTTTCTGTTATGTACATATTCCTGATTCAACAAGATCAAAGTTGGATTCAAAAAGCAAAAAGTGTGTCTTCCTAGGATATAGTGAAGAGTCTAAAGCATATAGGTTATGGGATCCTGAGGCAAGGAAGATTTTTGTCAGCCGAGATGTGGTGTTTGATGAACGACCACACTTAGTAGAAGATAAAGGTAAATCTACTATCTCATCAAGCGGAGAAATATCTCACCTTGTGCCTATCAAAAGACAGGTTAAAGTTGAGGAGGAGGAAACATCTAATGGAGAAATTTCCTCAATAAAAAGCCAACCAGTTGTAGCTGCACAGCGTAAGCCACTACCGAAGTGGGCACAACAGCTCTTTGATGATCACAATCCACATGTAGATGTACCAGAATCATCATCGGATGGATTACGAAGATCAAAGAGAATAGAGGAGCAAAGGAGAGCCTCAGAACACATTGTTAACATGGCTCTAATGGCAGATATCATGGGTTCGATAAAGGAACCTACCACCATTGAAGAAGCCCTTGATGATCCAGATTGGAGAGCGGCAATGCAGTCTGAGTATGATAGTATACTCAAAAATGATACATGGGATCTAGTCGACTTGCCGCCAAAGAAGAAGGTAATAGGTACTAAATGGATTTGGAAAGCTAAGTATAAAGCTGATGGAACATTAGAAAAGTATAAGGCACGATTAGTTGCACAGGGTTTTTCACAGATTGAAGGATTTGATGTTCAAGAAACTTTTGCACCAACAGCACGCATGACAACTATTCGGACGGTACTTGCAGTAGCTGCACAAAAGTCTTGGCCTATTTTCCAGATGGATGTCAAATCTGCATTTTTGAATGGTCACCTCAAGGAGGAGGTATATGTATCTCAACCACCAGGTTTTGAGGTGCCCAATTCAGAAAATAAAGTTTGCAGGTTGAAGAAAGCTTTGTATGGACTTAAGCAAGCTCCACGGGCTTGGTACCAACGAATAGATCATTTTTTCAAAAATATGGGTTTTGAAAGAAGTACTTCTGATGCTAACCTGTATGTAACGAAAAGGGATAGCAAGCTAGTTGTTGTCATTGTATATGTAGATGATTTGATCATTACAGGAGATCATCAGGAACTCATCAATCAAACTCGGATCAGCTTGGGAACTGAGTTTGAAATGACAGACTTAGGTCTACTCCATTTTTGTCTGGGAATTGAAGTATGGCAAAGGAAGGATGGCATTTTCATCTCACAACAAAAATATTCCAAAGAAATTCTCAAGGCATTTGGAATGATGGACTGCAAACCAACTAGCACACCTATGGAGGTAAATCATAAGCTATCTATGGATGATAACATGCCTGATGTAGATGCTAAGAAGTATAGGAAGCTCGTTGGAAGTCTTATTTTTCTGTGCAACACTAGACCAGACATTTGCTATGCTGTTGGAGTGTTAAGCAGGTTTTCCAACAAACCTAAGGAGAGTCACTGGAATGCTGGAATGCGAATTCTAAGGTACATTGCAGGAACCTTGGATTTTGGTATTTTGTATACCATAGGTGATACACTCCAAGGATATTGTGATTCAGATTGGGCTGGAGATTGTGATTCTAGAAAATCAGTTTCTGGATATTGTTTCTCACTTGGTTCAGGAATATTTTCTTGGGTAAGTAGGAAGCAACCAACTCTCGCACTCTCCTCCACTGAAGCAGAGTACAAAGCAGCTTGTTTTGCTTCTTGTGAGGCAGTCTGGTTAAGGAGAATTCTTGCAGATATAGGCTTTCCATCAAATATGCCAATTGTACTCAAGTGTGATAATCAAAGTTGTATGGCTATTGCAAAGAACCCAGTATTTCATGCTCGCACCAAGCACATAGAAGTACAGTACCATTACATTCGTGAGCTAATTGAAGATGAAATTGTGGAGCTAGAATATTGCCCAACAGAGGCAAATTGTGCTGACATATTCACTAAAGCACTTGGAAGAGAGCAGCTCAACAAGCATCTTCAACAGATGGGCATAGGACCGAGACCTACTTGATTTATCATCGGTAAACATTGAGGGGGGGTGTTAGTATATGATCAATGTCTACCCCTCATGATTGTATGCACATTTTGTAAGGCCCCCTTTATGAGGAGAAGCCAAGCGTGCATTACCCAATTGATGGGAATCCCAACTTGAATGTTGGATGAAGGTCATATTGGACCATGTAAGATATTATAAGGAAAGGGAGTTACCAGGGTCCCCAATTGTGGGGTCCGGGGCAGCGGTGAGCAGCCCCGGCTGGGGGGTCCAAGGGGGCCAGCGGGCCCCCTGGTGGGGGTCCGGGGGCAGCGCCCCCGGCGCGACGGTAAAGGGAATATTCCATGGAATATTCCCTGTCGGAGTCAGAAATCATTTATATTTGTTAGGTCGGTTCAACCAGTCTAAGCCGTGTATGGCAATTACGCGGGCGGTGGCCGCCCACGCTCTACCGCCCATGTATAGCCGTCCATGGCAGGCCACCCATGATCCTATATATACATGACTTCTGCACTTCCTAAGATACCGAGTTGAGCCAGCATACCTCTACCTTGTATCTCCCTATCTAGAGTTGTCTAGATCACCATTTAAGCTCTACCTTGAGAGCACACGGGTGGACAACGCCATCATCTTTGTACTTGCTGCTAGTAGAAAATTGTTGAGATTCTCCTATATCTGTTATCTTCTCTGCTATTGCTCCTGTGTTATATTGCATAACTATTGTCTTTCAGCTTGATGAGTCCTTGATCTTTTGCTTTTGTGGAAACCTCATTTCCCTGATCCTTTGTAGATCTCAACTCTGTTCTGATACCAAATGTGAGATTTTACTCTTAAATTTTTACAAGAAACATGAGTAGGCCCTTCTAGGTCTTGCTAGTTCACCCCTTTTTATAGCTAATTTTTACCTATTTGTCCCATCACCATAGATCCAAATTGCCTAAGGTTTCTTCCACACACATATAGTGTCAAAATGATATATATGTCACTCCAAATGGACTCGTTTATGTCAGGCAACCAAACTGTACAAAATAGGCTCTTCAGATAGCTAGCTTATGATAGAAATAGAGGCTTAGTAGAATTGCTCCCAGTAACTAGTGGAGAATAATTTAGTAGAGATCTTTGTACTAGAGAGATCATGAGAGATGGGCATTCCAAAAAGATATCATATGTGTTGAATATATATCTATAGAGAGAGAAATGTACAAAAGAAGTAGGCAGTGTTTGCTAAATACTCATCCTACAAGGGATATGATCTTTATAGCTCTTGGTATGACCTCCTCGCATGGACACATCTTTGCACTCCTTGAGCTTAGTCCAAAAGTCTTTCCCTTCACTCCATGTGCTTGAATCACCTTTCTTTCACTTCTGCATGAGAATATGTCTATATAGATCTTCTTGTGACCTTTCACCTACCCTTGTTTGACCCTTGGATCTTCATCTAGCCTTGGCTTCTCTTTTGGATTTTCATTGATATGAATGGATAAGGATTTGCGTTTTTCTATCCATTGAGGTCACCTTTGGCTTTTTCAACACCCTTCCTTTTCTCTAAGCTTGATAGCTTGTGTAGCTCAGTGATGAGTAGCACCTCCTTTAATGTCAATCCGGGAAGACGTGAGGATGGTATGAAGACCTCGAGCAAGTGGAGGCACAAGTGCGTGAGTGAGAAGCACACAAACATGCACACACATGCACACACACGCGCACACACGGCAAGACAAAGAGTGAGAAGCAATGGAGTTCTTAGATTACTTTCGAAAAGCTCTTACAAGTTCATTCCAATTACACTCTGACCCCAAAAATGAGCTCTCTAGCTCTTTTTATAGTTTTTGACTAGGTTTTGGCCCTGTCCAGACCTAGTGTCCGGCCTAGTTAAAAATTAGGTTCCAGGGCTTATTAGAGGGCTCAAACGAGATCTAAAAAATATGAAAATTGGCAGGTAGATACTTCTAAAGCTCCTCAAGCTCAAGGACTCCTTGGCTTGCACAAAATGGAGCTACAAAAATACGAAATGATATTTACAATGGTTTTTAGTGATGAAAATCACTATTTGTGTAGGGATTTTCTCTGTTGATTTGTCATACACCTCTTTGAGCTCCCTACTTGCTCTTTCTTCTTGTGTGCTCAACTCCTTGATGTCTGAAAAATTAGATGGCCTACTTGCCAGATCTTCTTTGACTGCCATGTCTGCTTGTGTTGTCCCTTCGCTCTGACTCTCTTCGTCTTGTGGCTCCTTCGGTTCCCTGACTGCTGCCAACACCCCCCCACTCTCGCGTCTGTCGCCCCTGACAGACCCTTGTCTAGAGGATTTTTGAACATAATATTGGACGACATCGGAGGCTAGGTGGTGTTCTTCGAGTCGTAAGCCGCGTGCTAGATCTGTGAGCAAATCATCCCAATTCAAAGGTCTGGGAACATCTGGATGAGGCACCCTCAATTGTTCTGAGTGAATAGTTCTCTCCACAGCAAATAATTGGAGGAGATGTGATGGTCTAGGTATAAATATTTCGGAGTGATATTCCCAGAATCCTGTGATGAACATCTCCTCAAATGTCTGTTTAAAGCAGGCTGGGAGGTACTTGATTCTGGCGTGCCAAGCATATATTACTTCAATTGATGGGGTGGTACTCATATCGTACACCAGATCCTGGTTTCCAGTCATGAAGCCTGCTCTTGAGAAGTGGGGGTCCTTAATGTTCTTAAACGTCCTGAAAGTGATCAGCATTAATTCAAATATTTTCATACACATCTGGGCCATCACATCGGGATTATTGCGTAGCCGAATGCTCCAGTGACGGATTGTAGAAATCATGTAGTTCACCGTGGGGGGTCCTCGTGGAGGTGCTAGATAAACGTAATTTAACCACTTTGCGCAGGCTTTGATGTCTCTGACGGCAATAGTGAATTCAGGCCAGGTGCGTCTTCAAAGAACTGGAACGTAACAAGGATTATATTTAATAAACAACGGCATATTATTCCAGGTTCGGACCATTTCAGGATATGTTTCCAAAAGCCTGATCCTCTAGGTGGGTTGATGGATGGACCCACGCTTAGCACTTTCCGGTATATCATCTGGACCAAATTGTGTAGCAAATGTGGGAGGCTTGCCGCATCGTCGTTGAATCTCGGCGTTGTAATCGGCCAAAAGCATGCAGTATGGCACATATTGGTCATTATTAGTGTCGATCCATCTATGATGAGACATGCTTCTGAAATATTCTGACTTTATGACAGTTTCTTCTAGGTTCGCTAGTGATTGGATCTGAATGGCCACCCGTTCTTCGTGGGTGTTCGCTGTCTTTTCCAGTGTCTGAAGCCACTCGGGTGCTTCCACTTCCAAGGTGTCTAGTCCCTCTGAGGTTCGTTGCCCTCCAGGCATCGGCATAGGAACATATGGTTCTTCGTACGAATCATCTACCTCAATAGGGACCAACTCTTCTGGCTCTGGTTCTACTACTGGAGAGGGCTGCCTCTCATATGTCAATAACCTCTTTTGTAATTCTGCCACCTGCTCAGTTAAGGCCTTTACTTCGTCTGAGGTAGAGGTTGATGGGACACTCTTCGGTTGTTCTTCCTGTTCCTTAAGTCTGCTCCGTAGTGTGTCACGTTCTCTTTCCAAGTCATCATGGGCTTCCAAAAGATCTGCATAGCTTTCCAAAATGGTTTTCATCGTCTCCGAGGGAACTGCTTTGAACTGCTCTGGATCTATCTCGTGGGGAGAGCCTTCCATTGCCGCTTCCAGATTCTCTTCATTTTGTTTCTGCAGTCTCTTGTTCTCTTCGAGTGCCGTGGCCATATGTTTCCTGAGTAACGCCAAGTTACGTCTGACTCGTAGGTTATCGGCCTGGTATACTTCGAGCAAGGCTTCTAGTTGTTTAACGCCTGATTCTGTCGATGGTTGGGGTGCCTCCAATAGTGTTTGGTCAGCCTGCTCAAGCGTTGTATAACGTTGATTCACATCTGCATTTTCCTCTTCCAGCATTTTAAATTGCCTTTGTAAGTTCTGGTGATTTGTTGTCAGTTGTTGATACCGGCCGTGCAGAGCTCTGTACTCATTTTGAAGCTGATGTACACATTGATTTAATGCTAGAAATATACTATTTACATTAAATGATGCAGGGAGGGGTGAAGATGCAGGGGGAATGGGGGCGGGAAAGGGAGTTGTGAATGATGTGGATGCAAGTGGAGATGTGGGTGGAGGGGGTATGGGAGATGGAGGTGGCATGGGGGGAGGGAGCGGTGCGGTGGCAAGAGATGTTTCCATAGTGTCAAATGTTTGAGTGACCGTGTAGATGGGGATCGTGGGTGGGGTGGATGTGACGTTAGTGAAGAGAGTGGTGAAAGTGGGTATGGTGACTCCCCCGAATTGGATTCCCGGAGAGAGTGGAATTCCCATGACGATTGTGGTGGTAGTGGACGTGGTGGTGATAGTGTCATGTGGTGGAGTGAGTTGTGTAGTGAGAGGTGGGAATGGTGGTGACAGTGGTGCTTCCTGATGTTCGTCTGCTTGCGTTGTATCTCCTGGTGCTGATACGTTGATATGAATTTGTTTCCCGGACCTCATGGGACGGGCGGGAACTCTTTTCTCAAATCGGTGAATGTAGGCCATTGCCTCATGAATGGCCTCATCCAATCCTACTGCATCGGCGTGTAGGTTTATGGACTCGATGAACATGTCATCCACGCCTTCCTCTGCCAGCAATTGGTTCATGAGTTTCTTGCCTGCTTCCAGTGACATTTTATGTTGTTCTTGAACTAGCTGCATGGTTCGATATAGTCTTTTTATTTGAGCCGAATACGCGGGGGCACTTGCTAACTCTGAAAGTTCGTCATACTCTTGTTCCTCGTAGGCTTCTTCCTCTTGTTCGGTCTCTTGTTCCTCGACGTCGACTTCTACAACTTGCGGTTGGGTGGGGGCTGACGTTGTTGTATGGGTTTGTGGTTCTTGAGCTCGCTCTGTTTCCGTTTCGAGATTAGAGTCATAGATTAGTCTAGCCACTTCTTCATCAGTGAGATCATTGAGAGTAAAGCCCTGTGGAAATTCCAAATCTGATGGGACGGGTGGAAACACCAGATTGGGTCCCTCTGTACTTGGTCTTGGTAGCCGAATGGTGAATGGTCTAATGCGTCGTGTCTAGGGAGGGGTAATTTCTGGTGTAGTGGTGGCTCCCCTTCGTTGAGCGCAGGGTAATTGGACTCACCCTCTCATCTTCTTTGATGGAGGACCTGCAGCTGATAGCCTTCTCTGGAATTCCTGGGCCCGGGACCATACGAGTGCCCGCTGAATAGGCACGTCATAGGCTAGACATCGATAGATTATCTTGGTCAGAGCACAACATCCGTGAAGTACATTTTTCTGCTTCTTGTTCCACCGTTGATGGGCTAGGTGAATCTAATCTATGATCCAATGTGGTACGTTGATAGGGAGGCTTTCTGTCTCTGCCAAATACAAGCTAAACCATATCTTCTTTGGGGGCATGGTGAATCTTTCCTGGGCGGGGAAAGCAAAATGCTGCATGACGGTCCGTAGGTGAAGAGCGATGGTCGGTGTCATCGCTACCATATCCTTCAGCTTATTGAGATCTTTATGTTTCATTCTGCCTGGAACCATTGTTTCCTTTTCAGTAGGAATGTGCATACCATACATGCCCAATGCTTCTCGTACCAGGTTGAGGGTCAGTTTGAATCTTTTAAGTTCGTGCCCCGGCAACAGTGAGGGTAACACAAAGGTGTTGTCGCCTCCCTTGGCCCTGCTCGGAGTGATGGTACTGATAAGATAAGAACAACGTAAGAAATCCGGCTTTGGTAAGTGGGCCCTGAAATAACTGTCCAAGCCAGCTTTGGTCCATACTGAACGCATGACTTCGGCATTCTGATAGCTCTCAAACTCGCGCGTGAAAAAAATGGTAGCATCCCCATTTACCATTAAACTCCAATTTAGCTTCCCAAAAATAGGTTCCATCACCCAACGGTCCTGCCACATCACTGAACCAATGAGCGTGTTTGCCCACTTGAGAGGTGTGCCCCTGGGGAGGATCCTGAACTGGGAGTACATGCACAGCTTGAAGTTCTTGCGGTCTTTCGGTAAGATGTGGTTCGAGGAGGAGTGTTTCTATATCCACAATCTGTGCGCTGGATCCGGCGTGAGAACTGGCACCTCCGGCTTCTGCCATGGCCCTGCTTGCTTGTTGGTTTTGTGAGAATATAGAACCAGGTGTTAACATTGTAATGGACAGAATAAACCCGTTGTTGTCCCCGTTACAACATTAACATGAGGTAGATGATGAGTCAGTGGTTAGTAAGTGCACGATGATAGTGTGTGTAGTTAATGCCTGGATAGTCCTAGGAGCTAGATGGAAAGATGCGCTGTCTGACTAATGCAGTTAGTAAGTGGAGATGAATTCACAGATTGGGGTCGGGGTTTTTTTACAAGTCTTAGGTTGCCAAACACCATGAATGGCTTTTGGTCTTGGTTTTGTGGAGATTCGGGAGGGTTGCATGAGTAATTCTGCTGGGATTTGTTGTGTCATTGGGACCCATCTACGAGTGAGTCTGTGCATGCTTCTAGGTGGCAGTGTGTTCGAGTGTATCAGACAAGAGTGGGTAGCGACTGCTTGACCGAGTGAACCCTGTCGTGTATGATGTGAATTGTGTGGGGTTAGTTGAGCCCGCAAGCAAGCCTTAGGCACCCAAATTTGTCTTGATTGTGGGTCAGCCTTTATCGACTTCTTGGGTACCCAAATAGATTTTATTTTCTCAACAGAGGTTTTAGGAGTCCTCTTATTAGCATCAAGTCGTTGATTACTAATAGGAAGTTGAGACCGTTGTTGCAGCTTAGTTACGGCCGGCAGCTCGTCTTTCCGCACCCACATTTGTTTCATCGGCTGAGTTGTTCTGCTTCGCGCGTTCTTTTGGTCTCTCGCCTGGAGAATCTTGAGTGATTGATCTGCCCTTAGTTGCTGCCTCCTTCTAGCCTTTGGAAAAGAAGGGAGTTCCATTGTGGTTCTGGCTCCTCCTTTGAGATCTTCATTCTTCTGTATCACATAGCCTTGGACAAGAACAGCATGGTCAACTTCATGTGTACCCCTGGAGGGACCAGGAGTCTGTGCCTTTCCTAGTTCCTTGAGTGCTCCATTATTTAACTCGATTGTAATTCTAGTCTGATTCACCCATACCTGAAGAAGTCCACTTCTTAGGTTTAAGTTGACTGCTTGGTCATAGATCCAGTCTTGACCCAAGACAAGGGGTTCAGTGAGGTCCTCATCTTGACATACTAGCACTTTAACTGTCATTGCCTCATCATGAATATAGAGGGGAAGTTCCACCTCGCCCATGCAAGGGGTTTCCACGCCTCCCAATCCTATGAGATATGCTTCCACAGGATTGACAGTTAATTGCAACTCTTGACAGTAAGACAATTTAACAGCACTAGTGGCTGCACCTGAGTCAATCAAGGCTCTTACAGTCCTTGCACTCTTTCCTTGTCCTATATCTAAGGTTATGAAAGGACGTCGGTCAGTTATTCTATGTGAGCTAACACCTGAAACTTCACACATAGCCACGTCATATCCTTGCTCTGCATATGCATCTTGCCTAGGGTGCTCTCTACCTTGTCTTCTTAATTTCATTCTCCGTATGCGCTCTAGGGCTTCTGCTTGAGCTTCTTCTCGAATTCGTTTTTCTTCCTCTTTGCGTTTCTTAGTAGTATTGAGTCGACTTAGCATTTCCTCTGTGAGAGGTTCCTGATACAACTTGACTCTGCATCCGCTGATATAACTTGGGAGAACATCACCCTCTAAAGTGGCTAATTGTACTGCTCCACTCGTGGAGATCCTATTAATGATCATGGGTCCCTAACCTCTCTTCTCCAGTTTCCTCGCATGTTGCTTCAATGTGTAGACAAGAACTAAGTCGCCTGCCTTTAAACCTTTATCCTTAACGTGGGCATCAAAGTATGCCTTCTGTCGTTTCTTTGCTGCATATATCCCTGCAGCTGCTCTCAGTCTTGTTTCTCCTAATCGTTCAAGGTCAAAAAGTCTAGAGGAGAGTTCATGACCCGTCCATTCGTGCTCTTGTGCTACTTTCAATGTAGGTATTAAGAAGTCCAAAGGTAGCACGGCGTTTTGGCCAAATACCATCTGAAAGGGGGTGGCTTGGAGTACCGTTTTGTAGGCGACTCGGTATGCCCAAACAACGTGGTGTAGCTGTTTGTCCCAATCAGAGCGTTTATTGTTCACTAATTTTGTCAGTACATTGCATAAGATCTTGTTGGTGCTCTCAGCCTGGCCATTTGCTTGAGGGTGATAGGGGACAGATTTCTTATGAACTACCAAGAATTCTTGGAGCAGATTTTCAATAACTTCATTCAAGAAGTGAGTGCCTCTATCACTAACTAGCTCTATAGGTAGCCCATATCTTGTGAATACATTTTCAAACAAGAATTTAGCAGTTGTTTGAGCATCGTTCTTCGTTGTGGCTTTTACCTCTACCCACTTAGTTAGATAGTCTGTTGCAACAATGATATATTCTGCATGGGAACCCTTAGTTGGGGGATTAATAGGAACTACGAAGTCTATTCCCCACTTAGAGAATGCACGTCCACCCATCATAGGTTTCAGTGGCATCTCATCTTTACGTATAGGATACTGAGTTCTCTAACAGACATCACATCGTTTCACATAGGTATGTGCATCCATGTGAAGGGTAGGCCACCAGAAGCCCGCAAATAGTATTGCCTTGATCACCCGATCTGGTCCAAAGTGTCCTCCTGCTACACCTTGGTGAGCAGTTTCCAAGATCTTGAGATATTCACTTTCATGGACACATAGCCTCAGGTAACCATCTTTACCACGCTTGTATAGATTATCACCAATGAGTGAGTAATCCTGGGCTTCTTGTTCTAAACTCCTTTTCCTAGCCAGAGTCATGTCTGGAGGGAATGTTTTCATCCTCAGGAAGGATACTAGTGGTTCACTCCAATCTGGCACTATGGACACTTGATAAAGAGTGGCGTGTTCCACAGGTGGTTTAGTGCAACAGATTGAGCATTCCTTGCACAACCTTTGGACATCAGCTTCCATAGTTGGCCAATGTACTCCGAGTCTCCTTAGTGTCTGTAAGGTTCGTTGCTTTGAGTAGTGTTGCTCTAACGCACCTACATGTGCTAAATGCAACCATTTATTGTACTCGTCCTCTTCCACACAACAAGCCAAGATCCCTTGATCTGTGTGCTTGTACATACTTCCTGCCATGATGTGGTACTTTTGGGCTTTCACAACCTCTCTATTCTGTGTGTTTACTACTGGATGGTTAGGCCCGTATGTCAATACTGGCACCAATGGCTTAGCCCACTGCGGCACCACTTCCAAATTAAACAAGTAAGCATCAGGAAAATCATCTGATACTCCTTGTGGGGCTTCTCCAGATGTGAGCCTAGAAAGGTGATCTGCTCTCAAATGAGTCTTCCCTTTCCTTACCACAACCTCGAAATCATATTCCATTAGTAAGAGAAACCATCTTACTAATCTTCCTGTATTGCATGGCTTGTTCACTAGATATAACAATGCTTGATGGTCAGTAAAAAATTTAAACTTGTTTGCAAGCAAATAGTGTCTAAATTTCTTAACTGCATATACCATGCCTAAGCCTTCTCTCTCAGTAGTGGTATAATTCCGTTCACCTGCATTCAATTGTCTACTGGCATAGGCAATTGGAAGATCCATGTTACCTTCACCAATAGGTTGTGCAAGCACACATCCAATGGCATAATTGGATGCATCCACATGAACATGGAAAGGCTTGTTCCAATCTGGTGTGGTCAAGATTGGTGCTGAACATAATCTTCGTTTAAGTTCCTGGAAGGAATTCTCACATTCATCAGTCCACTCAAAGTTTGTCAGAAGTCCGTACATGGGCTTTGCAATGACAGCATACATGTGAATGAACCTACGGTAGTAACCACAATGTCCCATGAAAGCTTGTACTTCCTTGACATTCCTCGGCCTAGGTAGCTCTGCTATAGCTCTCACTTTCTCTTCGTCAGTAGATATGCAATTCTTTGACACTATGTGTCCTAGAATCTTGCCTTGCCTGACCATAAAGACACACTTTTCTGGGTTCAGGCAGACTTGATATTCTCTACATTTGTCAAAGATTTGTCTGAGTTCAGGAATATGGGTTTGTCTAATGTTGGAATGAGCACAAAGATCATCAACATAGACTTCTAAGTTTTTCCTCAGGAACTCCTTAAATACATGGCACATTAGTCTCTGGAAGGTAGCTGGTGCATTGGTAAGCCCAAATGGCATTACACGAAAGGCAAATATACCCCACTCTGTGGCAAAAGCTGTTTTATTCTGATCTTCTGGAGCTATGGCTACTTGATTGTAGCCCGAAAATCCATCAAGGAAGTTGTACACTTCCTTGCCTGCTACTCTTTCTAAGAGATGTTCTGTGATGGGAAGCGAATAGTTATCTCGAATTGTGGCTGCATTGACCTTCTTCAAGTTAATGCATACACGCAGCTTGCCATTCTTCTTGGGCACCACTACGATGGGGGATACCCACTCAGTGTGCTCAATTTCATAGATAAATCCAGCTTCAACCAGTCTATCTATCTCCTCTTTAATCTTAGCAGCGTAATTATCATTATATGTATAGGGCTTTTGCTTAGAGGGTTTAGCATCTGAGGTCATGGGGATGGTGTGTGAGCATATGTCCGGGTCAACACCTTTCAAATCCTTGTAACTCCAAGCGAATACATCTCTGTATTCTCTTAGCAAGGCTATTAATGCATGCTCTTCTTCCTCTGTTAGGTCATGGCCTATGTACGTGCATCTCTCCTCTCCTTCTTCTAGGGCCACTACTATTTTCTTGGTGGTTTCTTTGTTATCATAGGCCTCTCCTGATTGTTGGTGAGACTTCTTTCTTCTTTCGTTTCTTTCCTTCTTCCTTCGGGGTCACATGTGTGGCTAATCTTACATCGTTTGTAAGCTCTCCATGCCTCTGGGGTTGAAATTCTACTTCATGGAAGTATTCTTCATCTGATGCAAAAGGTGGGTCCATAATGATTGACTCTAGATCGGAGTCACTTGCATCCTCAAATGCATCAGGGCTAGGTTCGCATTCTTCTAGAACTGCCTCTCCCATGATTGGCTCTATGGATAAGACTGAAATGTCATAGCCATCCTCATCACAGTGAGGTGTCCATTGTTCCTCATTGATGGCTACATCCATGGTTGCTAGAATTTCTGCCCAGCCGTGGGGTTCAAATTCTTCGTCAGGAAAGACTACAGGTGCATAGGCTGGGTCTTGAATTGATCTATGGTTTTCTTTTGCACCTATTTCTCTGGCCTTTTCTCTCTTCTCTTCCTCTACTGCTACTTTGCACATCCATAAGTGAGTGTCTTCATGCATCCATGAGGATCCTGATCCTATGGAATGCACAGACTCAGTCTCATCTTTGGCTCTATGGATGGGATTCCATTGAATAGGTGGTACATCTCTATGAGAGTAATCCTTAAGATTGACTTTGGTCGTAACACCTAAGTGTTGCAGGTACAAAGAATTGGTTCCCCAATCCTGTACCACTTGCAACTGTCGCATAAAAGGTCGTCCCAAGATCATCTCATAGGCATGATTTTTGCTGAAGTCACATATGGCAAATGTGTGCTCAAACTCGACACCACAGGTGGTGAGAGTTATTCCTTCTAGCAATCCTAAGGGTCTCT
The DNA here is from genome assembly GCA_020310875.1 of Ceratopteris richardii. Lineage (NCBI taxonomy): Eukaryota > Viridiplantae > Streptophyta > Polypodiopsida > Polypodiales > Pteridaceae > Ceratopteris > Ceratopteris richardii. The sequence continues at coordinate 115,950,437 of CM035411.1, forward strand.
CAATATGACCATCGGCCATCTGCAATTTCATTCTCGTTGGCCTGAGTGTTGGCTTGCCCCAACGCTTCCATAGGGAAGTGGTGGCAATTGCCACTCCTGCGCCTGAGTCCAAAATTGCCTTGGTGGTGTACTCCTGGTAGGTAATGGGAAGATAGGTGTTCCCTTCTTCACCTTCACACATATCTCCTATCTTATCCAAGGGTATCTCTGGCACTGTTCTATGTGATCCTACCTGGGAACGAGGTCTTGCTATCTCTGGTACTTGTTTGGCGACATGTTTCCATAATTCAGGTCTAACCTTGAGTAGCTCTTCTAACTTGAGATTGCACTGCACTTTAGTGTTTTTCACTACCTCTGTGTTCCTAGGTAAGACTGAGTCTTCATTTCTTACCATGACGGTAGGTGCTCTCATACAGGTGGACTTTGCTTCCCATGGGCCTGTGAAATGGGGTAGTTCTTGTAAAGAATTAGACTCGAAGTCTAATCTTTCTTGAGATTGGGTGCTCTCCTGCTCCCCATAAATGCATGGGATGTCTTGTGGGAATTGGTCATGTGCATCATCCACCAGTTCAATGGGAGGGGGAACTTCACTCTCTTTAGCCCATTTGTCTTCTTGAATCTCGCGTAGGAATTCTGGTGTGACCCGATTCATAGAAGATGATGTGTCTGGCTCCGTAGAGTTAGGCACGTAGGCCTCAGGCACATAGGCTTTCTGGGTAGGAAGACCTTCTCTTTCACTGGCCTTGTCCTTGTGTTGAGAGGCTGGTTCCTTTTCTGATTGTGCCATTAGATTCTCTATTCTTTCTAGGGAGGGGGGGTTGTCTGGTTCAGTGGAATTGGGCACATAAGCTTTCGGTGGGGGATGGGTCATGTTTTTGCTTGCGTTATCCCTTTCTCGATTTTCTTCTTCCTTGGCAGATCTTGCAATTATGCCCTCTAACTTCTCTAGAAGTCCATCCAAGTGTAATTGCGTCTTAGCTGAGCCCGAGTAATTGAAAAGGCGACTAGCTTCAAACATAGTCTGAGCCAATGCGACCATTTTCGCGCAAAGCTTGGTTCTTTTTATCTCTAGGTCAGCTCTAGGGTAACACTTGTCATGATCCGTGACATTTGGCCCTTCTTGGATTTTGGCCTGATATGCTTTAAGCATCATGTCTATGTCTTCAGGAGTGGGATCAGCTAATACTGATCCTACTCCCGGGGGTGGTGGAATCGTATGAGGTGGGTTGGAAGGTGGCGGGTCGGATGGCGATGGGAGTGGTGGTGGTGGGGTAGTGTGAGAGGGAGTTTGAGATGTGAGTTCAGTTATCCTGGCTTTGGTTTCTCTTATGCTTTCCTCAAGTTCACTCATCTTTTTAGCCCATTGTCTTTTCATTCTTTCCTGACTATCTTTCCATGCTCTAGTCCTTTTCTTTGTCACGCTCTCGGTTTCACTAGCCTCTGGGTTCTTATCCTGGTTTACTCCTTGGTTCTGTTGCAATGCCTGAGCTCTAGTCACTACCTGTACTGGTGCGGTGGATGTCACACTTCCTGTGGAGTCTACCACCAACCCAATAACGTTAATAGGAGTGATTTTTGGCATATTATTAGGATTCTTAGGGCAATCTCGTAAAAGATGCTCCTTCCCACATTCTTGACAAAAGCCCTGAATTGTTACTGACTGAGGTTGTGTGAGTGGAGGTAAGGGGAAATCACGAATGAGGTGATCTCCCTGACATCTGTAGCATGGTCCTCTAGGGAATGGGGGTCTTACCTGCCTAGGTTGAGGCTTAGGATTGGGGTTCGTATACATGACGTTTGTGTAATCTGACTCCCAACTAGGTTCACTCGGTTCTTCACTATAGTAGGACTCACCATGTTCAGGAGATTGCATGTAGTAAGCATGGGGACTATCGACATGTGTAGAATCAAAGCTATGGTCACTGGGGTCACTTTCAGAAAGCAGTGGGGTTACAGGGACTATAGCTCTATTCAGGTTTTCTTCTGCTGCTGCATATTTTACAGGGATCGCATTAGCTGGGGCAGGGGGTTGTTGAGCTAACACAAGCTGAGGCCTTTGTTGGTTTTGGTATGGTTGCTGATAAGGTTGTTGTGGCCTAGCATACTACTGAGGTGGGTACTGGTTCTGGTACCTTCCTTGTTGAGGGTATGGCTGTGGGTACGTCTGCCTAACGGTTTGCTTATTGTAGGGGCAATCTTGCGCGGTGTGATTGGTGTACCTCCGTTCTATGGTGCAGCACTGGCTACTAGAATTTACTTGGGGTTGAGCCATAATGGGACAGACATTTGCCATATGGTCGCCTCCACAATTATAACATCTTTTTACAGGGGAGAACCTTGGGATTTGTTTACTAGAGACACCTAGTTTCTGAGCAACTTTCTCTGCAAGTTCCTCAATCGATGTGGATTGCGTGGAAGAGAGGCTAGAGGCACTATCTGAATCTTTGTATATCTTGGAAAGCTCTAACTCCTCCCCTAGGTTATCCTCAATGTCAATACACATGCGTACACACTCTTTGTTGCTCTAGCACAATGGTGAGAACCACGTTAAGAAGCTCCACCTCCTTAATGTCAATCTACGGAAGAGATAGGAGTGATGTGAAGATCGTGAATGTGAGATGATGTGAGAGTGAAGGTGAGAAGCATAGAAATGCACACACACATACACACACACTACGAAGAGACAAGCAAGACACAATGGAAGGTGAGAAATCAACTCTATTACTCAAGAACACTATTACAAGCTCAAAAGATCTCTAACCTCAAACAAGCTAACCTCAAAAATGGGCTCTCTAGCTCTTTTTATAGTTTCTAGACTAGTTTTGACCGGTTTCACATCTAGTGACCGGCATAGTTAAAAATTAGGTCCTAGATGCTATTTGGAAGGGTAAATGATGTCTAAAAATAACAAAAATTGATATGCTTGTTCTACCTAAGCTCCTCAAGCTCGAGGACTCCTCGGCTTGCACAAAATGGAGCTATGGATTACAAAATGGGGTTTTCTATGTTACATATGTTACAATAGTGATAAAAATCACTGTTGGAGGTTTTTGGAAAGTATTTGAAAACATAATTATTTGAAAAACGATTCGACTGGCTCCCTGCTTTGTCGTTACATGCTTCTGTGTCGTCTGTGCCTCTGGCTGCTTCCAACACCCCCCTCCCTCTCGCTTCTGTCGTCCCTGACAGAACCTTACTGTGAGGTCTGCCGGATATAGTTCTGTAGGAGGTCTTGAGCGAGGGTGTGCTCGGAGATACGAATGCCTCGCGCCAGGTCTGCCTCGAGTTTCTCCCAGTCGATTCGTTGCGGTTCTTCCAGTGGCGGGAGCTGATAGTGTGTGGAATAGACCATTCGTTCACAGGCAAATAAGTGTAATAAACGTGTAGGCCTGCTTATGAATACCTCTGAATGGTATTCCCAGAAGCCGGTTGTGAACATCTCTTCGAATGTCTGCTTGTAGCACGCCGGTAGGTACTTTATTCTGCAGTGCCAGGCATAACACACCCGTAGCGATGGCGTTGTACTCATATCATATACCAGATCGAAATTGCCATGCTCAAAGCCCAGGGTGTTGACATGGGGTGCCTTGACGCGTCGGAAGACTTTAAAAATCATTTGCATCATCTCAAAAATTTTGACAGTCATATGCGCCGCTATATCATCCATATGCTTTAATCTAGGGAGCGAGTGGCCAATTGTAGCCATCATGTAGCCAACAGTTGGTAACTCAATGGGTGGCTTAAAATAGGGGTAATTCAACCAGTCTTGGCACTGCTTATTGTTTTGTACCTTAATAGCAAAGGCAGTCCAGGATCGGCGTCGTGGCACTGGTCCCCAACACGGGTTATACTTCAAATGCAAAGGTGCCTTTACCCATGTACTCATCATCTCTGGATACTGCTGTAGTAAATCTTTTCGCCACTCTGGTTGATAGATCCTTCCTTTCTGTGCATCTAGTGGCAAATCATCCGCCTCGAATTGAGTTGCATGCGATGGTTTTTTACCTGTCTCTTTCTCAATGGCTAACTGGTATTCGGCCATTAACATGAAATATGGTTTATACTGTAGCTCATGCCCAGATATGTATCGTCGCGGGGCCAAATGAGCAAAGAATGGAGACTGTAATATTCTTTCTTCTATCATCGCCATGGCATGTAATTGTGCCTCTACTCTAGCTGAGTGCGTTGTTCCAAGTTCCTCAATAGTCTTCATCCACGCGGGGGTCGGAAGTTCGTACGTCATCTGGCCTTCGGCCGTGACGCGTCCGCCTGGGATGGGTTGTGGCTCGTACGCTTCTTCAAACGTTTCCTCCACCGGGATGGTGACCGTTTCTTCCTCCGCTGGAAGCTCAGGTGGGGAATCTGGCCTTGGTGGTGCTTCATATACTGCAATCCTTGATTCAAGGCTCGATACCTGGGCCCGTAGTGAGTTGAGTTCCTCTAGGAGGTCAGGAGAGGGGTCCACAGGTGCTGGTATGTCTTGGTGTGCCGGTTCTCGTAACTGGAGTAATTTGTGATCTTCTTTGAGTTTCTGTAACTCCTCGTTCATGCGGTCGTATTCATCTAGTAATCTTACATGATCGTCTAGCAGCATCCTCATCGAGTCTGAAGGAATGGCTTTGAACCTGCTAGGACTGAGCGGTTGGTCTGGGTGGTCGAGCCCTGCTTCTAAGTTTTCTCGGTTCTGATCCTGTAAGCGCTGGTTTTCTTCCTTGGCGGCTGCTAGGTGTCTTCGTAGTAAGCCCATGTTTCGTGTTAGCATTGCATTGCGGACTGTCTGGGCTCTTAATAAGTTATCCAGGTCAGTAGTGGCTTCCTTGGTCTTTTCTTCGCTTTCTAGTTCCAATTTGTGATAAGCCTCGCGTAATTCCTGGTAGCGGGTGTTCAGAGAGACATTCTCAATAGACAATAAATTAAGCTGCGACTGTAAGTCATTGGTTGTCCTCTGCAGCTGCTGATAATTATCACCAAGAGATGTGAACTCATCTCTTACTTGCGTCATACACATGAACATCTGTCGGAATGCATTATCTACAGTGGGTGATAGTATTAATGGGGTGCTAAATGAAGATGCAGTTGGTGTAGATGCAACGGGAATGGGGAATGGGGGTGGGAAGGTGGATGATGTAGTGATTGTTGAAAATTGTGATGTGCTTAAAAATGTTTGTGCCGTGAGTGAAGTGAGTGATGGTGCAGTGGGCGGTGAGATGTCCATGTCAGTGGACGTATCTAGTGCGGTGACCGTGAATATGGGTGTGATCGTGGGTACTCGTGCTGGTGTAAATACGGGATTTACAAAGGTTGAGGGGTAATTTACAGGGGGGCTGGCTGGAGCAGCTTGGTGGAAAGGGGAAAGAGGGGTTACAGTGGGTCGGGGAGGTGAGACGGGGGAGAAGGTTAATGGCGGTGGGAATGGGAAAAGGGGTCTTGGAGTTGTGGGGAAAGATGGAAAAGATTGATGAAGGAATGGGTTGGATAGAAAGGTGGGTGTGGGAGGGGGTAGACTAGGGCTAATGGGTGCAGGAATTGTGGGGTGCATGGTCGTAAAGACGATTTCTGCAACGCCACCGGCGAATGAAGATATTGGTCTGGGGGAAGGAGGGTGAAGAGGGGAGGCTGGATGGACGGGCGGTGAGAGAGGGGCGGTTGGGGTGGTCGGTACTTCAGTGACTGCTGAGGTTTTTACAGCTGTAGCGCGGGGTGGGGAATCTACAAAGATGGTTTCTACAGCCAACGAACTTTCGGGGACGAGGCGTGCCTCCCTGGCTTGTTCTGAAGATTGTGCTCCGGTTGGTACACGAATGTATTCGCCGGGCTTTGAAAGTAGTCGTACTCTGCGGGGGTCAAACTGTGGTAGTGGCTTTCTTTGCAAGTACCTGAGTGCTTCGTTGGAGCCTACTGATTTGACTAACTCTCTGAATCCTTTGATGTATGCGTCTTCGAATCCGCCTGTGACAAGTTCTTGTTCTATTATTGTTTGACTTTCTTCCTCTGTCAGCTTTTTGCGTCCCCAAACTTTTTCCATAGTTCTATACAGCTTCTTAATAGCTAGTGTGTAAGTTGCTGCCTCGTAAGTTTCATCTTCATGGGTACTTGTATCGCCATGTGTGTCTGTGTGTTGGCCTTGGCCATCTGTCTGTTCATGCTCTTGGGATTCTTGTGTTCCCTGGCTAGCTTCGTCGTCTCCTTCGTCGTCATCGGTTGCTGTTCTTTCGTCATCAGAGCTGGACACGACCTGTCCTTGTGGCTGATCCCTGGGTGTGGTAGGGTAGCTAGGCCTTTCAAATTCTTGAGAAAACAGTTGTCCTTCTGAAAACTGGAACTCATTGGAGAATGCATCAGGCATCTCAAAATCAAAAGTTTGGTCCAGTGGCTCTGCTTGTCCTGGTTCTAAATACGGTATTGGAAAAGAGAAAGCTTCCGCACCAATAGTGGTGGGAAGTTCAGCTGCTGTGGTGATAGGTTCTGTGGTTGTGGCTGCTTGGGATGCAACAGTACGGGTGGTGCCCTCCGGCGTAACTGGTCTTGATAACTGTATACGAATTGGTGGTACTGTGGGAGTGGCTGCTGTTGGTGACTGCTCTGGAGATGGTTGTGGCGAGGGTGATTCTGGGACTTGTAGGCATGGGATAGTACCTCTCATCCGCTTTCCGGCTCTGCTTTTGCTAGACTTTCTAGCCTTCCTAGTGGTGCCTTTAAATGCTTTCAATTCCTCACTGGTCATGGCACGCTCAATTGGTAAGTCATACGCCAAGCACATATATATGATCCTGGTGAGGGCGCAGCATCCATTGATTACCTTCTTTCGCTCCCACCTATGTTGTGCCAAATAGAGCTGATCAATGATCCAGCTAGCTAGATCAACCGTTTGAGGTCCAGTACATGCTAAGTATAATCCAAACCAGATTCTCTTGTGAGGCATGGTAAAACGATCCTGAGCTGGGAAAGCAAAGTGCTGCATGCATATCCGTAATGGCTTGGAAAGCTCAGGTGTTATAGCAGAAATATCCTCCCATTTAGTTACGTCACCGCGTTTCATCTGCTCTGGGACTAGCCGTTCTTTCTCCGTTGGAGTGTGTGTTCCATGTATTTTCAGAGCTGCACGAATTAAATCTTTAGACAAATAGAACCTTCTAAATGGAGGATCATTTACCAAGGATGGTAACATGAATGTGCCGGGTAGATCCTTGTTCTCTGAAGCCGTTAAGGTGGTTACCAAGTAAAAGCATCTGTAAAAATCGGGTTTAGGCAGAGGGTCGCTAAAGTATTCTGTAAATCCCGCTCGTGCCCAAACGTGCGTTAAATCTTGTGTATTCTGCAGTCCTTCAAATTCTCTTGAAAAGAACTGGTACTTGGTCCATGTGCGAAGATCAAATGCCAAATTGGCCTCAAATATGAAATCAGCATCAGCTAATGGTCCTGCTAGGCCTTGAAACCAATGAGAGTTACGATGAATCTTCTCGGTATATCCTCTAGGAGGATCATCGATTGGCATGGGTCCTGGAAAACCTTGAAACTCTGGTGGTTGCATCGTCAGATAAGATTCCGCTAGTAATTCTCCAATAGTGGCCACCGGTGCACTGGGGCCAGCTTCTGATGGTCCTGCTTCGGTTTGCATGATGACTAATGAGCTAATGGAAAAGATCTGCTACAAAAGATTAACACATTAGTATGGAAATTAATTATGATCCCATTAAGGTGAGACCGCAATCCCTTTCCATAACCGATGTGTAACCCATGTAGCCAAGTGTCGTGAAGTGATTGATGCAATGATTTTTTGCAAAACTGATGCAGGTCTCTCGACACCTACATGGTCCAAATTATGCATACATTTCTTGATGAGCTTTTATTATGCATGATGTGGGGTTTAGGTGTATGAATTTATACAAGGTTTGGTTGAGGGTGAATTATTACGAGGGTGGAGTTTAAATGGAGTGGGAAAATTGTTAGATAATGGGGTACAAGAAGACGTTTGGATACGTTTCGGTATCCATTTCCTAAGAGTCTTGGAGTGGGTGGTATGTTTCTGCTGAGGGACAAAAAGTGGTATCGGGTTTGGTGGTATTGAAGGATGAAAAGATTTCGGAGGGGCATATATTACATGGCTAGAGGGTTGGGCTATAATACATTGTTTGGGTACCCAAATCTACATGGGTGTGGGTCGATTGATAAGATACTTCTTGGCTATCCAAATCTGTCTAGTATTTGTACTTGGGAAAGAAGATCGAGGGGACTTTTGATGCTGACTCTGCTTCTTTTGAAACTTTGTCCTGTTCTCGTCTGCAGTGTTGCCAATAGCCTGTGGTTGCTGTCCTTTTGGCACCCATATTTGTTTCGTGCCACTTGTTCTGTGATGTTGATACTGCTGCTTTCCTTGCCTTGTCTGGTGGTGTCGTCGGTCTGGGTTCCTCTGTTGTGGTTGACTCGTTCGTGGTTGGGTTTGAGAGGTCCATTGGACGCTCTGCTTTGGAAAAGAAGGGAGATCCAACACTTGCGTGACCTGCCCATTAGGAAGTGATTCGCTATTTATCTTTAATCTAGGCCAGTCCGCAACAAGTTTGGAAGGATGAGCACCGCAGGGTATTGTGCTCATTTGGCCGCTGATGCAACCCACCTGACCGTTGATTGTGTTCATCTGCCCTAGCAGTTGGGTAGCTGCCCCTTCTAGTTTGCAGGAAGCCCCAGGGAAGATCTTCTGTCGCCCTTCTGATTGACAACTGTCCATAGCCAAGCCCGAGTGGGTTGGAGTAGACGTAACGTGACTGGTCTGACCCAAGATCTTCCGGTCTTCCGTCGCATGCGTTTCATAGGGTCTAGGGTTACAAACCTCAATCGGAATGCCGTTAGGGAATTCAAGCGGTATCACTCGCTTCTGTTCTAAGGTTCCAATCTGTAAGGAGCCTTGTCTAAGATTTAGGTCCACTGAGTGATCGTATAGCCAATCTTGGCCAAGGATTAGGGGTTCTATCAAGTCGTCATCATGGCACACTAGTAGCTTCGCTGTCATGGTCACATCCTTAATGAGGATAGGAAGGTCCACCTCACCCATGCAAGGGGTTTCCATGCCTCCTAGGCCTATGAGGTATGCCTCAATTGGCCGCATTTCTATTCCTGAATCCTTATAGTGGGACCATCTAATAGCACTAGTCACAGCACCTGAATCAATTAAAGCCCTGAGCTCTTGGCAAGGGTTGTCGTGCTCTAGCCTGACTGTAATGAATGGTCTCCTGTCCACTATACTAGGATGAGTGTTTGACTTTACTTGACACATGGCCATGGGGTATCTGGGTGTAGTTTCCAGATGGTTATAATGTTCTCTCCCTAGTCCTTGTCTTCTTAACTTCATGCGTTTAATGTGTTCTATTGCTTCTGCCTGAGCTTCCGCTCGTATTCTATTTTCTTCCTCCTTACGCTTCTTCGCCAACGTGAGTCGTCTAAGCATATCCTCAGTAAGAGGTTCTTGATATAACTTGACTCTACAGCCACTAATGTAATTAGGCATTATATCTCCTTCTAAAGTGGCTAATTGTACTGCTCCGCTTGTTGAGAGTCTGTTAATGATCATAGGCCCATAACCTCGCTTTTCTAACTTACGTGCGTGTTGCTTCAGCGTATATACTAGAACTAAATCTCCTTCTTTTAGGCCTTTATCTTTCACATGTGCATCAAAATATGCTTTCTGTCGCTTCTTCGCTGCATATATTCCTGCTGCTGCCTTTAGCCTGGTTTCTCCTAATCGTTCCAAGTCCATTATTCTCGCTGATAATTCATGGCCGGTCCACTGATGTCTTGTGCAACCTTAAGGGTCGGTATCAACAAGTCCAAAGGAAGCACAGCATTCTGACCAAAAACCATCTGAAAGGGAGTTGCATTGAGTACGGTCTTGTAGGCCACTCGATATGCCCAAACAGCGTGGTGTAACTGTTTGTCCCAATCTGAACGTTTGTTGTTCACGAGTTACGTCAGTACGTTACAAAGGATCTTATTAGTGCTTTCAGCTTGACCATTGGCCTGAGGATGATATGGTGCAGATTTCTTGTGAATCACCATAAAATCCTGTAACAAATATTCAATGACTTGGTTTAGAAAGTGAGTGCCTCGATCGCTCACTAACTCTATAGGCAATCCATATCTTGTAAAGACATTCTCAAATAAGAATTTTGCAGTTGTGTGTGCATCATTCTTTTTCGTGGCTTTTGCCTCTACCCATTTCGTAAGATAATATGTGGAACCAATAATGTATTCAGCATGTGTACCTTTTGCAGGGGGGTTAATGGATCCTACAAAGTCTATACCCCACTTAGAAAATGCACGTCCGCCCATCATGGGTTTCAATGGCATTTCATCTCTGCGAGTAGGAAATTGAATTCTTTGGCACACATCACATCTCTTTACATAGGTATGAGCATCCATGTGAAGAGTGGGCCACCATAATCCTGCAAAGAGGATGGCTTTGATTATCCTATCGGGTCCAAAATGACCTCCTGCAACACCTTGGTGTGCAGTCTCTAGTATGCTCAGGTAATCGCTCTCATGAACACATTGTCTTAGATATCCATCTCGACCTCTTTTGTATAGATTATCGCCAATAAGTGAATAGTCTTGAGCTTCCTGCTCTAGACTGCGTTGTCGTGCTAAGGTCATTCCTTGAGGGAATGTCTTCGTCCTCAAATATGTCACTAACGATTCACTCCAGTCTGGTGTGAGAGACACGTGATATAATGTAGCATGCTCTACTGGTGGTCTTTCACAACAAGCATGGCATTCTTTACACAACTTGTAGACATCTGCTTCCATCGTAGGTCAGTATACTCCTAGCCTATGCAGAGTCTGTAATGTTCGATGTTTTGGATGATGTTGCTTTAATGCACCTATGTGTGCTAATTGCAACCAATTCGCATGTTCTGATTCATCTACACAACAAGCAAGAATCTTTTGATTATCCTGTTTATATATGCTTCCTGCCATTATTTGGTATCTCTGAGACTTGGTAATCTCTCCCTCTTTGATCTTTATCCTAGGATTCTTGGGTCCATATGTGAGAATAGGGACTATAGGCTTAGCCCATTCTGGTGCTATCTCAAGGTTAAACAAGTATGCATCTGGTAATTCATCCGCTATTCCTTGAGGAGCTTCTCCTAAGGTTAATCTCGAAAGGTGGTCAGCTCTAAGATGTGTCTTTCCTTTCCTGACTACTACTTCAAAATCATACTCCATGAGTAATAGAAACCACCGTATCAATCGTCCGGTGTTACATGGTTTGTTGACTAAGTACAATAGGGCTTGATGATCTGTAAAGAACTTGAATTTGTTTGCCAACAAATAGTGCCTAAACTTCTTTACTGCGTAGATCATCCCTAATCCTTCTCGTTCCGTCGTGGTGTAATTTCTTTCTGCTGCGTTCAATTGTCTGCTCGCGTAAGCTATGGGGAGATCTATGTTACCTTCATTCGTGGGTTGTGCTAACACACATCCTATGGCGTAATTGGATGCATCCACATGTACATGGAATGGCTTACTCCAATCTGGGGTAGTCAATATAGGTGCTGAGCACAAACGTCGTTTGAGTTCATTGAATGACTTTTCACATTCATCTGTCCATTCAAATTTGGTTAAAAGAGAGTACAAAGGCTTGGCTATGATTGCATACATGTGTATGAATCTCCTATAATAACCGCAATGGCCCATAAATGCTTGTACCTCTTTCACATTAGTTGGTCTAGGTAATTCTGCAATTACTTTCACCTTTTCTTCATCCGTAGAGATTCCATTTTTTGACACAATGTGTCCTAGAATTTTGCCTTGTCTGACCATGAAAACGCATTTTTCTGGGTTCAAAACAAACCTGATATTCTCGACATTTGTCAAATATTTGTCTTAACTCTGGGATATGTGTCTGTCTTACATTTGAATGAGCACATAAGTCATCGACATAAACTTCCAAACTCTTGCGTAAGAATTCCTTGAAGACATGACACATGAGTCGCTGGAAAGTGGCGGGTGCATTTGTTAAGCCAAATGGCATCACACGAAACGCAAATATGCCCCATTCAGTGGCAAATGCCGTCTTGTGTTGATCTTCTGGAGCAATGGCTACTTGATTATAGCCTGAAAATCCATCAAGAAAGCTGTAAACTTCCTTGCCCACAACTCTTTCCAATAGATGTTCCGTGATAGGAAGAGGATAACTGTCTCTAATTGTGGCGGCGTTAACTTTTTTAAGGTTAATACACACACGCAATTTTCCATTCTTCTTGGGCACTACCACAATGGGGGATACCCATTCGGTATGCTCAATTTCGTAAATGAATCCTGCTTCTATCAAGCGATCTATCTCCTCTTTAATCTTCGCAGCGTAGTTATCATTGTACGTGTACGGTTTCTGTTTCGTAGGTTTTGCATCTGGAGTCATAGGGATTCTATGAGAACATATACCTGGATCTACTCCTTTCAAATCTTTGTAACTCCACGCAAAAACATCTCTATATTCGCGCAATAGGGCAACTAGCTCTTCTTCTTCTTCCTTCGTCAAATCATGCCCTATGTATGTACATTTTTCTTCTTCTCCTTCGATAGCAACTATTATTTTCTTGGTTTTCTCTCGGTTATCATATACTTGTCCGTCGTTCGCCTTTCTATTAGGCATTCGTACCATGATTCTTCTATCTTCGATTTCATATTTCTTGAAGTTCTCGGGTACTTCAAACAAAGACTCTTCTTTTTCTTACATGGTTTCTTTCTTCTTCTTTTCTTGCCTTCACTCTTGTTAGTCACTTCCGTGGCTAACCTCACCTCATTCGTAATTTCCTCGTGTCTCTGAGTGCGAGTCTCTACCTCGTGAAAGTATTCTTCCTCTGATGCAAAGGGAGAATCCATGATAATTGATTCTAAATCGAAATCGCTTGCATCCTCAAATGCATCAGTGTTAGGTTCACACTCTTCTAAAATTGCATCGCACATGATTGGCTCTATCGTGAAAACTGAGATATCATAGCCATCCTCGTCACAGTGGGGAGTCCATTGTTCTTCATTGATGGCTACATCCATGGTTGCTAGGATTTCTGCCCAACCATGGGGTTCAAACTCTTCGTCAGGGAATACTACAGGTGCATAAGCTGGATCCTGAAGGGTTCGTGGATGTTGTTCTGTACCTAAGGTCCTCGCTTCTAACCTTTCTTCCTCCCGTTTTGCTACTTTACACATCCATAAGTGAGTATCCTCATGCAACCAAGAAGGATCTGATTATAATGAGTGCACGGATTCCGTCTCTACTGGTGTCTTATGGATGGTATTCCATTGTATTGGGGGTACGTCGCGATGTGAATAGTCTTTAAGATTGACTTTGGTAGTCACTCCTAAATGTTGCAAGTACAACGAATTAGTTCCCCAATCTTGTACAATTTGCAACTGACGCATGAATAGTCGTCCCAATATCATCTCATAAGCATGGTTTTTTGCAAAGTCACAAATGGCGAAAGTATGCTCAAATTCTACACCACAAGTGGTGAGAGATATGCCTTCTAGTAAGCCTAATGGTTTTTCTATGTGTCCATCAGCCATTTGTAGCTTCATCCTGGTTTCCATAAGGCGGTGGTAGCTATGGCTACTCCGGCTCCTGAATCTAAGATGGCTTTTGTGGTGTAGCCCTGATGGGTTATTGGAAGATAAGTGTTACCTTCCTCTCCTTCGCTTACATCTCCAATCTTTTCTACGGGTATTTCTGGTACCTTATTTTGTGATCCTATTTGTGAGGGAGTAGTAGCAAGCTCGGGGACTTGATTTGCTACATGTTTCCACAATTCTGGTTTCACCTTTAACAACTCCTCTAAAGTAAGGTTACACTGTACTTTAGTGTTCTTGATCACTTCCGTGTTTCTAGGGATTATTGATTCTTCGTTCCTCACTATTATCGTGGGTGCTCTCATACTAATAGACTTTGCTTCCCAAGGTCCTGTGAACTGAGGTAATTCTTGTAAAGAATTAGATTCAAATCCTGTGTGTTCACTCAGTTGTTCTTCCTCTACATCATTGTATATAGAAGGAATGTCTTGGGGAAATTGTTCCTGCAAGTCATCTATTTCTTGAATAGGAGGATGGGTTCCTTGTTCCTTTCTCCATTTCTCTTCTTGTATTTCTCTCAAAAATTCATGAGAGTACCTATGTATGGAAGACAGGTTGTCTTGACTTTCTGTATTGGGTACTTGAGACAGGGATGGTGCATTCCTTTCCTGTGTCTCTGGGACAATAGGGTTCCTAGGCTGATCCTTTTTCTCTTTGCTTTCAATCAAATCTTCTAGCCTCTCCATTAGTCCTTGAAAATGTAATTCCGGTTTTGCCATGTTATTCCAATTAAGATATCTAGAGGCTTCGAACAAAGCTTGTGCTAGTTCTACCATCTTCATGCAAAGTTTAGTTCTCTCAATTTCTAGATCAGCTCGAGGGTAGTTTTTGCTCATTTCAGCTACCTGAGGTCCCTCTTTTAATCTAGCCTGATATGCACGAAACATCATGTCTAGATTTTCTGGTATGGGTTCCGCTAAAACTGATCCTGATTTCTGAGCTGGATTCTCTTGATTCAAGTCCTGTGAAGTCAATTCTAGGATTTTGGCTCTAGATTCCTTTAAACTTCCTTCCAACTCAGTTATCTTTTTACTCCATTTTCTCTTAATTCTTTCTCTAGAATCTTTCCAAGATTTTGTCTTTTTACTGCTAGATTCTGCAACTTCACTACTTCCAGCTACTTTCCCTTGATTAAACTGTTGGTTTTGTAAGAGCGCCTGGGCTCTTGTTATAGCTTGGATAGGCACGTGTGTAGGGTTGGATCCATCTGCGTTATTTACAATACCTATCACGTTGATCGGTGTCACATTCGAAGCGTTAACTGGATTTTTAGGACAATCTTTGATTATGTGCTCTTTGCCACAATCAGCACAAAAGCCTTGGATATTATAGTACTGTGATTGTCCTGCTATCGGGGGATGTGGACAATCCTTTATGAAATGGTCTCCTTGGCACCTAAAGCATGGTCCTCTAGGGCCCTGTGGTCTTTGTTGTCTCAATTGGGGCCGTGGATTTGGGTTTGTGTACATCACATTAGCATAGTCTGGCTCCCAACTAGGTTCCACTGGTGGACTATCATAATGATATGTCTCCACATGTTCTGGTGACTCGGTGTAGTATGCGGGTGGACTATCTACATGCGTAGAGTCAAAACTGTTTGAGTGTGGGTCACTCTCTGTGATCAAAGGTGAAGAAGGCACTAAGGCCCTACTTAGGTTCTCTTCTGCCGCATCATATTTGACTGAGATGACATTCGCTGGTGGGGGTGGCTGCTGAGCTAAGACAGGTTGAGGTCTCTGTTGAGCCTGGTATGAGTAGTTCTGAGGAGGCCTATAGTAATAAGGCTGAGCATTGAAATGGCCTTGATACCTACCTGGCTGCTAGTATGCTTGCGGGTAGTTCTGTCTCACGGTTTGTTTGTTGTACGGGCAGTCCTGAGCCGTATGATTCGTGTATCTTCTCTCAATTGTACAGTATTGGCCACTGGGGTTGGCTTGTGGTTGTGGTGCATTGGGACACACATGTGCCATATGATCATCACCACAGGTGTAACAATGCTTGTTCATTAGTACCCTAGGTTTACTTGAAACTCCTAGTTTCTGGGCCACTTTTTCTGCTAGGTCTTCTATCGAGTTAGACAATTTTGTGGATGCTAGAGATGAACAGTCTGAGTCCTTATAGACCTTTGAGAGTTCCAACTCGTCTCCTAAGTTGTCCTCAATGTCTATACAAATTCTTACACATTGCTCTAGCGTTCTGGGTTCTTTTAGGTACACGTAGGAGCGTAGTTTAGAGCTCAACAACCCATCTAGAAACAGTGACACTTGCTTGGCTTGTGAGGGTATCTCTTGCATTGGACATCGTTCAACATATTGTCTAAACCTACGTCCTGCCAGTCTGACTGTTTCTTGAGGGGTCTGTTTGAAGCTATGAATCAACGAAGACGTGTCATGTCTAATCCCACTTTTAGAGAATTCAGTGATGAATGACTCTAAAAAGTGATGGATGTCTCTAAATTGCCTTTGTTGCAAAGGTTGGAACCAAGTTAAAGCTGTATTCTTTAACGTTAGTCCAAATGCGTTGTATTGCGTGAACATGTCTTCAACTTGTTCGGCTCTTAGTACTTGCTTGAATTCTGCGACGTGGTCATAGGGATCTCCTGTCCCATCAAAATAATTTTTCATGGATTTTACTAATTGAGTGGGTCTCAATATTCTTGCGTGTTCGCGTGGCCTAGGTAGAGGAAAATCATCTCTACCACCTAGTATTCCATGATCTCTTTGTCTATCCGCTCTATTAGTGTCTATGGTTGTTCTATCTCTCCCCATGGGATGAGTGAAGCTTACTTCGGGTCTTTCTTTATTTCCCTCTCTTTGATTTCCATGGGCTGAGGATGTTCCTGCCCCTTGTTGACTTGTATTCATGTTTGTTCTAGATGGAGGGAATACCAATTCACCTCTCCATGTGTATGTGTTTTTAGCGCGGTCAGGCACCACAAAGACTCTTTCTGAAGTCTCATCCAGATATACAACCTTCCCAGGTGTATCCGGGTCCTTGAACTCGTATATAGTGATGATACCTACCTCACTAAGTATTTCGGTCTTGTATCTCCAAAAGGCTTCATCAGTTTCTTTATTTACAAACAACTCTATGCTTCTGTTGTCCTGAGGGATCCATTCTGGGATTAGTACTCGTGTCAGTACAGATTTCCCTCTAGGTGTTCTAGGCTCTTCTAATGGTTCTTTTCCTTGAGATTTTGCTTCCGTTTCTGGTTGAATCACGCCAAACTCATTGGTATTGTTTGGCTGCGTACTTAAGATGTACATCGTTCCTTCCTTGTCTATGTACGCATCTCTCTCGAATTTCACCACTCGACATTCCAATCCAATGGGTTGATCGGGGTTGTGCATTTGCACCACTTGCCTTCGCAAACCATCCTCATAGATGCGAGCACCTAATCGGTTGGTTCGGAGAAACTCTAGTTGCGTTCTATAGGGTCCTTCTGGTTTTTCTAAATAGGATACATTCGACCCTCCTTCTGGTCTTTCTGTGCTAAATGCCATTTCTGATTCGCTGGTATCTGAGCTCTCGTAGGGATAACTAGTGTTCAATTGTTGGGCCCACGATCGTGCAGTAGTTCTTACACTTGCCTCTGATGATCTAAGGCTTCGTCGGTCTGACTTACCTAGATGTTTGCCCGATCTAAGGTTCATTAATTTTCTTCCTTGCACACTCAGTACACGCTCAGATCGTCAATGATTCTTTGTTATTACGGTCTTGATTCTTTTTTAAATTTCTTTAGATTCTTGTCTTATTGTATGCGTCAGGAATTCGACTTTCCGTTATAATTTTGAGTTCTCGTTCCGTCAGACTTATGTTCTTTCCTTTAGGTTTTCATGTCACACACCTTTATCTTTAGTCTTGGACTTGATAAATTTAACTCTCTTGAACTTGAGGCGTTCCTATCGTCTTAATCCACAATACTACCGTTTATCCTAAGCTAAGAATTGACTGAGGGGGTTGAGTAATCTTCCAACCTCGAGTCAGCTTTTCTGGTTGCTCTGATGCCCAAGAAGCCGCGCTTCCCAAGCTGTATGCCCTTCACTGCCTTGCCTTGGTTGCCTTCGATTGCCCTTGCTAGACCTGGAAAAATCCAATATTAGACCAATTCACAGTTGGATGGTCAAGCACTTGAGTATGTACACCTTTTAAATCCCTTCCCTTTTGCCCAACTTTTCAATGCTTGCCCCCTGGCTTTCTAGTCCCAAACTAGGTCAACCTCAAAATAGCTAGAGCTTTCTAATGAGCTATTAAGCTCAAAAAATGGACTTCGGATGAAAAAGTTACGACCATTCAGGCCCTGGGGGGTAAAAACTGACAAACAGGTTTTTCTCCATATATGAGCTAAGGGGTCTCCTATGAGTCTAATCACCCAAAAATTTCCCAAAAATAGCTTCAAAATTGGCCAAAAAATGAAACCCTAAAATTTGCGATGGGGGTGCACAATCGCGATGGTCTGAGACAATCGCGATGGTCTGGGACCGTTGCGATGGCGTGAGGGTGAACAATCGCGATGGCGTGATGCGCGAACCGTCGCGATGGTCTGAAGTGCACCGTCGCGATGGCGTGAAAGTGGACAATCGCGATGGCTCGATCAGGCGGACAATCGCGATGGCGTCAGTCAACGGTCAACGTGAACAATCGTGATGGTCCAAAGTGAACCGTCGCGATGGTCACAGATGCGATGGCTTGAGCCAATCGCGATGGTCTGGGCGCGATGGCGTGAGCCAATCGCGATGGTCCGAATTATTGAAGTGTCGCGATGGTGTGAGGGTGTCGTCGCGATGGTCCGAAAAATGAACCGTCGCGATGGTCTAGCTTGCCACGTGGCACCGTCGGCGCGATGGCATGAGCCAATCGCGATGGCGTGAGACCGTCGCGATGGTCCAGCTGAGCCGTCGCGATGGCATGAGCCAATCGCGATGGTGTGACACAATCGCGATGGTCCACCAAACTATGAATTTTTGAGATGCGCCTGTGGATTCGTGCAAGCGCAAGGGTCGCCTACCTCGTGGTGTGGTCGCCTACCAAAAATGCCGAAGGTTGCAGACCATCGCGATGGTCTGACACACTCGGAAATTTCTGACAGAAGGTGATTTTCTTACCTTTTTGCAGCCTTCCTCATGCACTGGAGTACTGTTCCTGCAAGAAAACTCAAGAAAGCAAAAGTACACACAAGCACAAAAGCTCTCTCTCACTCTCTCGCATGCACAAATGAGGGGAAATGAGGAGAATGGGTGGATATGGTGAATTTTCTGATTTTTTTGGAGATGAAGATGATGATGCGGTGATGAAGATGGAGTGTGGGGGAGGTGAAAAACACTAAAAACTAAGTAAAAACAACAACAAAAACTGAAATTTTTACCTTCCAACGCCACTTCTTGCTATACTCTTACCATCACACATTCGTCCTAGACTCGATCCCCGACAACGGCGCCAAATTTGGTGTTGCTCTAGCACAATGGTGAGAACCACGTTAAGAAGCTCCACCTCCTTAATGTCAATCCGCGGAAGAGATAGGAGTGATGTGAAGATCGTGAATGTGAGATGAAGTGAGAGTGAAGGTGAGAAGCATAGAAATGCACACACACACTACGAAGAGACAAGCAAGACACAATGGAAGGTGAGAAATCAACTCTATTACTCAAGAACACTATTACAAGCTCAAAAGATCTCTAACCTCAAACAAGCTAACCTCAAAAATGAGCTCTCTAGCTCTTTTTATAGTTTCTAGACTAGTTTTGACCGGTTTCACATCTAGTGACCGGCATAGTTAAAAATTAGGTCCTAGATGCTATTTGGAAGGGTAAACGATGTCTAAAAATAATTATGTTCACAATAATTATCATAGTCCTCTCTTTGTTATCGTATGCCACTCCCTTGAGTGCCTCCCATATGGACAAGAGGCCTATGAGAACTCATATGGATACGGCACTAAATGTGCTACATTAATGTACACGAATCCGAGTCTGCCTAAGCTCCTCAAGCTCGAGGACTCCTCGGCTTGCACAAAATGGAGCTATGGATTACAAAATGGGGTTTTCTATGTTACATATGTTACAATAGTGATAAAAATCACTGTTGGAGGTTTTTGGAAAGTATTTGAAAACATAATTATTTGAAAAACGATTCGACTGGCTCCCTGCTTTGTCGTTACATGCTTCCGTGTCGTCTGTGCCTCTGGCTGCTTCCAACACTCTTCTATGGTCCTAGGGTCCTTCAAGTACACATATGATCTTAATTTGGTACTTAGCAATCCATCCAAGAATAAAGCCACTTGCTTAGCTGGCGTGGGTAGCTCAGGAACAGGGCATCTTTCAAGATATTGCCTAAATCTCCTTCCTGCAAGTCTCACGGTCTCTTGAGGGGTTTGCTTGAAGTTGTGAATCAGTGAGGAGGTATTATGTCTTATACCACTCTTAGAAAATTCAATGATGAAAGCCTCTAGGAGTTGGTCTATGCTCCTGAACTGTCTCTCGTTTAGTGGTTGAAACCATGTCAGGGCAGTGTTTCTAAGGGTTAGACCAAAGGCATTGTACTGCGTGAATAGATCCTCCACTTGTTCAGCTCTCAGGACTTGTCTAAACTCTGCCACATGATCGTATGGGTCTCCGGTGCCATCAAAGTAATTCTCCATGGACTTAACTAGCTGAGTCGGTCTCAAAGTCCTTGTGTGCTCTCTAGGTCGTGGTAGAGGGAACTCATCCGCATTTCTTTGATTCCTGTGAGCTCTAAGTACCTCAGGCTCTACTCTATTTGTTTCTGTCCTCGTTCTTTCTCTGCCCCCTGAGTTGGCAAAGCTCACCTCCGGCCTTTCTCTATGTCTGTCTCTTTGAGTTCCGTGAGCGTGGGAGGTTCCAGCTCCTGGGTGACCAAAGGACACGTTCGATCTTGGTTGGGGGAAAACGAATTCACCCTTCCAAGTGTAAGCATGCCTATCATTTTCTGTCACCACAAAGATCCTCTCTGAGGCGTGATCTAGGTAGGTCACTCTGCCTGGGCTGTCAGGATCCTTAAACTCATAGATCATGATTGTTCCTATATCAGTTGGCTGATCAGATTTATACCTCCAAAAGGCTTCGTCAGCTTCTCGATTGAGGAGCAAATCTATGCTCTTATTATCCTGGGGAATCCACTCTGGTGTTATAATCCTAGTGAGAACCGATTTGCCTCGAGGGGTTCTAGGTTCTGTACCCATGTTTCCTTGCTCTAGGTCCCCTAAGTCCGCTTCTGAGATCACATTTCCAAATTCGTCCGTCCTATCTGGGTGACTGGTGACTACGTATATGGTTCCTTCTTTGTCCAAGTATGCTCCGTTTTCAAACTTGACAGCTGGGCGCTCTAGTCCAATGGGTTGATCAGGATTCTTAATCTGTACCACAGATCTTCCTAGGCCGTCCTCATAGATGCTGGCACCTAATCGGTTGGTCCTAAGGTATTCCAACTGCGTTTTGTATGGGCCTTCTACCCTGTGCAAGTATGGCACTCCTGAACTTCCCGTAGGTCTGTCCATGCCTTGAGACATCTCTAATTCACTGGTATCAGAGCTAGGGTAATGCGAGTGGTGACTCAACTGCTGGGCCTAAGACCTCGCAGTATGATTGACACTAGCCTCTGAAGACCTAAGGCTTTGTCTATCTCTTACTAGATGTCGTCCTGATCTAAGGTTCATATGCCTAACTGATTAACCCAATTTTTCCCAGGTACAACCACGTTTCTGAGTCCTTTGTGTCAATTACTTAATCCCCTTTTTATGTTGATTATCGTGTTTATACCCTTGTCTGATATCACGTCGTTAGGAATACTTGAGTTTAATTTCGCACTTTAGTTTGGTCGTTTCACGTTAGGTTCTTTTCCTTTAAGGTTGTCGTCCACACACACAGGTTATCTCTTGACTTGAACTTGATTTCTTAGATAGTCTTTGATTTATCTCGTGCTTGTCGTTGCCTGGAATTACTTCTAACACTACCCGCACTTAGGCTAAACTAAGAATTGACAGAGGGTGTTGCGGGTTTTCCAACCTTGAGTTCCTTTCCTTGTGTAGTTGCCCTAGTGTGCCCAGGACTCGTGTTCCCAAGCCTGCACTTACTCTTGCTTTGCGTACCCTTCGATGCTCTCAAAGGACCTGTAAAAGGCCCACTGTTAGCTCAAGACTTAAATTCAAAAGACAGAACCAATCACTTTCATTCATGTAACACTTCACCAATTTGCACTATGACTTTTTGGACACAACTCTAGAGATCCCTGAATTTTGTTCCCCCTGGGTATGGTCAACTTCAAAATACCCTATCTAATATTCTTGATCTTAATTTAATTGTAACCAGTCGATGTTTTTGTTGTACTCCCCGCGAGCTTTCCAACAAAACAGAAATCACAGCAAACGGATTTCGTATGAGGAAGTTATGCCAGTTCAGGGTTTTGGGGGTAAAACAGGATTAAACTAGGTTAACAGACAAACAGGAATTCTCGGGTTACTTGGGTCATGCCCACGTAATGCAATACTACACCCTAGTGTTTGTCCCACACTTGGCCAAAATTTAGACCAATATTTTTGCCTTAAAAATTTGACCTAATTTGCCCTTCTAACGTGTTCGCAAAGTCTGTCGGTCGCGATTGACAGGTCAGTCGCGATCGACGTGTCGATCGCGATTGACAGGTCCGTCGTGGCTGTCAGTCGCGATTGACTGGTCAGTCGCGATTGACACGTGGCCGAAAATTCAGTCAATCGTGGTCAAACAGTCGTTGACTCTGTCGATCGCGATTGATGCGTCGATCGCGATTGACAGGTCGGTCGCGAGGGTTTGTCCGTCGTGGTCAAACAGTCGTTGACTGTGTCGGTCGCGATTGACGGGTCGATCGCGATTGATGACTCGATCGCAATTGACACGTGTCACGCGTATGATCTGTCGGTCGTGGTCAATCGGTCGTTGACTCTGTCGGTCGCGATTGACAGAGCCGTCGTGGGCTGTCGATCGCGATTGACATGTCGATCGCGATTGACAGGTCTGTCCGTCGTGGTTTGTCGATCGCGATTGACAGAGCGATCGCGATTGACAGAAATCTGAGGAGTTTCAAAATTCTAAGCACATTTTTGGGAAGCTCTAGGCCTGTAGATCATGGTTTTGCACTTTGTTTGGCAATTTGAGCATTTTTTCTATCGGTCGCGATTGACAGAGGTCGGCGACACACAGACAGTTACTTCGAATTCCGTACCTGCGTAGAGTGCTGGGGACGATGATGCGGCCTGTACCTGCAATACAGCTCAAAAAACATGCAAAAACAGCACACACAATTTCGCTCTCTCGCTCTCTCTCACAAGTGAAATGAGGGAAATGAGGTGGAGAAGGTGATATGATCAAAAAACTGAAATTTCCGCGATGATGGAAATGGAGGTGGGAGATGGTGATGATGATGATGGTGATGATGGTGGTAAGGTAAGAAAGAGAAAAATAGGAAAAGTAAAGAAATTACCTACAACGCCAACGTCTCCAATCTACGTCTTACCATCACACGCTCGTCCTCAAAGCTCGATCCCCGGCAACGGCGCCAAAATTTGGTGTAGCTCAGTGATGAGTAGCACCTCCTTTAATGTCAATCCGGGAAGACGTGAGGATGGTATGAAGACCTCGAGCAAGTGGAGGCACAAGTGCGTGAGTGAGAAGCACACAAACATGCACACACATACACACACACGCGCACACACGGCAAGACAAAGAGTGAGAAGCAATGGAGTTCTTAGATTACTTTCGAAAAGCTCTTACAAGTTCATTCCAATTACAATCTGACCCCAAAAATGAGCTCTCTAGCTCTTTTTATAGTTTTTGACTAGGTTTTGGCCCTATCCAGACCTAGTGTCCGGCCTAGTTAAAAATTAGGTTCCAGGGCTTATTAGAGGGCTCAAACGAGATCTAAAAAATATGAAAATTGGCAGGTAGATACTTCTAAAGCTCCTCAAGCTCAAGGACTCCTTGGCTTGCACAAAATGGAGCTACAAAAATACGAAATGATATTTACAATGGTTTTTAGTGTTGAAAATCACTATTTGTGTAGGGATTTTCTCTGTTGATTTGTCATACACCTCTTTGAGCTCCCTACTTGCTCTTTCTTCTTGTGTGCTCAACTCCTTGATGTCTGAAAAATTAGATGGCCTACTTGCCAGATCTTCTTTGACTGCCATGTCTGCTTGTACTGTCCCTTCGCTCTGACTCTCTTCGTCTTGTGGCTCCTTCGGTTCCCTGACTGCTGCCAACAGCTTGCCTAATGCAGCATTTGAACAAGGTGCCATCCTTAAATAGGCCACTTGCTCATCTGTGTCTTTGAATATTCTAGTGTGGCTCTAAGGCTCATATTTGTTCCATTGAGTGTTCCTTAATTCTACCAAGTTAGCCCAAAGTATTTTTCTCTTTCATGAACCGAATTGAACATTGTGCTTATTCTATTATTATTACGTGGAGAAAACAATGGAGACTATGCCCATCATCTCAAGTTGCTATTGACTCCCCAACAGAGAAGCTATGCACTTTTGTGACTATGTAGTTGATGGAATTTAATCTCTTAAATTTGCACACTAGAAGTGAAATGAACCCAATACCTAGGTCCCTTCATACACTTTTCTTGCTAGCCTAAAGAAAAACACTGATTCACTTGTCTTACACTAATCCAAATCACCTTAGCTTTTATCCACACTTAGCATGGTTCATAAGCTTTCGAAAAAGCTATAGAACACCTCAAATGTATCTATTTCGGTCATTCAACAACTCTGTACAAAATAGACTATGCAAAGATGTAGGATATGGATTAATTAGGGTTATAGAGATACACCAATTTCATTGCACATAAAATAGATTTCAAGAATAACTCTTAGGAAAATTAAGACACATATATAAGCTATAGAATGCACCTTAAATATCTTGAATTGGATATGTACACAAGGAGTTACATCTGTTATAGGTAGACTATGTCTATACCTACAAGAGACTAGAGGGGCTGTGGGAATGTTGATGATAGAAAGTCTATACCTAGCATGAAAACATAGCCAGAAGTTGACCTTGTATATCAACATTCCCTGCCCAATCTACATCACTCCATGCTCTCACTTGAAATTCTTCATCATACATGTATAGCAACCCATAATTAACTATAGTCTTCACATACCCTAACACCCGCTTTGCATGATTGAGATGTGTATCTGTGGATGCATGCATGAACTAAGATAGAACTCCAACTATGTAGCACAAGTCAGGCCTTGTGAGTGTAGCATAGATCAACGACCCCACAATGCTCTTGTATAGTGTAAGGTCTTCTAACTTCTTACCATCTTCCTTGCTTAACTTGACATTTGAATCAATAGGTTGAGCTATTGGTTTGCAATCTATCATGCCAAACCAAAACAACACATCTAGAAGATACTTCTTTTGAGAGAGATAGATACCTTTTTTCCCATAGATCCCCTCAATGCCAAGAAAGTACTTAAGCACACCTAAATCTGAGATTTTTAACTCTCTTCCAATCTTCTCTTTGATGGTCCTTATCCCTGCATCATCATCACATGTCACAAGGAGATCATCTACATATATGCATATCAAACATATCTTGTCATTTGTTTTCTTCATATACAAGGATGGATCTCCACCACTTGGAGAGAAACCACATCTCTTCAAGAAATCCACTATCCTCTTATTCCAAGCCCTTGGGGATTGCTTTAGGCCATACAAGGCCTTCTTCAACCTACAAATGTAGGTAGGATGTTGTGGATCTACATACCCTTGAGGTTGTTCCATGAACACCTCTTCTTGTAACTCACCATTCAAGAAAGCATTCTTTATGTCCATTTGGTAGATAGGCCACCTCCTTACGGCACAAGGGCTATGAGAGCTCTAATGGAAGCCTTGTTTGCCATAGGGCTAAAAGTCTCTTCATAATCTACCATTGTGTCTGTGTGAAGCCTTTAGCTACTAGTCTAGCCTTGTACCTTGCCAAGCTACCATCTACATTCCTCTTGCTCTTGTACACCCACTTGTTTTGGAATATCTTCATGCCTTCCTTCTTGGGTACTAGTTACCAAGTGTTTTTCTCCTTAAGATCTTTGAACACTTCATACATATCCTTCCTCCACTCTGGTTTGGTCTTTGCCTCCTTAGAAGAATCTTTCTCTTGATCTGCAATGACATTCATCATGTATGCATAGTGGTTTTCCATGAACGAGCCATATGTATACCTTTGTGGGGGTGCTTTTTCCTTGTAGAACTCCTCTCTTGACATTTGGGATATTTCTTCTTGAGTCTATTGAGCTTTACATTAGGATTAGTGACTTCCTCAAGCTACTCCTATTTAGCTTCCCTAGTTTCATGGTATGTCTCTTGCAGCCTTTTATACTTTGAAGTAAGGGATGGTCCTTCATAATCATAAGCTTAAGAGTGATCATATGAGTGTATCTTAGATGTAGAAGCCTCTGGTCCATTGATTATGATTGACTCTTGAGGTTGAATTTGCACATCAAAGTCTTCATACTCCTCTTGATTCTCTTGATTTAACTTTGCCTTGCCCTTGTCTCCATACCATGACCTTGTCTCATCAAACACAACATCTCTTGACACATATAGCTTCTTTGAGAGAGGGTTATAGCACCTGTAGCCTTTTTGCTCATTTGAGTAGCCAATGAACACACATTTCTCACTCTTGGGCTCTAATGTTGTTCTCACTTCACTAGGAACATGAACAAAGCATACACATCCAAATACCTTGAGGTGCTCCATAGTTGGTTTCTTGTCATAATAGACTTTGTGTGGAGTCAGTATCACACACCACTTGTTGGAACCCTGTTTATCAAGTAACAAGTTGTATTCATAGCCCCAACGCAATAAGAGAATGGTAACATACCTTCATTTATGAGACATCTAGCTATCTCAACCAAATGCCTATTCTTCCTCTCTGTAACACCATTTTGTTGAGGGGTGTACCTGCATGTAAAGTGCCTCCTTATGCCATTGTCTTGCAAGTACTTTCTGAGTTCCTTGGAGAAACACTCTCCCCCTCCATCTAACCTCGATGTCTTGATGTATGCATCACATTCTTTTTCAACAAGGGACCTAAACTTTTGAAATCATGAAAACACTTCTGATTTTTCCTTGATAACATATAGCCATACCTTTCTTGAGTGTTCATCAATGAAAGTGACAAAGTATCTAGCTCCTCCCAATGAAGCCTCTCTGCTAGGGCCCCATACATCTAAGTGTATAAGCTCTAAGAGCTTAGAGGATCTATAGTCACTCTTTGGAAATGGTTTATTTGCTTACTTACCTAGCTGACAAGCATCACAAAACTCATGTTGATTTTGGCCTTCAAGATTTAGTAGTCCTTGCACTAAATCTTCTTTGCAAATGCTTTTTAACTTTGGAATATTGATATGTCCTATCCACTTATGCCGAAGATCAATCTCTCCAATCCTTCTGTTACCAATCATCACATAACATACCTTGTTGTGTGTAGGAGCAATATCTAGTGTGAACAACCTACCTTCTTTCCTTCCCTTGGCAATCACCTTGCCTGCTTGCTTCACCATGCACCCTTTTGCATCCAATATAACTTGCATACCTCTCTCTATCATCTGACCTATAGAGATAAGGTTCTTGGAAATAGATGAAACATGGAGCACATCTTTAAGAGTCTTGACATATTTACCTTCACCTAGCTTCACATCTCCCACATGTATAATGGGATGCTAAGTGTTATTTCCTGTCTCCACACAACCTTTTGAGCTTGGGACCTGCATATGAACAAAAGATTCCTCCATACAGGACATGTGATTAGAGCATCTAAAGTTTATGTACCACTTTGTGTCCTTGGAATCACTAGAGTAGCCATGTCTCATGGCCAGGAGGGTCTCCTTCTCATCATCATTCTCAAGATTTTTAGCATAGTTCCCTTGCTCCTTTTTCTTGCATTTGTCATCCTTGATCCAGCAATCTCAAGAAATATGATTCTACTTACCACGTATAAAAAATATTTACCTTGATGAGGGTTGTTCTTCCCTTTGCCACTCTTGCCCTTCCTTGAAGATGATGCCTTGCTATCTCCTTCTGAATCTAAATCTTCTTCCTTAGACTACTTCCACTTGCTTTTTCTTTGTTTCCACTTCTTACCACTCTTAAATTTGCCTTTGCTAGCATATAGGACCTGTGAGTGACCATCCTTCTTGGATGTGTCTCCTATGGCAACTTCTTCTACCACTGGGTGTGGGATCAACTCCTCAAGAGTTGGTAGAGGATCTCTATACGAGATGGCAGTAATAAGCAGTTTCCACTTGTCTTCCCCTCTCAACCCATTGAGAATAATCTTCACAAGGTCTTCCTCATCTATTTTGCAGCCAATGGATGTTAATTTCTCCCTCAACTCCTTCACCTTCAAGGTGTAGTCAACAATATATTGACCACTACCCGTCTTCAAAGAATGGAGTTCATTCTTAAGCTACATCTTTCTACTTCTTGTGGAAGTGGCATATATCTTCTCTAAGGCCTCCTAAACATCTCTAGCATTATCAAAATCTGATATATGACCAATCATAGTGTTAGAGATTACCTATGGTATATAGAAGATCTTTCCTCCCAATCCTTTAACATCTCCTATTCCTTTCCTCCCAATCCCTTAACATCTTCTATTCTTGATTGGTGATCTTTGGATCTTTGGGATCTGAATTAGGCTTATCTTCATCTCCACATGCAATAAGCCATAAGTCTTTGCTCATGAGCTATTTCATGACTCTGAACCTCCATGATTGATAGTTGTCTTTGTCAAGCAACTCCAATTCTTTACCTAGATCTGTGATAATGAATGGGATATTAGGGTTACATTCAAAAGTACCTCTTAGCCTTGATGTCCAATCTTTTGTGTCCTTCTCCTAGAGTCTTCAAAGGATGTTTCCTACCACCTTTTCTGCTACCCTAAAGCAAAACTTTGATTAGCCTACCTTAAACTGATCCAAATCACCTAAGCTTTTTTCCATTCTAGTTCATAATCTATCCAAGAAGCTATAGTTAAATGGATCTATTTAGTCAGTCAACAACTCTGTACAAAGTAGACTATGTAGAGATGTAGGATATGCAAAATTTAGGGTTATAGAGATACACCAATTTCTCTACACATAAAACTGACTTCAAAAAGCCCTCATAGATAGAGTAAGACACATACATAAGCTATAGAATTCACTTCAAATCTCTTCAAATGGATATGTGTGCAAGGTGTTACAACTAGTATAAGCACGCTATGTCTATATCTACAAGAGACTAGAGGGGGTGTGGGCTTGATAGCTCCTCCTCTATGCATATAACACCCTCCTCTACATCTTTCCTAACTTGAACTTCTACATTTCAGCTCCTTGAGCTTTGGATGACTCTCTTCTTGGGCCTCCTTGAGTATATGTCTCTTGGTCTTCAATGGCATATAAGACTTCCATGCATTTGATGACTCTTCACCTCCTTTTATAGCTTTTGGATGCCTCTCCAAACTTTTCCACTACCTTACGACTCCCTTGCCTGACCTTTCTCAACCTTCAGACTGCCCTAAGTGATTTGAGTCATGACTTTTGTCCACACTAAGGTCTTTTGACCCCTTTATCACCTAAAGCTTGCATAGTTCTTATTTTCAATAGTAGTGTCTTCCATGAAAGCTGTAGATCTCATCAATAGGGATCCAATTATCTAGCGCACACACACATGGTGGTATGAATCTCAAGCTGTTGAGCCTCTTTGTTCCCCTCTCTCTCTCTCCCTCCCCCCCTCTCTCTCTCTCTTTGATATAAAAAGGGTGCAAGCCCATTTTATCATTCTTTTTCACTATGTAGCATTGGAGTATTTGTATTCTAAGCTTCTCATTTGGAAAATAAAGAATGGTGACATGTGTGAAAGGTGCAAATAATGATGGTTCATTATGCTTATTGAGATATATTGATGATCACACATATTCTATGGTTTCTCTTCTTGATAAATAGCCCCTTCAATTCTTTGTGTAGCTTGCCTTTGAGTGTTTGGAATTGTGCATTGTCTTGCCTCTCCTTCTTCATGTAAATCATTTCTTTTGTGCATATAATTTCTAGCAATGGGATTACATGATGCAGAGCTTATGCTTTCGACTCTATCGCATATGAAAATTGCAATAATCCTGCTCTACACTTGCCCATATGACTTCAAGGCACCTTAGTAGACACCTTTAACTTCCCAAATATGTATTTAGACCCACTATGTACCTTGAAGCATTATTCTCAAATGTTTGTGCCAAAAAAGATAACTTGCACATAGATGCATTATGAAAAACTTGCTAGTTTTGAACTTGAACCTCTCAAAAAAATGTTCAGTTCTCACTCTCTGATAGGAATTGACCCAAGACCTTTTAGATACATCTAATTAAAGAGATTAGATAACTTTTCTTAGTTATTTCACTCATTTAGAGCGAGTATACACTAAGGAATGAGTTTAAGAACACAGGGGTGTAATCCCGACTTTTCAAGAGGAAGACAATGTGCAGACATAGGTAGCTTGTATGTTTCATAACTCATGATCTAGTGAGCCAAATTTAGTAAAAATGGATATGTAGCAACTAGATTGATCACTCTACCTATATCAAGTTAAAGAAACCCAAACGATTAATTATACATAAAGAAATCAATCACACAAGGTCATTGAAATGAAGAGGTTGTTGCAGAGAACAATAGATAGAGATTATCATGAACTAATGACTCAAATTCTATGTGCTAATGAATGTATGATACAAAGGAGATGTAGTGGACTTACCCATACATTTGTGAGCTCAATGTATTCTCAACCATGAGGCTCAATGGCTCTCTCTTCCCTGTCATATCCCGCAACTAAAAGTCACATGTATTTATACACATAGAGAGAATTTGAATTCTGAATTTCCTTCACCTAAAAATGTTCCTACACTTTAGGTGTTTATTGATTTTATTCCAACCACCAACTAAGTCGTGATCCTTGGCTCCTAACATCACAAGATTCCTAATATCACTTCCTTTTACCTTTATCCAATGAAGTAAAGCTCAAGATCTTTACAAGAGGTATTCATATGCCATACACATGTGAGCCAAATGAATAAATGAGAAGTCCATATCATTTGGTCAAGCATCTAGGCTTGCCAAATGTACCAACAACTCCCCCTCAAGCCTAAGATGCTTGATTCTTCAATCTTTTGGTATCTCCCACAATCCAATCATAGATTTGAACTTGTTTAATTTGCTTCCATCCAATGATTTGGTCATCATCTTTGCACATTGCATATGGGTAGATACATAAGAGATTTGTATCTCTTTACTCACAATCTTTTCTCTAACAAAATGGTAATCAACTTATATATGCTTGGTCTTGGCATGAAAGATAAGATTAGCAGCTAGATAAAGCAAACTCATATTATCTCCAAATATGTATGGAGTTCCAAAATCCAATCCTAAATATGTGTATAGGGTCTTGATCCACATAGCTTCTTGTGTTGCATTTGCTAACCCTCTATATTCAACCTAAGTTGAGGAGAGAGAAATTGTACGTTTCTTTTTTGAAGACCAAGATATGAGCTTTGTACCTGCAAATGAGAGATCCTGATGTGCTTCTTCTATTATCTCTGGAACCTACCCAATCTGCATCAGTGAATAGTTTTACATTCAAATCAGATGTGTTAGGGGTAATATAACCTTGATTTATTGTTCCTTTCAAGTACTTCAATATCCTCTTTTGTTGCATCCATGTGAGATTTTCTTGGGGTGTGCATGAATTGACTAAGCACACTTACCCCATAGCAAATATCAACCCTAGTTAGAGTAGCATTGTTTAAAATCCCGAATAGGCTTCAATAAGTTCTGCTTCATGAGCACTTAATTTGTGATTGACCTCCATGGGAGTACCTGCAACTTTAGCTTGTTGCATTTTGAACTTTGCCCATATCCTTTATACTTCCTTTGTGTAAGGAACATCCCTTGATCTGTGTAGATCCAAGTAAGTAAGCAATCTAAGATCACTTATCTTAAACTCCTCCTTCATTTGTGATTTGATTTTTCTGATCCCATCAGCATCATCACCTATAAGGATTATATCATCTACACACACATAAGTATATCGTTTCAGATTTACTTTTCTTAATGAAAAGTGAAGGATCTACTTTGCTTAATTGAAATTCTTTGTCTTGTAAGAAGGTCACTAGTCTATGGTTCCAAGCTCTAGGAGATTGCTTCAATCCATACAGTGCTTTCCTGAGTTTACACACACACTCAGGATGTGATTCATCTACAAATCCAGGATGTTGTGCCATGTATACCTCCTCTGAAATTCAACCATTCAAGAATGAATTTTTTACATCCATCTGATAAATGTTCTGGTTTGAGCAAACCTTCGGCCACAAGGCTTGCTTTATACCTGTTTATTGATCCATCTGAGTTCCTCTTTACCTTGTAGATCCATCTAGATTCAATTATCTTCATGGATTTCTTCTTGGGAACCAAATCCCAAGTCTGATTCTCTTGAAGAGCTTCTATCTCTTCTTCCATTGCTTTTCTCCATTCTGATTTCTTCTTAGCTTCTTCAAATGTTGATGGTTCTTCTAAGTTGGTATCCTCAGCAATATAAACTGAATGCTTAGTGACCAGAGAAGTTTCAAATCCATAACTTTCTGGCTTCGTTTTTTCTCTAGTTGATCTTTTTATTGTTTGATGAGAAGATTCTGCAACATCTCTCAACTCCTGCATCTTTGATTTACCTTTATTGTTCCAAGCATTGATGTTTCTTCTTCATGTGTCGGACTATCATCGGAATCACTTAGTCTTCATGCATGTTCTCATTCCCTTTTTGCAATATTGGGAAGTCCTCCTCTAGGTCATAAGGAAGCTTGAATTTCCTGCACTCGTCTTCAAACCAAGGGTTGTTCTCATCAAAGACAACATCTCCACTAACAATAAAACCTTTATTGCTTGGATTATATAGCTTGTACCTTTTTTAATTTAATTCATATCCAATCAACACACATTTTTTTGCTTTAGGGTCCATTTTACCTCTGATTTGAGATGGAATATGTGCATAAGCTATGCACCCAAATATCCTACAATGAACAAGGCTAGGTCTTCTTCCATTCCATGCTTCAAATGTTGTCATCCCATCCAATGCTTTTGATGGGAGTCTATTGATGAGATAGGTGGTTATAGATACAGCCTCTACCCACAAATAATTTGGTAGCTTTTTCTCATTAAGCATAGACCTTGCAGCTTCAACTATGGTCCTTTTTCTTCTCTCTGCCACTCCATTTTGCTCTGGAGTGTACCTAGTTGTGATCTCTCTCTTGATACCTCTCTCTTGGAGATGGGAATCAAAATCATGGGAGAAATATTCTCCCCCTCCATCTGACCTTAGCCTCTTTAGTGTTTTACCGGTTTGATTTTCAACAAGGGAAAGATACCTCATCCTTATGCTTCATAAAGTATAGGATGGTCCATCTACTACAATCATCAAAAAAAGATACATAGTACCTTGATCCTAAAATTGATGGCTCCTTGCTAGGTCCCCAAACATCTATGTGGACTAGCTCCAACAAGTCACCATGAATGTATCCTTTCTTCATGAGAGGTTGTCTATGTGATTTCCCAAGCTAACAAGCATTACACTTTTATAACATGTGTTGCTTGGAAATATTTGGCACGCCAAGCACACTTTGATCCCTGCACATTTGCTTCAAGTTCCTTTTACCTATGTGAGCCAATATTTTGTGCCACGTCTCTAATTTTATAGGGTCTGACTACCATAATTGAACAGAGCTATATTTCTAGTTTCTTGGAGCTCAAATGTAAAGTGTCTACCTATATTTTCTCCTTTTGCAATTCTCTTGAATCCTTGTTGTGGATCTTCAACAAAGGCTCCATTCCTTGTGAGCCTTACCTGCAATCCTTTCTTTACAATTTTCCCAACACTTATGAGATTCTTTGTTATGGTAGATACATGCAATACCTTGCTAAGTAGATTCATGTTTCCATCTGGAGTCTTCACATTTCTAATCTTTTCCACTAAGCGTCTAGTGTCATCTCCTATTTGAAAATCATGTCTATTTCTTGGATCCTCTGATTCTAAGAGTAGAGCCAGATTCCCTCCTACATGACTTGAACAAATAGAATCTATATAAAATACCTGTGCATCTGCTTTACCTTGCTTCATGGTCATGTTCATCAAGAGGAGTGAGTCCTCTTGAGTTTGCTCTTCAGTGTAGTTGTTGTAATCTCTCCTTCCTTTATATCCTCCTTGATGATTTGTATTGTTGAAGATGTTGTTGTTGTAGCCATTGAAGTTATTTGATCTGCCTCTTGCACTTTCATAGCTTCCTCTATTGAAACCTCTTCCTCTTTGATTTCTAGGGTTCTTAAAACAATTCTTAGTTGCATGATTAGTTAGGCCAAATATGGCACAAGAGGAGCTTTGAAATCTCCCCCTGCCTTGTCTACCTTCCCTCCCTCTTCCTCTTGAACCTCTACCTCTACCTACAAAGTTTTCTTGAGAGGTACTACCTACATCATAAAAAATTTTACCTTTTCCTTTCCTATCTTTACTCTTGTTCTTATTTAAGTATAGGGGAGAGTATTGATTACCTTTTGAGTTGTCTCCATTCTTCATAAGCTTTGCCTCATGTTTGAACAATTGTCCCATGAGGGTATTGATGTCAGGAATCTGCATGTCCATGTATAGGTCCATTGTTGTGGTGAAGGCTTCCCATTTATCATCTGCTTTGAATCCATTGATTACTTGTCTCACTATTTGCTCTTCTTCAATGACTTCTCCAATGCTCCCAAGTTGATCTGCTAAGTCCTTCATTTTTGTGACAAAATCCATGAGTTGGTTCGTCCTAGCTCTAGTGCTTGATGAGAAGAATGCTTCAAGGACATTCCTTGTCTCTTGTGAAGACTTACAGCTCCTAATTTGTGGAAGTAAAAAATCAGAGATTGAGTTAAGAATGTAAGACCTGGCTAGAGCATCCTTTGAGCACCATGTAGTTAACCTCTCTTGTTCTTCTTGAGTTGGTTGTCCTTTGCTTCCAAGGATTGGCATCTTCTCATTTCCAAAAATGTAACCATTGAGGTTTCACCCTTTTAGATATGCTTCCATTCTAATTTACCAAGCTGAGTAATTACCTCAATCCAATTTGTCAATGGATGAAGGAAATCCATCTCCCATGTTGAGTTGATGTAGCTTTGTTACAACTGTTAGGAGATGGTTGGATACAATTCAGAGATGAGGTGATGTTGCAATAATCTTGCTATACACCTGCCAATGTGACTTCATGGCACCTTAGTAGACACCTTTAGCTTTCCAAATATTTATTTAGACCCACTATGTACCTCGGAGCATCATTTTCAAATGTTTGTGCCAAAATAGATAACTTGCACATAGATGCACTATGAAAAACTTGCTATTTTTGGACTTGAACCTCTCATAAAAATGTTTAGTTCTCACTCTCTGATAGCAATTGACCAAGAACTTTTAGAAACATCTAATGGAAGAGCTTAGATAAGTATTACGAGTTATTTCACTCATTTAGAGTGAGTACACATTGAGGAATGAGCTTAACAACTTATGGGTGTAATCCCAACTTCTCACGAGGAAGACAATGTGCAAACATAGGTAGCTTGTATGATTCATAACTCATGATCTAATGAACCAAATGTAGTGAAAATTGATATATAGCAACTATACTAATCACTCTACCTATGTCACATTAAATAAAGTCAAATGATTATGTATATGCAAAGAACTCAATCACACAAAATCACTAAAATGAAGAGGCTGTTGCAGAGAACAGTAGACAAAGATTATCATGAATTAATGACTCAAACTCTATGTGATAATGAATGTATAATACAAAGGAGATGTAGTGGACTTACTCATAATGTGTGAGCTCAATGTATGCTCAACCATGAGGCTCAATGGCTCTCTCTTCCCTATCATATCCCGCGACTAAATGTCACCTCTATTTATACATATAGAGAGAATTTGAATTTTGAATTTCCTTCTCCTAAAAATGTTCCTACGCTTTAGGTGTTGATTGATTTGATTCCAACCACCAAGTAAGTCATGATCCTTGACTCCTAACATGACAAGATTCATCATCTCACTTCCTTTTACCTTTATCCAATAAAATAAAGCTCAAGATTTTTGCAAGTGGTATTCATATGCCATACACATCTAAGCCAAATGAATAAAAGAGAAGTCTGGATTATTTGGTCAAGCATCTAGGCTTGAAAAATGTACCAACATAGGGAAAGAAAGTGATAGATGTGTTATCATCAGCAAAATGATATTACATTTGCATAAGGAAAAGACAAGTACCTTAACTTAAGAATATAACCTATGAACTATGCTCTGATACCATGTTGGGATATATGGCCCAAGATAACACAAGTTAAAGTAAGCTATGGTGGATCAAAATAAATAAAAAATACCATAATGATGACATGAAGTAGAAACAAAATTAAATACAAAATGAAAACTTACATGACAAGCATGAGGCTTGAACCCAAAGGTAAGAGCATTGTGGGAGTACTTGAGTAAATGAGGAGTGGTCAACTGAGTCCCTCCTTATATGGAGTAGAGGCAAAAATGCCTTGCATGTGGGATCATTGGAGCTTGATAATCTATAAGAGGATCCCTTACATGTGGGATCCTTCACTAGATATGGTGCATCCATGATGCTATCATTACAGTCCTTGAGAGAGCACATCATGGGTTTGGTGAATCACATGAATAGTGAGCATGTGTTTAGCCATATCTAGCAAGGCTATGTGCTCGACCAAACATTGGTGTCTCAAAATGATATCTTCTCGTAAGTCATATTTGTGGAAAACTAACTTTTGGCACTTACCAATGAAGCTTGGGTCTCTTGAGTAAGGGACATGTCAATAGAAAGGAGATAAGGAAGAGAGCTCTTACACATTCTCACACACTAAGAGAGGAGCACACACAAATTGAGGCAAGGAAGAATGATCTTCTTATTCTTCTTCTTCTTCTTCTTCTTCTTCTTCTTCTTCTTCTTCTTCTTCTTCTTCTTCTTCTTCTTCTTCTTCTTCTTCTTCTTCTTCTTCTTCTTCTTCTTCTTCTTCTTCTTCTTCTTCGTCTTCTTCTTCTTCTTCTTCTTCTTCTTCTTCTTCTTCTTCTTCTTCTCTTCTTCTATTACATGAAGAGAATATACAAGAATGACCTAATACAATAATACAAGGGCAACATATAAAGAAGAGTACATAATCCCAATGTCCACAAATGAGTGAGCTGGCAAGATACAAATGTGCCATCACTCTTGCTAGACAAATCTAGTAAATCTCACTAAAGTATCCTTAACATATACCGGCATGACCACTATTCATGTCAGAGATGAATATGTGATACATGTCATATGTCCTATAATCCAAGCATCTTTTGAAACTTCTTCAACCTCTTTGCTCCAAGTGCTTTAGTGAAAATATCAGCAACCTACTCATCTGTCCTCACATAAACAATATCAATATCAC
This sequence comes from Ceratopteris richardii, assembly GCA_020310875.1. Lineage (NCBI taxonomy): Eukaryota > Viridiplantae > Streptophyta > Polypodiopsida > Polypodiales > Pteridaceae > Ceratopteris > Ceratopteris richardii. The sequence goes on from CM035411.1 coordinate 115,987,587, forward strand.
TTGCTAATGCTTTTTCTCTCATGAAATGATGGTGTACCTTGATATGCTTTGTTCTAGCATGAAAAATAGAACTTTGTGCTAATTAGATGCTGCTAAGATTATCACAATAAATGACAATAGGATTTTGCACTTCCACACCTTAATATGCAAGTAGCATCTCTAGCCATGATGCTTCCCATGCTTCCATTGTAGCACTTCTATACTCAACCTCTATACTAGACAAACCAATAGTGGCTTGCTCCTTATTGCTCCATGTAACAAGTGCACTCCCAAGTGAGAATAGAAAGCCACTAGTACATCTTCTATCTGTAATGCTATTGGCCCAATCTACATCTGTGTATCCATAAGCCTTCAATCCTACACCAGCTTCAAAAAACAATGCATAAACCAAAGTAGCACTCACATAAAATAGAGCACGTCTTAGAGCATCTAAATGTGATTTCTTGGGAACATGCATAAATTGACTTTGAAGTCCTATAGTGTAGCTTAGATTGGGTCTTGTAATTGTGAGATATATCAAACTTCCCACAATTTTCTTGTGCATAATAGCATTTTCCAATGCTTCACCTATTGTAGTATCCAACTTCAAATTATGATCTAATGGCATATAAATTGGCTTACAATCATCCATACCATACTTTTGCAGCATACTCAAGGCATGTTGCCTTTGCAACATCCATATACCTATTTTTGTATGTATAAACTCAATGCCCAAAGAATAGTGTAGCACACCAAGATCTTTCACATGAAATTCCTACATAAAGAGATGCTTGACTCTTTAGTGCTTTCTTCATTATCACCATCTACAATCAAGTCATCAACATAAATAGCCATGGTGATGCCATCATCACCCTTCCTTGCGTATAATGAGTGATCTACATCACAAATAGAAAATCCAATGGTGGTTAAATAATCTACAATCCTTGCATGCCAAGCATGAGGGGCTTGTTTAAGCCCATAAAAAGCCTTTTGCAAACTACAAATGTATTTTGTGTGCTTTGAATCCTCATGCCCTTGTGGTTGGTCCATGTATACTTCGTCCCACAACTCACCATGTAAGAAAGCATTATTCACATCCATCTAATGCAAAATCCATTCTTTTGCTCTACCCAATGCAACAAGTGCTCTCACAGTAACCATTTTATCTATAGGGCTGAACATTTCTTCATAATAAATGCCATATTTCTATGCATATCCTTTTGCTACCAATCATGCTTTATACATGCTTATGCTACCATTAGCATCATGCTTCATCTTGTAAACCCACTTGCAAAATATGGGTTTCTTTCCTTGCGGTAATGGAACTAGCTTCCATGTTCCATATCCATACAGTGCAACCACCTCCTCATCCATAGCTTTCTCCCAATCTACATTTCCAATTGCATCTTTAAAACAAGAAGTTTCAACATCTTGTATTAACTTGGTCATCTAAGCAGAATAATGAGCCATGTATCTATCATATGTTAATTGTTACACAAAACTACACATCCTTCTAGATCTTCTTGGTTGTGGGCCACTTCTTCTTGTTGTATCATTTGCATATGCCTTTCTTACTCCTGGGGTCTTCAAAGAGGGAAATCCAAGTCCCTCATCAAGGCTCTTTTCTAAACCGTTGAATTCTCCATCAATGTCTTCAAAACATGTACATGTTTTATTACTAGCAGAAGCCTTTTCTTTACCTCTCTTGGGCATACTTGGCGAATTTTCTAGAATGATATTTCCATGAAATATTCCACTCCATGGGTTTGAGTTGGAACTATTGCTTGGTGACACATCAAGTCCACTCAAAACTTGAGATTTTAGCATTTACTTTTGTCATTTGAGTCAAGATTAAGTCCCTTTTTGTCATCTTCATAGAATCTTGACATTTCATCAAACACCACATCTCTACTTACCTTACACATGGTCGTGTGAGTGTATTGTACATTTATATTCCTTTTGCTTAAGAGAGTACGCAATGAAGATACATTTTTTTCTACTTTTGGATCAATCTTTCTCTTTAACTCATCTGAAACATGTACATATGCAATACAGCCAAATACTTTCATATGTGATAAATTTGGATTTTTATTTGTAAACTTCTCTTCAGGTGCAACTTGATGTAGAGCAGCACTTGGAGTTTGATTCATAATGTACACAGCAGTATGCACAACTTCTGCCTAATAACAATGAGGCATATTTTTCTCATCCATCAAGGATCTTTTTATTTATGCAATATGTCCATTTTTGCATTCAATAATCCACTCTATTGTGGTGTGTATATGCATGAAAAATGCTTTCGAATTTCATGACTTTTTAAAAAACTATTGAACTCATTTGACATGTATTCACCTCATCCATCCTATCTTAATGTTTGAAATACTTCCCTATCTGCTTTTCCAACATAGCCTTGAAATTCTAAAAGTGAGTAAACATCTCACTCTTCTCTTTCATGCACTATACCCATACTTTTCATGTATGATCATCAATGAAAGTGACATAAAACATGCATGCTCCCATAGATGTGGTCTTTGCAAGACCCCAAACATCTGTATGTGCTACTTCTAGCACATTCTCACTAACATGATTATCATGCAAAAATGATGCCCTTGAATGTTTACCAAATTGACATGTTGCCTTTTGCATCTCTACAACCTTGAAATTTGGCAGTCCATTGACAAGCTCCTTTGACTGCATCAACTTCAGCCTCTAAAATTTTGCATGTCCAATTAGCTTGTGCCAAACCTTTATATCAACAATAACACTTGCACCTTTTGCAAATATGGTTGCATTCATTTTAGGAATTTTCACATTCAAGGTGAACATCCTACCAACTTTGTTCCCTTTGGCAACCAACCTTCCATTCTGTTTGTACTCTTCTACATATAAACCATCAGAATTGAACCTCACTCATAGTCCCTTGTCAATGATTAGTCAAATAGAAACCAAATTCTTTGTTATAATCAAAACATGTAATACATAAACAAGATGTTTTACCTTCCCGTCCTCCATAGATAGTGCTATCTTTCTTGTATGCTTAATAGGATATGATGTGTCATTGCCTGTTTCAACAAATCCACGAACATACTATTTTTGCAAACTACTAAACCATTATGCATGGCTAGTCATGTGACTTGAGGCACCTGAATCAACATACCACACATTACCATTCAATTTTGAAACATCAGTAGACATTGTATTCATCATGTGATGTTGGACCATGTACAGTTTCTCAAAATCATCTATACTTGTGGATGCATAGTTGTTTTGTTGCCTTCTGTTATTTTGATTCTTCAACCTACAATCACGTTCAGAGTGACCAAGCTTACCACAACTCCAACATCCTTTAATGTCACTACCTTAATCATTTCTTTAAAAACTTTTGCAACCTTTGTGGCTCCCCTACCTCAAAATTGTCCTCTACCTTTTGCATCTATTATTGACCTTGGCCTTGGTTATTTTTTTCTTTTACACTTTCAAAGCCTCTACCTCTACCTCTACCTCTACCTCTACCTCTACCTCTTCCTCTACCAGAGTAGAATACCTACTCAGAACCAAGTTTTCCTTGGGAGTTTGAGTCCTCACCAAGATTCTTTCCTTCAATTATCAACATGGACACCAGATCAGTGAAATTTTGAATATTTTCCCGGGTTTGAATAGAAGTTTTGGACTGCTTATATGCAGCTCCTAAACCATGAAGGCACACTTACACCTTATCATCATCATCATCTACATTGACAACAATAGATGCAATTGAATCACATTTGCTTTTTATTTTCACGGTGTAGTCACTTATAAACATCCTCTTTTTCTCTAGTGTATGTAGCTCATTCTTGAGTTGCAATTTTTATGCCTTTGTATTGGTCTCATACAATGTGAACAAATTATTCCAATCCTCTTTGGAGTCTTGGCATCATGTATGTTCCCAATCATGCTATCTTCCGTGCTAACAGACAACCATTACATTACCTTTCATGCTACTTGATTCCACTCTTCATATGCTCTTAAGTGGTATGCAGTCCGATTCCTTTTTGGTAACTACAAAATGATTTCATTCTATCCTAGGATGTACTTCTAGTAGCCTTTTCCCATCATGAAATTCTTCATTCTCAATCTCCAAGCATGAATTTTTTCCTTGTACAAATTATTGCGCATAATCTGACTTATTCCATCACCATTTGGCATTTCTGTAATTCACAACAATACAAAACCACTAGAAGTAGTACCTCTATTTGCACATTGTCAGATTGTGATGTGACAGTTTGATCTCAGAAAAACATAGTTTTCATGTATCAACACTACACGTAACTGCTTGAAATTTTTTATCTAGAATATTTGAGTATTTCCAAACATAATGCAAGTTACAATTTTGCAAATTGAATTGTTTCTCCATGGCACCCACTTTGTAGGGTCGAAATGAAGGTCGAGATGGCTCCAAAACTCAAATCTCAGTAGTTAAAGTGACCTTGAAGGGATAAATTTTGAAATGTGTTGATACCTTCTACCTTCACACCAAATTTAGAAAAATCTGAGATGTGTTGATTAATGTTATGAACACATTTACAATGTGGAAGCCCACTTAAACTTTTATGAATGGCCTTGAACCAGCATTTGGTCCACATTGATGGTATGTAGTAGTTGGATAGACTTCCTCAAACATTTGTGTTCTTGGAAGTTCATCTATTTGTCATTTCATGCCATTCTCTTATATATATTTTTTAGTGATTCTTTTTGTTCCTCTTCTCTAATTTGTTTAGCTTCAGCCTTCCTATTGTCTTCTTTCTAAAGTCTATAAAGCATCTTTGGTTAAGAGACTCTTGATAGAGTTTCACTCTACAACCATTAATGTAGCTTGGCAAGACATCTCCATCTAGGGTAGCCAAAATAATTGCTCCACTAGAAGACACATGGTTGATGATGAGCGGCTCATAGCCTCTCTTTTTAATCTATTTTTCATGTTGCTTCAATGTGTATACTAGAACAAAATCTCCTACTTTCATATCTTTATCATGTATATGCGCATCATAATAGGATTTTCATTGCTGCTTGGTAGCATGGATGCCTATAACTAGATTGAGTCAAGTCTCTCAAAGTTGGTCTACCTCATCCACTAGTAGAGAGAGCTCATGACCACACCACTGATAATAACATGCAACTTTTAAATTTGGAACAAGGAAGTTGATGGGAACTATGACATTTTGCCCATAGACTAGATTGAAAGGTGTGGCACTTATAGTTTTCTTTGATGCCACACAATATCCCCAAATATCATAATGAAGTTTCTTATCCTAATCAAACAATCCGCTATTAACAATCTTGGGGTAAGCATCATGCACAAAAGCTTATTGGAACTCTTTGCTTTTCCATTTGTTGAAGGGTGATATGGTGCAAACGTCTTGTGAACCACTAAAAGTTATACCAAAAAACACGTGGGTTTTGCATCACTCATCAACGGTATCCTATGTGTGCATATATTGGGCTCTACACCCTTCAAATCTTTATATCTTTGTGAAAAGTGGTCTAGTATCCATGCCATAGACTAACCAAGTCTCTTTCTTCTTCAATAGAGACATCATTTCCTATATAGCTCCAACTATTGCTGCTACCATTGGCTTGGTTTGCTCTTTATTTTCATAAGTGATGCCTGAAGTGGGTTCTAGTTTAGGCATCAATACTTTTGACATCATCTTTAAGTCTATTGTTTTTGTTCATTTTCCTCCTCTTTCACTTGTAGTTTATATGCAATGTCTTGCTCTTTTGGGGTCCCACTCATGCCTTGGTTCTTGAGGAGATCTTGATCAGCACTAAAGACCTATTCCTCTTCATAGGGGCTTAAGTATCTAGTTAAAGATCCTACACTGGTTGCAATGCTAGACACAAAATCTCACCAAATTGATGCAGCTCCTCCATCCACATCACCTTCTAGGGGTGGGTCTACAAAGTGAAGTTTTGAGAAGGTTGGTGAATGATTTTGGCATGGGTATCTTTTGAATTGTCCATGGGTGCTTTGGACTCATGGATCTCTGGAAGTGTTGTTGTGGAAGTGAGGTTTTTTCTTGTTTTATTTCTAGAGATGCTTGAGTGTGCACATAATGATTATATTGTTTCTAAGGAAGTGATCTTAGTGAATTGTAATCTTGGTAAAAAATTGGCGTGCTTGGACCATGTGGTTTTGGAAGATAAAATGCTAGGTCTTATTGTGAGTATTCCACTTTCTTAGGCTCTAGGGTAGGTAGTGTGAAATCTAGGGGGAGAATCTAAATGCAATCTCTATAGATTTGGAGACACATGGCTAGATGGTTCCTCTACTATTTGAAGTGGAGTTTGGCTTGATGGGGTCTGTTGGTATTTCCAATATAACCATTCATGAAATCTTAAAAGGTGTGGAACATTTTTTTCCAGTTATAAATGTCTACAATCATATGGCCCAATTTCTCTTTAGTTTGGAGTCGTAAGGTAGATCACGGCTGGGGATTTTCCTTTTCCTTGAATTTCAACATAGTGAGGGTGAGGCCTAAATCATTCTCCATTTTGATGCATTTCCTCATGCAATCCATTAATAAACTGGGTTTCATGGAGAGATGCTTGCTCTTAATTCGGCATTGGTTAGGCCATCAAGAAAGAGTGCATTCATCTTCTCATCAGAAGTTAGATAAAAACAATATTCTATTTTATGCATAAATCTTCACAATGTTTCTCTCACATATCCACTTGGACTTTGCATGAAGTGTAAAAGTTCTTTTAGTGTATCATGTCTAACTCCATTGGGTATAATGTCATCAATGTTCCTGAATTCCCTGCAACTTACTATATGAAACCATCCTATGGTGGTTCCTTTTAAGGTTAGACCAAAGGAATGATATTTCATGAAAAAATTCTCCATTTTTTTAGCTCTGATTACTTGGAAGAATTATCCTCATGGGATCTAGGATCATCTTTTTCATCGAAAACATTTTGCATCATTTTTGCTACTTTAATTGGTCAAAGAGATTTTCCTAGATCATGTTGGGGATATAAGGGCAATGTGACCTTACCCCTATATTCATATACATATATCATCCACATAGCATTACCTCAAGAAGATCATTATGTGGGTTTCATGGCTCCCTTGCATGTGTGTGCATCTCTCATCTCCTCTATCACCCTCCATGTCCTCCTTGCTTCTCTTGTTCAACCCACCAAAGACCATTGGTAAAAGATCTTGTTGAAGGTTGGTGTGCAAGAAGGTTCAATGGAAGTCTAGGGTACAAGAGATGAATGTGCAAGTCAGCATATTCTTGATGGCATTTTGGTATTTCAACCATAACTCCAACTACAAAGATCAAATTGTTGTGATTCAAAGCTATATGTGTAGCTTGCATAGAGAACTACAACTTCATGACACCAAATCTAATTTGGAGTTTTACTCCATTGAAATTTCAGAAAACTCATAGTGATTTAGAATTCCAATTTAGAATCACTTGGATAGTAGGTGAGAATTGTGACTGTAACTTGAGTTCTAGAGGTTGGATTGAAGTTATTTAAATTGTTTTATGTAGCTTGAGAAAGCATCTACAACTTTGTAGAAGAAGATAGGTCTGAATTCAGATATATTAGTCATCAAAAACATAAATATATAAGGATAGTGTTGCATGTGAAGATGAAAATGATAGCAGATGCTTGATTTGCTTGTATTTTGAGCTATATCCCTCTGATTGAGATGTTCTAAGTGCCATTGTGTAGCCAAGACAATTTTTTTAAATGAAGAAAAAAGTTGAGATTCACACATTATTAGCCCTGAAATAGCAAAACATACAACAACAAAGTTTCACCATATAAACCCTAATTGCTTGTGGAGGTTCCTTTTGCTTTGGAACTTCTATTAAAAAGATTTTTCGATGTGGGATCTCTTAGTTTTAGAGCTTAAAGATAGTGAAAATGTATGATCATTATGGTAGCTCCTCTGTATGAGAGTAGAACAGATCTTGTCACGTGTTTGGCATGTGAGATGGCATTGTGGTACACCTTTTAGGTTCATGCAATCAACAGTTTGATCATAGCATTGTCAATGGATGTATAGTGGCATTTTGTTCTATATCTCATTTATTCCACTTGAACATAGCTTTACTTACCAGTTGTAGACAATTTATGAGAGTTGATTTTGGATATTGATTAGTACTTGTATTCTTGTTTTCCTTGCAAGTACATGATCCAGATTGGAGCCTTCATTACATATCTATTTGTCACCTTTATTGGCTATTCTATTAGCATATGGTAATTGATTTGATATTTTATTTGCCACTCTGATTCTTTGCATATGTGGATAATGATTCCCACATGATTTTTTGGTTCTAGAGTTCATTTTATAGAGGAGATGCTACTAAAAATTTGTTAGCTTTTATGCTAGAAGAGTACTCTAGTGGATTCTTGAAGCTTCTGTGATAGCTTTAATTGTTGTTTATCACCATTCACTTGGACTAGGTCACAGGTGATTTGTGAAAGTTGGACCATCTTGCAAGATTCATTCTTGTGATAGCTTATTCATTCTTCTTTTGCTATTAGTTTATCTTGTTTTGATTGCTCGCGTAAAATAGGATAATTTATCAAATTTTCCCCAAGATTTTTTTCACATTTATTTAGTCAGTTTTGAGACTTGGTATGTAGGTTTATGCTCATGGTTTTATAGGCATGAAAGCTGCATGGTTATGTGATAGGTGGATCACATGGTTTCTTCTCCAATGAGACATTTGTGATGTGAGTTATGCATGTTGATATGCATGTGTGAGCCTATTGATGAAAGATTATTGTTCCTAGTCTCTTGTTACATTGCTAGACTTTTACATTGCTAGCATGGTGTCTTCTTAGTTTGATGGCATTGACTTTTTGAGATGGATAGTCAATTAGAATTAGATCATCAATTTGACCTTGGCATCGATGTTGTGCAGTTAGCTCATGTAGAGCATGATCATACACATTGTGTGGTAGACCAAGATAGCTCTTATCATACACAGTGTGTGGCATAGCAAGATAGCTCTCAGAGTGCACATCTAGACACATCATTGGATGATAGGATGACTTATTTGGATGTTGAGGATTCAACAGTTATGCAGTCATTCTTGGATTCACTCAAGCTAGATGTTGACAAGCATATGTCATGACATGTTGATCTTGATGATGTTTCTTCGCATGCCTTGGATACGAGCATGGCTAACATGATCATTAGCATTAAAGGGTATGATATATGGGTTATTATGCTCTTGAATAGACATTGGAGTTATAATTGGAGCATTTGCACTTGGATTTGTCAGTAATTCGATGATTGACGTAGGCATAGAGCAAGTGGGAGCTTTGCAAGAACTTCATCAGTTCTTGCAATAGTCAAATATGAGATCGACTCTTGTCAATATGATCCTAGAGAAATTTAAGGTGCATGAATACACCTTGTTTCAGGCAGTTACTATAGGCTGATTGATATTGGCTGAGTTCCAAACTCTTCCTGTATATTATTGTATAGTCCTACATCATTATTTGTATGTGTTTCCACTTATGATCATTTATATTTATTCATAGATATATATCATTTATTGAGCATTGCCTCAAGAAGATCATTATGTGGGTTTTGAGGCTCCCGCACATGTGTGTGTGTGCGTGTCTCATCTCCTCTCTCTCTCTCTCTCTCCCTCCATATCCTCCTTGCTTCTCTTGCTTGCACCACCAAAAAAAGGCCTTCATATCCAGCTTTTGGTGGGTGGATTTGTGTTCTATCAGCTTTAGTATTGGAAAATTAGGTGGTTCTTCATGATTTGCAGGGACTTTTGGGAATATTTATGGTACACCATTTTCAAAAAGTGATCTCCCTTGATGAGAGTACAAGTAATAATGGCTTGAAGAGAGAGGAAAATAATGCCACCATCCCCATATGTTGTCTCTCCAAAAATGGGGCTTTTCATTTCATGGATTTGTACCTTAATTGTCTCTGGATGAAATTTGCAAGCTATCAGCATTCAAGTAATGGTGGTTAAGCTTTGAGCTCTTGGAACCATAGGGTTTTCAACAAAAAGATCATAGAAGAAGGATCCCATGATATAGGAATTCCCAAGACCTCCCTAAATAATTAAAGGCAAAACAATCTTTTCTTAAGGTCTTTGCACCCCCCCTTGATGGCCAAAATTTACCAAAAACCTTTGATACCTCACTCCTAACCCAAGTTCAACTTCAAAAATTGGATTTTGAACAAAATGTTATATCAATTCAAGCTCTTAACAAGACTTGTTGCAATAGATGATGTCTAGTGCAATCATGGGTTGCACTTTCGTGTGAGGGGGAGTGTTGAAAACGAAGGAGCTAGCTTAGAAGATTATGTTCATATCCAAAGAGTGAACCAAGGGTTGGATAATGCAAAATCCATGACTCCTTATCCATTATAAGAGAAACAAAATACCAAAGGACTTACAAGGGAGCTAGAAGATCAAGAAGAGGTAATAGAAAGCCGAGCATTAAGCAAAGGGTAGGTGAAGAGTCACACACTCACCCATACAGAAGGAAGGGTGCATTTTTGGGCAAGTTTTGCAAAAAACATTCCTGGAATTGTAAGCTAAACACGGAACCAAGAAAATTTGATGAAAAATAAATTGATGCAAAGCGTACTAGACAGTCATAGACCCTATATCACAAAAAGCGTACATATATTTCAAGTGCATATTCTATATGCCTACATTTGTAAGTTGCTTAAGGATGGGCAACATGTTTCAAATTCTATGTCCTTCAGACATAGTAGGAATAACTTCTGCGCACGCTCCACATAGTAGATTTGGGAACATTAGATACAAAAACACATTCGCAAGATGCATTTGAGATGAAAAGGAAGTCAAAATAGCCATAATAGAGATGAAGTCATGAACTAAAGAAGACTACAGATGTTCCATTACTTGCACATTAGTCAAGTTACCACCATCAGGAAATCAAATTCCGATTCTTTGTGAAACATGTGTCGTGCTCTCCACAAAGTTTGCCAGTTCTCTCTAAGCTTTTTTTTTTCATTTGACCATAAGAACCCCCATCTTTTATGGCCCTTGCATCTCTTTCTCGTAGTAGTCATACCTCTTTCACATCTCATCACAGTGACTCAAGCAGAAGGTCCTTTGATTCTCAATCTCACTCACACACTAGAAATCTCTGGATATCTTCCTGTGTCTGCATGCTATTTTGCATCTTTGTTTTGTTCATCCTCCTGTACTTCTCCATTCATGCCTAAAAGTGCTTCATCCAGATACTAGATGGAAACCAAAGAATGGGTAGTGTGACTCCAAAAAGTTGATCAACTGTGAGGTACCACAAGTTTAGTCTCGAAAAGAGATGAAAAGTGTTCAAGTATTTGATTGATTGTGTGATGAGAAAGACTTGTATATCTACATGAATAAAGTTCATTAACCCCTTAAAAACCTTAAAACCCTAGAAATTCTAACTTGAAACCCTAGCTTTTAACCCTTAAAACTAAATTTTAACCCTTGGAAACTAAAAGTATTTGATCAATGTTTGTGTGTTAGTGGCTTTTTCCATCAAGAAACCCTAAAATTATTGCCTAAAATACCCTTCGTCCGAACCCCTAAAGTCTTGTAAAACCAAAACCTTTGTATATATTAATGTGTAAATAAAACGAGTGAAACCAAAACCTTAATCAAATTAAAAAGAAAAAAAGAAGTGATTTTAAAATAGAAAGAGAAAAATAAAAATAAAACAAAAAATCAAAAATAGAAAAGAGAAAATGGATTTTCTAAAATTGGAAAAGACAGAAAGAAGATATTTTAAAAATATAAAAGAAAAAACTAGAAGGATCTAAAGTTCTAGAAAAAGAACCTTGGGAAAATCTATAAATACATTGTTGACATATTTAGGTATTGATGTGTGTGAACACACTAGGATTGTCGGGGTACTTTTTTCCCTCTTCAAGAGGTCTCTTTCCCCCAGCTTGTATATATGCCTATAACCCTAACGGGTCACTTATCTTTGTACATTTTTGTTGGTAATACATTTAGTATTGTGTGGTGTGCTAAAAGCTTCTTCTTCTTCCTTGTGTTATCCACATGCTTTCATATACCTCAAACTCCAACAATTGGTATCAGAGCAAGTCTCGGCTTCATCTAGGGCGTTGTCGACACCCCTCCAATCACAGTCTCAGAATCGCACACAAGTTACTTCTGTTCAACTTTTTGAGATATAGTCATTTTTTTGCATCAAGGTATTTTAGTCAATGGCCATGGTTGAAAGCAACGATGTATTCCTTATGTTGGTTGTTGAGGATAAGTTGGATGGTATCAATTACCCATTATGGCCTTATATGATGTGTCATGTACTGGTTGCAAAAGGACTATAGAATATTGTGTAGGGTGTTGAAAAACATCCTATTACACCTTCAAATATAGTTATTGAAGCTGCCTCCAAGTATCCATATCTCCAAGGGTCCAACACCCTCCCCCTCTTAGGCTTTGTAGTCCTTGAAAAAGGTAAGACAAGAGGAGTGTAGATGTAGTATAGGAGTAGCATCCTTGCATCTCTTCATTAGATTAGGATGCACTTGATCATTCAACAGTTTCAAGTTTTCTATGCAAAATGAAAAATGATATCCAAAGGGCAATGTTAGCAAGCTGAATTTCTCAAAGGATAAAGATTCAATGGTTTCTTCCTCTTTACATTTTTTTTGTAGCATGTTTTAAAAACATTTATTACAGAAAACAAAAACGATGTGGTTGAATAGGAGAGTTTCAATTTCAGAGATTGATGATGTTTTAGGTAGGGAATGGGATAGCAAAGAAGCTCAAAAGCTAGGAGACATCATTTTATGTAAATTTAGTCCAAATTCTCTTTCAATTTCATATAAGATATCTCGACAATCACTTGTTTTAGGATATGATTACAGAAGGTGGAAAAAAAAAACCTTGGACTCTAGATACCCTTGGATTCAAAGGAGAGTTGTCTAGAATTTGAGCTAGAATGATTGATTCATCCAGATTTTCAACCTAGGAAAATATTTGTCATTGCAAATTAGAAACTCAAAAATGTAAGGGAGCTCCTGGAGTTCCTTGATGAGGTTTGACCATAGTTCACATTCTCAATTGATGGTGCAATGGTAAACATTAGATCGAGGAAAACACTATCTTGGATTACTTGTCTGCCACCCAAGGTGATCAAGTTCCAACCCTTAAGAATGTAACTAGTCTTGCCCTTTTCTTCTACTAAATACATCTCTTTTTTATGTAGACTCATCATATTCATATTGGCATTGTTTTGGTTTATATCATCACTGCTTTAAGATTTCTATTGTGCAAAGACTTTATAGGTTAAAGAATATCTCCATTGAGCAAAAACTTTTATCATTGTCTCAAACATGAAATTGTTGTGCAAGGTTACATTTCTTTTTTATGTAAACTCATCATATTGATATTGGCATTGTTTTGGTTTATATCATCACTTTTTTAAGGTTTCTATTGTGCAAAGACTTTTATCATTGTCTCAAATATGCAATTGTTGTGCAAGGTTTCTATTGCTCAAGATAAGGATAATAAGTTCTCCATGTTACTTGTCCAAACAAATTCTATTGGTCAAGATAAGGATAAGAACTTCTTCATGTTACTTCTAAGTTATATAGAGCAATAAGGTAGGAATATTACAAAGGGGAGAAGCTTGGAGGATACAACCGCTTCAAGCGATAAGAGGCAATGAAGGTTCTTTGCAAGGCCCTTATCGCTTGAATTGGTCGTCTTTCTTTTTCTATGTTCATGGGCAATGTGCAAAAGGGCACAACCAATTCAAGCGATAAGAGCCATTTGAAGTTCCCAAACTGCTCTTCACGCTTGAATCGGTCGTGCCTTTTGTGTGCATGATAAACATAGTTTAAGAGCATCAAGGATTACAATATGGAGAAGATTGGAGGATACGAACGATTCAAGCGACTAGGGGCAATGGAGGTTTTTCAAGTGCCTAATCGCTTGAATTGGTCGTGTCCTCCAATCTTCTCCATTTTCCTTCACAAGCCCAAGTTTTCAATTCGATATCATCACATCATGATATAGCATAACGTTCAAGAAATAATGAAACCACTTATTATCTTAGTTTATGTCATGAATAAAAGGTAGACCACAATTTATATTTTAGAAAAACTACTACCAACATTAATAAGTTGAAACCATTTCTTTGTAGAAACATGAGTTACAATAGCTATCTTCCAAATAAAGATAGAATGGCATCATTTATTAATACATTCAATGCTTTGAAGGTTATTTTGTGTACAAAATTGTATTTACAACAAAGAGCATATAAATATCTTCCAACATATGTTGGAAGTAATGGGCTAAATATCAAGATAGATATAAAACTCTATATATATTTGGAGCCTTCACCTTTTTGCTTATTTTTCTTCTTTTTGGAGTCTTCACTTCTTTGCTTATTCTTTGGGACATGCTTCAATGGAGAGTGAACAGGAGGTCCTTTCTTCTTATCTCCAGTATTCTTATGTCTTGGTGATGGAGGTGGTGGAGGAGAGTTTGGATCATAAGGACAGATAGCATCTCTTAAGATGGCATGAATTGCTTTTTCTTTGACCACAAGGATCCATTCATCTAGATAGTCACATAGATTTAGACTAGGACTGTAAAATTTGCACTCTAAGAACCTTACTACATTGGCAATTACTCTCCATGCACATGATGTACTATCTTTCTACAGTGGCACATGAATTTGCATATAACCAAACTTTTTTTCTTCATTCACTTTGCTTGGATATTTCTGATCAATGTGCATTTTCAAACATTTGGCAGCACTGCAAGGCTAAATAAATATCAAAATGCATGGCAATAGAAGTGTAAAAGAGCAATGGAAGTCTGAACTTATAGTTTGCAGTTGCCATGCTCTGATTGGAGAGAGTTCATGAAACAAGGTATGTCCTCTCCATATTCATAATTTGGAAGTCCATATAATCTATGTATATCTTGACTTCCAAATTGGATACCACAGTATCCCATATCCTCTTATCTTGCCCTTGCATCATAGATACAATGTATTTATGTGCACTGGGCTGCTGGGGAATCTTTAATTTATTGACCAAAGCATAGTTTATAAAGTTATGAGTAGCAGAGTCATCTATCATGACCCGCACCCTGGTCTCGTATACACTACCGTGCAGTTTAACTAGTTCATGTGGTCCAAACTGTGGTGACCACAATGACTGAGTTAAACAACAGGTGTGCTCTTTATCCTCATGCATCACCTCCACTCCCTTGCAGCTTGAGATGCCATGAATAGGAAGGGTTTGCACTAAGTGGACCGCGGGTTTGCACTAAGTGGACCACCTTTTTGCCCTTTTCGGGGGCCGTACTAGTCTCTGGTCCCTTGTTCTTTTCTTCCCCCTTTTTGAGTGGACAGTTCCACTGTGAATGGCTAGGAGACAAACAGCTAAAGCACAGGTTCTCTCTTTTGGCCCTCTCAAACTGATCTGTAGATAACCTAGGCCCTTGTGATCTTTGTTTTTAAATAAAACTTTGTTTTTCCCAAAAGTCAACTTCTTCTTGAATTTAGTCGTACTAAGAGGCTTGAGGGGCTAATCCGTCTTCATAGGAGTATATTGAGGATGGTTATGGTCCTCATAGATATGTGCATACTTGATCGCCTCCTCCAACATCTTAGGTGCATTCCTTTTGACTTCCCTCTTTATGGCTTTATCTAAGCCCCTAACAAACCCTCTGGTCTTCTGGAAATCATCTAAGCCCTTAAGTTTCAAAATGATCTCTCTATAGTGGGATAAATAGACCGTAAGAGGCCTACCTCTCTGGGTAATCCTATCCCACTCATCCCAATTCCTCTCCTCCTCATTCTCAGGAAGAAACTCTTTTAGAAAAAGAGTCTCAAACTGAGTCCAATCAATAGGAATAGAGTTCGCCTCCTTAAGACTCATCCACCATTTGTAAGCACACGGGCTGAGGGAGAGACTTGCCTCTAGCACACGGTACTCTAGTGGGGTGCCCTTCAATTGATGCAAATCATGCCACTTTTGTAAAAAAGTGTAGATTGCATCCTTATTCCTATCTCGATCATCCCCCGTAAAGGTAGGTGGCTTCAAGTCTTTCAGGAGGGGAGCTTCCCTAGAGCTCTCTCCTTTATGCTTACTAGGAAGAGAAGTATCTTTCCTAGTAATCTCTAGAGGAATAGGAGGGGTTTCTCTTTCCTTTCTAGCTAGGAAAGAGGTGACACTAGTCTCAAGTGAGATCATTTGAGACTTTAGTTGCTGTATGAGAGATGTGATGCTACCAAGATCTCTCTCTAATTTGAGGGTTTGCTCTTTCAAGTCTATGAATTGATCATGAGTGACAAAATCATCTAAAAGTTCCTCATATTTATACTCTTCTTGCTGAGGCTCTTTCTCTTCTAAGTTTTCTTATACTTCTTGCCCTAATTCTACTTCTTCCATTCTAGAATCAGGATCCTCTAGTTGCTCTTTAGATGGAGAAGTGTGTTCAACTACTTGTTTCCCTTTAGATTCCATGTTTTACTTCCCTTCCCCAGTTTGCTAACTAGAGTATATGAAAATGAATGGAAGTAAAGCTTAAATATGCAAGAAGAAGAGAAATATATTAGAGGAGCACTTCCCTGTTACAAAATGAAGCTACGGAAGCAAAATCCAAGTGATCCTTGAAGCTTTAGGTCGCTGATTCTGAATCCTCGCCAGGCCCAAACAAAAATTGGAAATTTCTGGTTGGTTCGAAGAGGTTCTAATCACCAAAAACCAACAAGAACAATGCCAAAACCACGTAGCAATAGCCCCAACCGGGCAAACTGAGTAAAACTAAACAACTTCTGAGATTTGACAGTCCTCACCAATCCAAGAAATGTAGCCCAGCACCTGTACTTCAAATATTTAAAGCTATCTCAAGTGAAAAAAGTGAATTTGGACACCGAATGATGAAAAACTAGGCCTAGGAGTGGCCACCTAGTTCCTGCTAAAGCGCTGCAAAGAGATTTTGGCTGACCAAATCTCGTCCAAATCCAACAACAATTGTCTCTGGGAAAAGCTTAGAGTGTAGCTTCGTAACGTGACCAAGATTTTTGAAATGGCATATTGTACGAGCAAGCTATGGTCCAGAGAATCCGGGTATGTCGTGAGTAGGAATTGGAAATGCTAATCTTCATGGAAGGGTGACTTTGAGAAGCTCCAAACTGAGAAACTGAATCTTTTTGATCCAACCCAAAACCCATAGCCCACCTCCACAACCCATAATACATATATGCATCATTAATTTCCCAAAATCTTGGTGGGTGGCATGAGTTTTATCTTCCAAAATTCATAAGAAATCTCGAAATCTTCCTCCTCTTCAAGCTAGAGTTGACTGTAATTTCGAAAAATGTAAATGGTTGTCGTGAGTGCCTATTGTCCCACATATGCTTGTACCTCTTTTGTTTTTTGAGTATAAATAGAGCAGCGCTCTCTTGTTGCTTCCATCTCAGAGGGGAGGTGAGAAAAAAAAGGAGCTAAGCTCCTTCATTAAGCCATCGGCTTGCTCTGTCCCTGTGTTGAACGCGACAGCATTGTCCTCTACGTACACGTGGGCCGTCCGCCGCCGTCTCCTGGCTCTAATGCCAATGTTTGATTACTTCAAGGACCCTCCCACTTTTGCTTTCCCAAGACGGGTTCGTCTCTCTTAGAAAACCCCCTTAGTTCTACACGGAGTCCGATGCCTGAAAGTACCACCCACCCACGTACTAGTTCCAAGAAAGACTCTCTCTCTCTCTAATTCCATAATTAATGAGTCACCTATGGCTCTACACATGGGTGCCACATGGCACTCATGTGTGAGCCCATCTAAATAGAGTTAAGAGGTGGTTCACACCTCTTTCAAAGGTTGACTCCATATAACATGGATACCTTCCAGTTTGTGGATCAATCAGATAAACATCTCCATCTGCCCATATACCGATATGCTTTTTGCCTTCTTTGCGCAATCCATCAACTTCACAAGATTGAAGAGCTCTTCAGAATACCTTTCTTGTTGTTGCATACTCTTGATTGATTGCAATGTTGATATGGAACTTATCACGTAGACTTCGGCTGGATGAAAGGTGAGCGAGAGTGTTTGTATTGAGGTTCTCCATGGCAAAATTGTTCAGATTCACGAAAAAGAGAGAAGCAGGTCTACTACGGAGAGGAGATTAAAAAAGTGCAAAATGTCCTAAACACACATTATATAAGTCAAAGAACAAGAGGAAAACTGGAAATTCGGTGAATGCTCGACGAGCACAAACTTTCACGCATATCACTTTTCATGATTATCACATGAAGTTTCTCTCTCTTACAAAACTAATATATTTGCATAAGATATGTTTTAAATGAATGTACATGGAATTTTTCGAAACGATTTGACAAACTAATTGAAATCCTTACACGACCCTTTTTTTTTCCTTTTTCACCCTAATGACTTACAATGAACTCTTTGTTGCTTGGAGTATATAGCCTATAGCCTTTTTTATTCAGGTCATAGCCAATGAATATGCATTTCTCTGCCTTTGGATCTAATTTGCCTCTTATTTGTGAAGGTATATGTGCATATGTTATGCACCCAAAGATTCTGCAATGATCAAGGCTAGGTATTCTTTCATTCCATGCTTCATATGGTGTCATCCCATATAATGCTTTTGATGGGAGTCTATTAATCAAGTATGTCATTGTAGATATAGTGTTAGGTACTTCTTGAAACATGCAAATACTTCATCTTTATGTTTCATAAAGTATAACATTGTCCATCTGCTATAATCATCAATGAATGACACTTGATCCAGAGATTGAAGGCTCCTTGCTTGGTCCCCATACAGTTGTATGGACTAGCTCCAATAGATCTCCATGAATGTATCCCTTCTTTGTGAATGGTTGCCTTTGTGACTTACCAAATTGACAAGCACTACATTTGTAAATCATGTGTTGTTTTCCAACTTTGATAGAGTTTGGCTACCATAATTGAATATGCAATGTTTCTAGTATCTTGGAGTTCAAATGTAAATAATCTACCTGATTTTTCTCCTCTTGCTATCCTCTTGAATCCCTGATGTGGATCCTCAACAAATGCTCCATTCGTTGTGGTTTGACCTGCAATCCTTTCTCAACAATCTAACTTACACTTATGAGAATCTTGGTGATAGTTGGTACATACGATACCCTTCTCAATAGGTTCATATTACCATATGAGGTCTTCTCATTGCCTATCTTCTCCAGTGGATGCCTTTTGTCATCTCTTGTTTGGACTTCATGTCTATTTCTTGGATCCTCCAAGTGTGAGAGTAGAGCTACATTCCCTACTACATGATTTGAGCAACTTGAGTCTATATAGAATACATCTTCATCTTCTTTACCTTGCTTCATGGTCATATTCATTAGAATTAATGAATCCTCTTGAGTTTGATCATATGCATAGTTGTTGTAGTCTCTCTTTCCTTTGTATCCTCCTTGATAGTAGTAGTAGTAGTAGTAGTAGTAGTAGTAGTAGTAGTAGTAGTAGTAGTAGTAGTAGTAGTAGTAGTAGTAGTAGTAGTAGTAGTAGTAGTAGTAGTAGTAGTAGTAGTAGTTGTTGTTGTTGTTGTTGTTGTTGTTGTTGTTGTTGTTGTTGTTGTTGTTGTTATTATTGTTGTTGTTGTTGTTGTTGTTGTTGTATCCATTATTGTTGTTGAATCTACCCCTTGAGCTTCCATAGCTTCCTCTGTTATAGCCTCTACCTCTTTGGTTCCTGGGATTCCTGAAAAATTATCAATGATATGATTAGTTAGGCCACATATGGCACATGGAGATGAGCTTTGAGCTCTCTACCTACCTTGTCTTCCTCCTCTACCTCTTCCTCTTGAGCCTCTTCCTCTACCTGCAAAGTTCGCTTGAGACGTGCTACCTTCATCATCAAACTTTTTACCTTTGTCTTTGCTATCTTTGTTCTTGTTTTTATCTGTATAAAGAGCAGAGGATTGATTACCTTTTGATTTCTCTCCATTCTTCATAAGCTTTTCCTCATGTGTGAACAATTGTCCCATTAGGGTGTCAAAATCAAGAACCAAGATGTCCATGTAAAGATACATGGCTATGGTGAAAGCTTCCCATTTGTCATTTGCCTTTATTCCATTGATCACTCGCCCTACTATCTGCTCTCCATCAATGATTTCTCCAATCCTTCCAAGTTGGTCTGTTGTGTCCTTCGTTTTGGTGACAAAATCAGTAACATTTTGGTTGGTCATCTTCTTGAGTGTGGTGAATTCCATCCACAGTTGATTCTTCCTTGTCTTGGTATTTGATAAAAAGAATGCTTCAAGAGCATTCCAGTCTCTTGTGAAGTCTTGCAACTCCTGATGCGTGGAAGTAAAAAATCAGAGATTGAGTTTATAATATATGACCTTTCTAGAGCATGCATTGAACACCATGTGTTTAACCTCTCTTGTTCTTCTTGAGTTGGTTGTCCTTTGCTTGTGAGGATTGGCATCATCTCATCTCCAGATATGTAACCTTAGAGATTTCTCCCTTGAAGATAAGCTTCCATTCTAAGTGACCAAGTTGAGTAGTTACCTTGATCCAATTTGTCTATGGATGAAGGCAATCCATCTCCCATGTTGATTTCTTGTTCTCATACCACTGTGAGGAGATGGTGAGTTAGGTTCTAGAGATGAGCTGGTGCTGCACAAAATCTGATGTACACCTGCCAATCTAACTTCAAGAATGCATAATAGACTCCTTTAGCTTCACAATGATGCATTTAGAACTACCAAGTCCTTTGGAGAATCACTCTCAATTGTTTGCAACAAAATAGATAATTTGTGTATGCAAGAAATGTGAAGAACCTTCTATTTTGGGAATAGAAGGTCTCAATATTATACTCAGAGCTCACAACCTAGTATGAATTGATCAAAGAGTTTTTTGTACACATCTAATTGAAGTGCATAGCTAACTAACACAAGTTATTTCATGAATTTAACTATACCATACACAAAAACAAATTTAACAAGTCATGGGGGTAATCCCAACTTTTTAGGATCTAGAAGGTATGCAGACATAGTCACATTCTATGATCCATATCTCAAGATTTTCTAAACCAAACTTGATTAAAATTGATATCTAAACACTGGACAATCTACTCTAACGGGATTCTTCATACCACATGAGTCGTGGGTTTGGCTCCCTAACTTCACGAGATTCCTAATTCTCTTGACTTTTACCATTATCCAAAGTAACTATGCTCAAATTGACAAGCATGAGTTCCTATGCGGTTCTTCATCTCCAAAGGATCAATGTTAATCGAAACAAGGAACTTTGGAAACTAAGAAACCTCCACATGGTGGCAAACAACTTATATTTCAAGGATTCCAATGGGATACTCTTAAGATGTGTTGAAGATGAAGAATGAAGCAATCTAATTAGACAGCCTCACAAGAATAAATGGAGAATGCATAAAGGCATAAGTGGATCAACACAAGAATTGAAGAGATTAGGAGTGTATTGGACAAGCATGCAAAAGGATGTAAATGATTATGTCACATGTGTCAAGTCTCTACACCAGATAAATATTCATCTATATGCTATTCTACAATGGCACTTGAGTGGAGTAAGCCATTAGTTGAATTTTTTAAATCACAGACATATTCAGAAGGAGCGAGACTAGCTAGAAAAAGAGCCTTAGAGGAAAAAAGTAAAGATTATGTAATTTTGGGCAAAAAACCATTCAAATGAGGAAAGGATAATCAATTATGAATGTGTGTTCATGAAGGAGAGTATCAGATCATATTAGAAATGGTGCATGTTGGAGCAATAGGAGGTCATTTTTCAACTAAAAAGATTGTTAAAATGATTCTCTTCGCAAGCCTATGGTGGCCAACACTACATATGGATGTAGACATTTATGTGCAAAGTTGTGATGCCAATAAGCAAAGTACCCAATATGAAGAGATGACATTCCATTGAGACTAATGATTAGTGCAAGAGCTTTCTCTATATGGGGAATCTACTTTCTTAGACCCATTAATCCCCCAAAAAGAGGATCTCATGCTGAGTATATCATAGTAGCAACTAAATACTTAACAAAATGGGTGGAAACCAAAGTCACTAGGAAAAATGATGCCCAAACAACAACCCAATTCTTATTTGAAAACATTTTCACCAGGTTTGGACCACCCATTGAGATATTGAGTGATAGAGGTATGCATTTTATTAATAAATTCATTGAATCAGTGATGAATGAGTTCTTAGTGATTCATAAAAAGTCAATACCCTATCATCTACAAGCTAATGGACAAGCTGCAATTTCAAATAAGTTATTATGCACAATTCTCACCAAAATATTCAACAATGGAAGATCTTACTCGGATAAATGATTTCATCATGCAATGTGGGCAATCTGAGTAGCTTATAAGACACGTATAGGAGCCACACCTTTTAATCTAGTTTATGGACAAAATGCAATCTTTCCAATTGATTTCTTGATTCCTACTCTTCGAGTAGCCAAGAAATATGAATGGAAGGGACATGAGCTATCTAACCAATTGGAACAAATCGAGAAATTGCATGAAACTAGATTACAAGTTGTAGCATGTATTTATGTTGCTAAGAGAAGACAAAGGGCTTACTATGATGCTCACATCAAAGATAAAGGTATGAGAGTTGGAGATCTAATGTTAGTTTACACTTTAAAACAACATGCTAAGAAACAACAACAAAGAGGATATGATCCTTTGATCATAAATCAAATATTCTCTAGTGGAGCTATCAACTTAGCTACATTGGATGGGGATATATTACCAAACTATATAAACGGTTGCAGAGTTAATAAATACATGGAACCTATCACTCAACAAATGTGGACAAGACTCTTAGGAGATCAAAACCAACAAAAATAAGAGGAGAGGATAAGAGAAGAGGCAGAACAAGAAGCACTAGAAATATTAAAAAAACAAAGGGAGTGGATAGAATGAGATGTCAGATATTTAAATGGTGAGGAACCCATTCATATGGGGAATTATCGTGCGACAAATATCAAAACCTTAGATTACCAAGCAAGAAAACCTTATTTAAACCTAGGGATCAGGAAGGAAGAATATCACCTCATATATTCTTTGATTGATACAAGAGAAGCTTTAAGCAGTGTTCATGCTTCCTTAGTTGAGAAACTAAAGATATCAATCACTCCTACCAAAACATATATGATTGGGATCAGAGGTAACATCGTTGAGTTCTTAGGAGAGGTCACTTTATCCTTACCTTTAGGGAATAACACTATGCACCAAAAACTCTTGGTCTGCCAAGACTCAAACTTATTGGAAGAACTTATCCTAGGTCAAGATTGGATGTATGAATTTGAAGTAAGCCTGAATCTTGCTCAAGGATACATATAAGAAAAATTAGGACATAGAGAAGTATCTAGCCTTCTAGATGAGAAACCTCTAAAGACAATAGTTGAAATGGAAAAAACCAATATGTCCAACCCAAGAGTGCATGATCTAGAACTTCAATGGAGCTCCCAATCTAATGAATATGTTCTTCAACCTACCTTGTGTATCGACCAAAACCCTTGTTCAACTACATGTGATCAACCAACCCCTCCTTCTCAAGAGAACATTTCAGAGAGTCAGAGTGAGTTCATTAATTCTTGAGAGAAGAGTAGAGAGCCATCTAAAAAATGGGCATCAATAAAGACTCGCCAACAGTCAAACAAGAGAATAAGATAGATATGAATATGCAAAGATCAACTTCATTAGTATAAATGCAATTGGCAACAATCACAATCGACAAACCCTAGACAAAAAAAGTCATTCAAGGTAGAAAGAGCATCGTAGATCAACTCAAAGGCGATTTGAGTGTGGCTACCAAAAAAATCATTGAAGCCCAAAGACAACAAAAGAAAATTTGGAAACCAAGGAAGAGAGAAAGTCAAAGAAGAAATATGGGCTCAACCAAAGGCTACTGAGAGACTTCAAGAGACTCATGGACAACAATGGCCAAAGAAACCAAGGAAACCACTTGATCAATGAAAATACATCTGGCAAGTCAAAACAAAGGAAGTAGCATCAGAATCATGCCAACCAACATTGAAGAAAGATAGAAAGAGAACTATAAAAACATATCAAATTTGGAGACCAAAGAAAGCTCAAACAAAACAATAGCTGGAGAAGTATAGTTATAGTCATGCTAAGCTGAATGCACCTAGAGTATGCACAATAGGGCCACACTATAAGGCCTTGCATTTGGCACATGGCTTCTTTAAATTGTTTAGTTGGTGCACATTTCCTTCAAAGGAAATAGGTCTTCACTTGCACTCTAGTAGTATAGGACTGCAACTAACAAACAACTAACTTTTTGCTTTGGCTATCACTAACCTGTCTGTGACACTTTGCAATAGATAAACCATCAGTGACAGAAGCATGTCATGAACTTACAAGGGAATTGGAGAACCATCTGATTTACACACAAGCTGATTAAGGAAGCATTCAGATGGATGAAAGATGGGATTGTGGATCTAAAGGATGAGAGTCATGAAGCTAAAAAGCAAACTTTTGTGGACATAGATAGGCTGGACATAGAGGACGAAGTTGGATTCTTGCACCAATATTTTTGCTTTCCAAATATGCACAAATATATAGCCCCTCAAAAAATAGTAGTTTAGTTATTATCTCATATAGTGAAACAAATGGGAAATCAAATCAATCTGGCTCCATACGTGCAAGAATGATTATTTGAAGCTAAAACGAAATGGGGCATGTGGAAGTTTTTAAATGGTAACACTATTTTGACCATCTTGATGTACTATGCATTGGAAATGCCAGGATATTTATGCCAAATGTCTTCAACATTCGAGATGGAAAAATATGTCAAATCAACTTCAGTCCCTAAGAAGAAACAATCATCATGGCAATTGATAAGGTCAGACCAAGTTCACAACAAAAAAATGAGAGGATCTGAAAGAACTAGGGAACTTGACAAAGTGGCTACCATGCCTTTTGCAAAAAGTATCCATACAATACTCGCATCAACTCTTGCTCAACCACCACCTATTATAGAGGTGGAGCTAGAAGAAGCATTACCGGCCACTCACACATATATGGAAGGACAAGTAAATCTCAATGTTGAGGGATATTGTTACCAACAAATGAGTGAATACAAAGACAAGAAACAGGCAGGCAAGAGATTATCAAAGATGAGATTGTAAGGATCAGAGCTTAGGGAAACTCAAGCTCATATTTCGTATAAGAAAATAATGATGATCAATCAACATTGAATGCTGATTTGAATACTGATATGAATGATGATGGTCGATGGGATGAGCTAGATCAGATGGTTGATCAGCAGGAAGCAGCAAGCAAACAAAAAGGAATGGGAAATGAGGAGCATGAGGTTGAAGAGGATGGTCTATAGACACTCGGACTAGGCAAGGACTTCACCATTAGAATCAATGATACTACAAACTTGTAAATTAAATAAATCATAATAGATACAAGTAAAGCAAGAGTCCATCCCAAAGAAGAAGAACAATAAGAGAAGGCCTTAGAGCATACAAAACTCCTATAACACCAATTCATGTTATGGAACACCCATCCCCTCTGGATGTGCATCACGAAAGCAGTAGCTCTAAAGCAGTCCCTGAGAATGAGGCTGAGCCCAAATTCCACTTGCAAATCAAGAATTTATTCAATGAAACATTGTATACAGTCAAGGGCAAGGATGTGCAAATAGGAGAACCCCTTGTCATACCAAAAACATGGTTGAACATGGACGTGGCATAGTTAAAACTAGTAGTTAAACACATGATTCAAAATAACATGGACACACAACAAGAACTAATCGAAGTTGATAAAGAATACGAACAAGCTCATGTGGATTCAAAACCTTAAGTGAACAATTATCATATCAAGTACTAAAGACTCAAGCAAAGTTGGATAAAGTAAAAGGGGAACTAAAGGTAGCGCTACACAAAAATGATGCTCTAATAAAGGAGAATACTACTTTGCAATCTCAAGTGCAAAAGATAAATCAAGCATCCGATAAATTGAAGATGGATAATGTAGATCTGCAAAAGAAGTATTTGCAATCTGAAGCAAAAAAGGTACACCCTCTATACGAAGCAAACTCCTTGAAATGCAAATAAAAGGATAAATGGAAGAGGTAGACTAAATATGAAATAGAAATAAAGATTTAACGACATCCCTGTCACGAGGAAGGAGATAAGGAAGAGAGCTCACACACACACACATTCTCACAATCAAAGAGAAGCACACACTCAGATTGAGGCAAGGAAGAATGATCTTCTTCTTCTTCTTCTATTACATAAAAAGGAATGTACAAGAATGACCTAAAAACAAGAATACAACTACTACAATATATAAAGACCAGTACATAAGGAAAAACCTAATGTCCACAAATGAGTGAGCTGGCAAGAAACAAATGTGCCATCACTCTCAGTAGATAAATCTAATAAAGTGCAATGAAGTGTCCTTGACATATACCGGTGTGACCACTATACATGTCAGAGAAATGAAAAAGTGATACGTGTCATCCTGGATCATCACATGTTGAGCTTGATATCTCAACAATCCATACTGCTCAATCAACCGATAAAAGCATTGGTTATGAAGAAATCCAAAGCCTCAAGAAGAAATATAAGAATATGCAAATCAGATGAAGGTGGAACAAACACTGCACGTGCAAATAGAAGCACCATATGCTCAGGGTACCACAAAATTAAAGAAAACGTCAACATGTAGATCAGTTGAAAGAAATTTGTGAAAGCAAAATCAAATTAGAATAAGATCTCAAGGAGATAAAGAATAATGCATTTCAAAAGATCAATTGATCCTACAATTACTCATGATTAATGTTTTTTTGAGTCCCTACCTACAAACCTTTGAAGAAGCATTCTTCATAGGATTTTTTGAGATGGACTCTGAAATTTTCCTAAAGATGTCAACAAACTTAAATGCTATATTAGTAGCCTACGAGCTATATTTTTTTTGCTAACTATCATCGAGATCCACATGATGGCATCAAATCCACTCAATGGAAGGAATTCATGATAAGAGAAGCAAACTTGCTTGATCAAATAGAACAAAAGGTATGTCAGACCTACATGTGTTGCCAAAAAAATCATGTCAAGGACAACAAACTTCAACAGGAGGGACGTGTGGAGGGAGAGATAAGCAAGAGAAAAAGAAGAAGAAGAAAAAAAAAAAGGTAATTCATTACAAATACTACACTCTGGCTAAAGTCTTGCAGGGGCACGCATCAGGCTAAAATGAGACATAGGGAATGAAAAAGCATAGGTTGAAGAATTGCAATGGGTCCTTGAGGATGCAAAAATAAGTACAAACTGGAGCTTTGACGCACCACCCACCAAGCTGTGGATGCCATCTCAGCCACTGGTGGCATGCATGACCAATAAAATAATACAACAGACTCCAGTGAATGAAAGTAAAGAATTATCAAGGGAAGACGGAAGCGTTGGACTGAGGCTTGGATAAGAACAAAGAGTTGGCAAACAACACAGAGTTGGAACTATGGGTAGCTATTGAAGAGGCATGCTCATCCGCTCACGCTCATGTTGATGAACCATGTATTTTAGATAGTGGAGCTTATCGCCATATGACCAACAAAAAGGATTGGTATAGTTCCCTAGTGCCTCTATGGGAATCCATCAACATAGTGGTGGGAAATGACTCCAAGTGTCTAGCTAAAGGAACAAGAACCATCTCCTTTATCACTTCTCTAGGTATTGAGAAGAAGTTATCTAATGTTCTCTATGCACCGATGAGAAATTTGTTGTCAGTTTATGCAATAATAGATTGTGGACTTGAAGTTCACTTCAACAAGAGTGGTGCAGAAATCATGGATTCATCAAGTAATGTAGTAGGAAAAGGCATAAGCAAGTTATGACATCAATGATTTGGGCATCTCAGATTTGTAATTTTGAAGGAGATATAAAGAACAAGAATGGTCACTCATTTGCCTGCATTTGCAGAGGTGTAGGAACCTTGTGAAGCTTGCATGATGGACAAGCAACAATGAAAGGCATTTCCACAAGAGACTAGCAATTGAGCTCAAGCTCCTCTAGAGTTGGTACATGCTGATCTCTACGATGAAATGTCTACACCTGCTTTAGGAGGATCTTTCTACTTTTTCTTGTTAGTCGATGATTATAGTAGAAAGATGTGGATTTATTTAATTCAAGAGAAGGCTGATGCTTTGAAAAATGTTGAACATGGCATAAGTATGTGGAAAATGAATAAGGCAAGAAATTGAACAAATTTAGAACAAATAGAGGAGGGGAATTTTTATCAATAGAATTCAATAAGTACTGTATGGAACATGGTGTAAAAAGGCAACTTACCACAATGCATACACCTCAACAAAATGGCATTGTTGAGCAAAGGAGCATGACAAAAGTAGAAATGGCTCATTGTAAGTTAAAGGCTCAAGACATGCCTGATTCATTATGGGCAAAAGCAATCAATACAGTATTCTACATCCTCAATCAAAGCTACACGAAAGCACAAGAAGCATAATATGGTAAAAAGCCTTCAATTTGCATTTCAGAATTCTTGATTGTTTTTGTTATGCAAATATTCTTGATTCAACAAGATCAAAGTTGGATTCAAAAAGAAAAACATGTGTGTTCATAGGATAAGTGAAAAGTCTAAAGCATACATGTTGTGGGATCCTGAGGCAAGGGAAAGATTTTTTTCAGTCGATATGTGGTGTTTGATGAACGATCACACTTAGTAGTAGATAAAGGTAAATCTACTATCTCATCAATCAGAGAAATATCTCATCTTGTGCCTATAAAAAGACACATTAAAGTTGAGGAGGAGGAAACATCTTATAGTGAAATTTCCTTAGTAAAAAGGCAACCACTTGTAGCTACACATCATAAGTGACTATTAAAGTAGGCATAAGAGCTCTTTGATGATCGTAGTCCACATTTAGTGGTGAAACGTGTGTTTAGATATCTCAAAGGCACTCTGAATTTTGGTCTCTTTTATGGCAAATATATTCCTCCATGCTTGCATGCTTTTATAGATAGTGATTGGGTTGGTTGTTATGATACTTGCATGTCCACTAGTGATAATTTCTTTTTCCTTGGAGACTCATGCATATTTTGGTTGAGTAACAAGCAACCTACAGTGGCGACATCGAGTTGTGAAGCTAAGTACATGGAATTTTTCACAGCTATAGTGGAGTGTATATGGCTGGGATGCCTATTGATGGATCTTTGCATGGAGATAGATGCTGCTACGCATATTCTCACTGATAGTCAGAGTGCGTTGGCTGTTGCAAAAAACCCATTGTTTCATGCACATACCAAACATATTGAGGTGCATTATCACTATGTGAGAGAGTGCCTTCATGCGTGAGATATTGATTTGGTATATGTGACTATGCAAGATAATGTAGAAGACATATTCACTAAAGCTCTTCCATGGGAAAAGTTTGAAGCTTTTTGCAAAGCTTTAGGCTTATTTCCTTGGGGCCTAGAGGGGTGTCCATGATGCTCTAGAGGAAGGGGGGACCTTCTTTGATACCAATTGTTGGAGTTCGAGGTCCACAGAAGCACACAAACTACACAAGGAACAAGAAGAAGCTTGGAGAACAACACAATATAGAATGTATTACAAAGTGAATATACAAAAATAAGTGAATATACAAAAATAAGTGACGCATTAGGCATTAGGTGTATATACACATAAAAAAAAATTCCGAAAGAGAGAAGAAAGTGGCATGACGATCTTCAGTCTATTCACACACATCACACACATCACTCAGTCTATTCTAGAAGCCTATAAAAACGATAAGAATTCCATGAGAGACCAACAACACAAAGTTGATGTTACCACTAGTGTCTCTCACAAGGTTAGGATTTGTTTGCAATGTGTGGATATCCTTGACGGTAAAGTTCTTTGAAAATGTTCACATTTTAGAGGACGGATTCATACAAGGCAAGGAAAGTGACCATAGAGAGAAAATATAAGTTTAAGAATTCTTTACGGATGTGACTCTTTTGCTATATTTTTTGCACATAAATTCTCTCAAGAGATCCATAGATCCTTAAAAGAATTTTTAACCTTTTAAAAAAGAACTCTGATACATATATTAATTTAAGAAAATTCTTTGAGGGATCCGTAGATCTTCTTTAACGAACATTAATTTAACAAAATTTATGTTGGCTGCGATCACACTATGATTCCCAGTCAAGTTTAAGAAATAGATTCGGAACTTGAAAAGAAGAATTGGCTTCCAAGTTTCACAACGAATTGCACGAGCAGCTGCCACCGGCTTTCTCATGCGAGTCAATGGTTGGCTCCGACCATGTGGGCGGTCGACTGTTTGGAAAAGCGAGTTCCGCTTGGAAGCGGATTCCCTTTGTCCAGGCGGCGCCCCTCTACAACTGGTGAGGCGAGAGTGCGGGCCGCAGCTTTGGAGAGGAGGCAGGGCCTGTAAAGGTCGAAATCGGTGAACCCGATTCAAAGATCCTCCATATCCCGAAGGTTTCGAAATCGTTTGCCTGTGTTGCGCTCATCTACGCGCACGCACGCCGACTGTGCACTCTCTCTCTCCTTTCTCTCTCTGCAAAACACCAGACGCATAGTGGATGCACTTCTGAATCAGTGTCCTGCTTGTTATGCTTTATCTGAGAGGGACAGAGGAGGAGAGAGTATTACCATTTCTCAAATTTTACTAGATATTTGAGCTTCTCTGCATCTTCTCTTTTCTTCGGAACCCATTTCTTCTTTCATCAGTCAGACGAGACAGCTGCTCCGCGACGTAGATTTTCCTTTGCCTCTATAAATACGTCAACTGCCTGCACATTTGCATGTGGCACTATTTTTCCGGCTTGTTCACCCCAAGATTGTCATATGCAGCGTCTTGCGGAGGTGTTAATACCGTGGACGCGTGATTGAGAATTCCCCGAACCATTATCTAGCTCAGATCAGGGTCATCTGCTTCTTTTCTCTGCAGTTACTGTAGAAACGCAACGTTGATCTCCAGGTCGAAACTTCCATCCGGAGATCTGCTGACGGCCTGAAGAGTACAGCCGATCCCAACAACGGGCCTGATGCGTCAGAGAGGGGCCGGAATTTCTGTTAAGGTGTTTGTGGTTGCATGCGTAGCTTGCTTCCTTACAGGAATGCTCTTCACCAACAGGTATGCATTGCTTTGCTCCTTGCCTGGTCGCTTTGTCGTCGGTCTTTTTTTTTCACCCTGCATCACACACACACACACACACACACACACACACACACACACACACACACAGAGAGAGAGAGAGAGAGAGAGAGAGAGAGAGAGAGAGAGAGAGAGAGAGAGAGAGAGAGAGAGAGAGAGAGAGAGAGAGAGAGAGAGAGAGAGAGAGAGAGAGAGAGAGAGAGAGAGAGAGAGAGAGAGAGAGAGAGAGAGAGAGAGAGAGAGAGAGAGAGAGAGAGAGAGAGAGAGAGAGAGAGAGAGAGAGAGAGAGAGAGAGAGAGTCCTTTGCGTGAATAGATGTAGTGCTGAGTGTTTGTATATAGCTCAAACTCAAAATGTATCCACTTGAAACTATGCTGGAATCATCATGGGCACATAATTGGAATCATCATCAGACCCATAATCCGTAGCACGGTTTTTGTAATTCATTGGATATAAATGGTCAGATCTCTTGATGTTTCACTTGCTTTGCCTCATAAAATGTAAAGAATGTTCATCAATAAATGCTAGCTCTCATCTTTGGTACAACTTGAACCAGCAAG
This sequence comes from Ceratopteris richardii, assembly GCA_020310875.1. Classification (NCBI taxonomy): domain Eukaryota; kingdom Viridiplantae; phylum Streptophyta; class Polypodiopsida; order Polypodiales; family Pteridaceae; genus Ceratopteris; species Ceratopteris richardii. Next base: position 116,019,318 of record CM035411.1, read on the forward strand.
TTCTTGTTGTTTCCATTGAACAAATATATAGTGCTTTCCTTCACCTTTTTCAACAAAGTCTGCTCTTATCAAAATGCATAACGCTTACATTCTGAACTCTTTATTTGTTGAAATGCTTGTTTCTATCCTGGCTTTGAGGTTGTTAGTGCTTTTGAAGTATGCGCTAGTGGGAATTCAGCAATCAAAGATTTCCCAAAGACTTGGAGGGGTAGACAAATAGTTTATAAAAAATAGATGGAAATGTGATTGCAATCAAAGGTTTTGGAGAGACTTGAGGGGCACACCAATGGTTTATAAAAAATAGATAAAAATGTGATTGATTGGAGACATGTGAGGAAATCAAAAGTGCGAAGAAGGTTTAACAATCACAATGTTGTGTCAAAATGGTCATGAGCTAAATCTAGCTACAATAATGTATGGGGCCTCACGAGATGGAAGCATAGTGCAATGGAAAGTGTTGAAATATGAAATAAATAACCCTCAAACATGTAGATATGTATGTAATGCATGTATGTAAGTGTGAGTGCACACTGCATGCACATATGTATGTGTGTGTGTGTATGAATGTATGTATGTATGTTTGTAATACAAATGAGGCCTCAGAGAGGACTTGAAAGGTATCCTTATTGGATCTGCCAATCTGGTGCAAGATATTCTCAATATTGAGCTTTCATCACAAAAAAGTGCTCTAATAAGCAACCCATCACGTGAAAAATAGCCAAATCTTGTTGAGCTCTCTATTGCCCCCTTCTCTCTCTCTCACATCCGTAGCGCATTCTTGTGCTATTTGCACAGCGATAAGAGCTATTACCTTAATTCTTTTGCAAGAAAAAATTTGTACCTACCTTTTTTGAGTTTCCAGCAGCATGTCAATCAATCATATTTAAACTTGGTCAACTTCTGTGGACTCTGTCAAGCAGAGTCAAATTGACAATTTTGTGGCTCAAATCTGATTTTCGAGGTACTTTTATAGTAGGGAAAGTTATAATTTCTGAAATTCTTGTTTACATTGCAGAAATTTCAGATTTTGAGCTTGAGTTCCCCGTTTTTCTCTCTGCTTATCCTTGCATAATCACAATGCTTGCAAAATTGCAAGTCTACAAGCTCAATTAGACTCCTTTTTGCAAGGAGAGAGAGAGATGTGCTTCTCTTTCATGCATAGTTGTATATAGCTCAAATCTGAAATGTATCTACTTGAAACTATTGTGGATTCATCGTAGGCACATAATTGGAATCATCATAGACCCATCATCAGTAGCACGGTTATTGTAATTCATTGGATATAAATAGTCAGATCCCTTGATGTTTCACTTTCCTTGCCTCATCAAATGTAAAGCTTGGTCATCAATAAATGTTGGCTCTCATTTTTGATACAACATGAACCTGCAAGTTCTTGTTGTTTCGATTGGAAAAGTCGAATAGTGGTTTCCTTCACCTTTTCCAACAAAGTACGATCTTATCAAAATGCGTAAGGCTTACATTATGAACTCTTTGTTGTTGGAATGCTTGTTTCTATCTTGGATTTGAAGTTGTTAGTGTTTTTGAAGTATGCACCTGGGTAATTTAGTAATCAAATGCACAAAGACTTTGAGGGGTAGACAAATGTTTCATTAAAAATAGATGAAATTGTGATTGCAAAGCAAAGAGTCCGAGGGGTAGACCAATGGTTTATAAAAAAATAGATGAAAATGTGATTGCTTGGAGACATGCGAGGAAATTAAAAGTTCAAAAAAGGTTTAACAATCACAATGTTGTGTCGAAATGGTCATGGACACACACTCTTCATACCTCTTAGGCACACAATCTCTTGTATCTAGTTCCTATTTCTGCCTAGATTCAAATATTCAGTTTGTATCATATCCACACATTGTAATTTGACATTGGAATATAATTTAGTGTAGGTGAGCATCCTCACTTATTGTACACTTTGAAAGATCTTATCTATTCACTCTCTATCTCTCACTCATCTCCTTTTGAGTCTTAAGGTGTGTATGCTAAGGTTCATGTGTTGTAAGATCCTGTAAACCTGTGATTATTGTGATTGAGGCCCACCCCACTTCCAACATTTAGTATCATAGCATAGTTGACATACACCCTTAACAAGGTGAGTGATTATAGACTTGAGAATGAAGTTAAACTTGAAGGAATGTCTAACTATCGAATGTGGAGTTTTATGATGATGAGTGTGTTAGTATCGAAGGACTTATGGAATATTGTGAATGGCACTTATCCAAGGCAAAGACAAGTCGGAGAAGATGTTGCTTCATCTTCTAAAAGACCTATTGTTCCTATTTCTCCTCAAAAGGAGGTTAGTGAAGAAGAAGGAACTACTTCATCATGAGGAGTCCGTACTACTATCCGATTACTTCCTACAGAAGAGCAATCCAGATGGGATTCAACGGATGTACAAGCACTTTCATATATTGCTATGGGAATCAAGAGGTATAATATACCTCAAATTAGGTCATGCATAACCTCTTGTCTGCCTTGGTTGGAGTCAGAGAATCTCTATCAAAGCAGAAACCTTGCTAGGAAAGCTAATCTAAGGAGATAGCTAGCCAACACAAGGATGAAAGTTGGTGAATCAGTTTAGACACATTTTGAAGCTCAAAGATTTACAAGATCAATTACTCAATATTGGAGTCAACATTTCAGATGAAGAGATGGTAAACACACTTCTAAACTCTCTTCCATCAACATATCGTGCTTTTGTTACTTCCTTATCTCTCTCTACAAGAGATAGAGAACTTTCATTTGAAGAGCTATAGTTCCTGATACTCCAAGATGAAGATCAACAAAAAGGTATGGAAGAGAATGATGAAGCCATGTTATCATCATTGACGGGGAAGGAAAGAAAGTCTACAAGTCTTTCTCCTAATGTTTCCTTAACCCCCAAAGAAAAGTCTTCAAAACATAATGGTGCTGCAGAGAGAAAGAATTGGATAGTTGTTGAGATGATATGTAGTATGATGTCATCCAAAAAGCTTTCTCCCAAATTTTGGTTTGATGGAGTACATACAACTAATCACATTCTGAATAGGTCTTCCACAAATGTTTTGAAGGTCATCACGCCTTATGAAGCTTATTATGGGAAGAAGCCCAATGTGAGTTACTTCAAAATATTTGGTTCCCCAACTTATGTTCACATTCAGAAGAAGGATCGTGGTAAGATTGATGTAAAAGCCATTAAACTTGTCTTTTTTGGTTATGCAATTGAAAGCAAAAGATACAGATTCTATGTCCCAGATACAGGTGATACCTACTCTCACGCAATGCATATATTGCAGGAAGTCAAATTTATGATAAGAGGGAAGAGATTCCAGATTTCATGAAAGCAGATGACTATGCATTTTTTAGAAGGAATTTGGATGCTTATACTCAGCCATACAAGGGGGGTGATGAACCTTCTCAAGCCCTAAAAGATGCACTTGATAAAGGTGAAGAGAGAGTTATATTACCTACATCAATACTTTTGAGGAGTTGGATTCGAGAGCTACACAAGAAAGCGCATTGGAATATTGGTCTAGATCATACGATTTAAAAGCAAAGCAACCCAGCCGGGTTCAAATCTTAATCGTAGCGCAGGGGCGAAATCGTTTTTGTTTGCAAAGATGCTTTATTCTCGTGGACCCTGTTTTCGTGGAGCTTTACCGATCGAAAATTGATCGTAGCTTTTTTGTTTTGTGTAGATTCAAGAAAAAGCTCATCGTAGAGGTTAAGTCCTATATAATCAAGACATTGGATCACTTCATAATTATCTTCACATGCTCAAGCTAGAACACTAGCTCAACGCAAGGAGATCAAGGAGGAAGTGTTCTCATACACTTGAAGGAGGTGTGCTCTACATCTGGAGACATTTGGAGGAGTTTCAGCCAACCATTACCATGAGTTGCTAAGTTACTATGAGTAACAAGTCTACGTCTGTCCCCACTTGTTCATTCACTAGTTTCTAATTTAGGGTAGTCAAAATTTGGGTTCGTTGTAAAATAGTTCTAAACTGTTCATATTCTCCATATTCTCACACACACTCTTCATACCTCTTAGGCACACAATCTCTTGTATCTAGTTCCTATTTTTGCCTAGATTCAGATATTATGAGTCTGTATCATATCCACACATTGTAATTTGACATTGGAATATAAGATAGTATAGGTGAGCATCTTTGCTTACCATACACTTTGAAAGATCTTATCTATTCTCTCTCTCTCACTCGTCTCCTTTTGAGCCTTAAGGTGTGTATGCTAAGGTTCATGTGTTAGTATTAACATTCACTTGTACCATAGCTTCATGTGTGTACAAGTTCTTGGAGCAATTGAAGCAATCTTTGTAGGTACTTTTTCAGAATTATTTTTTGGAGCAATCAAGCTCCTTTGCCATACCTTGTATCAATCTCTTGTCTCTTTCTCTCTTTACTTTGTCTCTATATTGATTGTGGGCTAAAGAAACCAACATATCAAGGTTTGCAAAGCCTTCCAAATCAAGGTTATATGCTCTTATCTACACCTACAAACAACTCATATATACACATGACAAGGTTTTATATACAATATCCACCACATGTTGATCCACTTCCAAAGTTTCTTTATGTGGAAGTCAAACCCCTTCTTGCTTTGAACCACCAAAAAGTGATTGCTATATCGTCCACTATATATGTAGAATATTTTGGCATTAAACTTGAAATTTTTGCAACTCTTTCTATATACATTATGTCCACAATGTTATTGTTGTTGTAGTAGTTGAAACATGTCATCATCATCCCTCTTGGAGTCCAACGTTTAAATGTAATATTCAATTGCTTGATACAAATTGATCAATCGATAACCTTGCCGAATATATTGCTAAGCTTAATTAACTTGCCATGAAAATTTATCTTCGTACATGTCACTTTATTCTCTATGTATTTTATCTTTTCCCATTTGATATCAATTGTAGAAATAAGCCACAATTGATATAGAGAAAGAGAAAGAATAGACACAACTTAAAGAAAAGACTTCACATGATGTTGGAAAAAAATGTGTTATGGGATAATCTTCCACTAGGGGACCCCATGTGCAGGTTTAAAGTAAGCAAAAGTAGACGGTCAAACATGTCAAAATGGTAAAAAATTGACGTAATTTATTATTACATATTGTGAAAGTACTTATCAAGACCTTTCCAATGGTATATAACACACGTATTTGGAAGGATTCGAAGGATCAATTTGTGAAGCCTAATTTCAAAGAATTAGTATGAAAATCACTTCTTATGAGACATTATTTAAAGCCAAAAGAACAATATATGATATATTACATGTCCAAACAATATAAAAATAATAATTAAAAATCCAAAATTACGGTTTTCGCAAAATCTAGAGTTAGGGCTTTTGAAAATTGCTTTTTGAGTTTTTACACTTGAAAAAGCATGTATTAGGTAGTCTATATAAAGACAAGTGCTTGAGCTCATAATCTATGACTTTTGGAATAGACTGGCGGAGGAGAAGCTGGTCCTTCAACTTCAAGGAGGTGGAGTTTTTTCTTCGTACCAAAAATTAGGGTTGCTGGAAATTAGGGTTTTTGTGCTATTTTGATCACAGAAGATCAACTTTTTTTTATTAGCTCATTACATAATACTTGAGGAGAGTTTCATTTGGTACATAACATTTTGTCATTAGAAGTCCAGAAATGCAAGAAAAATCCAACCCTAATTTCTGTCCAAAATGTTTTCTTGCATATTATGAATCCTCACCCCATGAGCATCAAGGAAAGCACATTTGTGTTATATCCTCATGGTCGGTTTGGGAGATTGCTGAAGATTTATGCTCCAAAAGCTGATCGCTTTATTAAATTAATGAAAGTGCTTTTTTGTGTTTTTGATAGATTATTTCGTAATCCTATGTTAGAAGGGTCTAAGGGTCACTCTTGGTATCATCGAAGATCAACTTCTAGCATACTCGGAACTGTTGAGTGCTCTACCACTTGGAGGAGGCGTTCCCAACTTTTGGTGCAAATTTGGAGGAGATTTTGGCAGCCAACCATTGGTTCTTGCCGATTTTTGTGAGTAGCAAGTTCCAATTCCAATTCTTCTTCTATTGTTGGTGTTGTCCCAAGGCTTTTGCCTTCTACTTCGACACAAGGAGGAGATTATCTTACTATTTAGGTCAATTTTTGATTTAGGGTTTTTGAAACCCTAATTTCAGAATTAGGGTTTGCTGTACAAACAGTTCGAAACTGTTTCTATTCACTTCAATGGCACATACACACACTCTTCATACGTATTAGGCACTTTATGCATAATTTTTTGTATCTAGAACCCTAAATTCAGCTTAGATTCAGTTTTGTATTAGCATACATTTAGTTTTGTATCATTACACACATTGTAATTTGACATTTATATTAGATAGTGTAAGTAAGTATTAAGCTTGCTTTGACACTTTGACAAATTGTGTACTCTCTCTCTATTTCTCATTCATCTAATTTTGAGTCTTTAGGTGTGTATACTAAGGTTCATGTGTTGGAAATCCTATAAACCTTTGAATATTATTATTAGGGTCCACCTCACTTCCAAAAGTTATTGGCAGCTTGTATCTCATACATATTTTTTATGCTATCTTGTAACTTTATGTATTTCATCATGGAATGTAACGAGCATATTTGGAGCTTTGTTCTTTCCATCTCTCTCATGTTTTTTTGTCTATTCTCTACTTATCTCTATTTTCTCTTGGACTCTATATTGATTTTGGGTCTACAAACCAACAATTGGTATTTTAGAGGAGGACAAGTAGAGTAGATTGAGAATTGGACTACATGCAAAAGAGTAAAGTCTTCATGGAAGATGTAGATCAAGCTCAAATTTATATTCAGCAAGCATGATCAGATTTTTTGTAGATGCCAAATATAGAATTGAAGAGAAGCTCACTCCAGGAGGGGTCAGATTAGACTCTTGTAGATTGCAATTAATGTAACAAGAATCACATCAGATTTGGAAGATTTATTAGTTGCAACAAATAGTTTATATGCTGATTTTGTTGGATTTACCGATTGGAGAACATCATTTCTTTGTGTACATGTGAAGTGGTGTTTAACCTTCATAGCAGTCAGGTGCGTTAGGTGCGTTCAATTCGGTGCGTGTAAGGTGCGCGAACCAAATGGTATCGGGGGGGTAAGGTGCCTAAGGTGCGTCATGTAAAATTATATATATATATATATATATATATATATATATATATATATATATATATATATATATATATATATATATATATATTTATATTTATATTTATATATATATATGTCTGTATGTCTGTATATATATATATATATATATATATATATATATATATATACACACACACACATAAATATATATACACACAATGTGCACCTCTCTCTCTCTCTCTATATATATATATATATATATATATATATATATATATATATATATATATATATATATATATATATATATATATATATATATATATATATATATATATATAATTCAATGTTCATACATGCATGATGCATAATGCATATACATTCATCGTTCATCATTTGTAAATTAGAAAGGGGAAGGGTGTGTGCACTATGGAGCAAGAGGATCAAGACTCGAGGCAAAAGCTATGTATGTAGAAAGAGGGCATAGGAGCAAGCTTCAAACTTCAAAGTTCGGCCTTCAACCTTCAAGGAAGCAAGCCTCAAACACTCATGAGAGGTTGATGAATAGTAGATCATAGAAGTTGGGTATATATATATATATATATATATATATATATATATATATATATATATATATATATATATATATATATATATATATATATATATATATATATATATATATATATATTTATAATATATATAATTCAATGTTCATACATGCATGATGCATAATGCATATACATTCATCGTTCATCATTTGTAAATTAGAAAGGGGAAGGGTGTGTGCACTATGGAGCAAGAGGATCAAGACTCGAGGCAAAAGCTATGTATGTAGAAAGAGGGCATAGGAGCAAGCTTCAAACTTCAAAGTTCAGCCTTCAACCTTCAAGGAAGCAAGCCTCAAACACTCATGAGAGGTTGATGAAATGTGTAGTAGATCATAGAAGTTGGGGGTTGTCTTTGGCTGATAAATAAAATATAAGAAAAAATTCGTAGAGAACCGCTTCAAACGGTGCGTACCGAATTGAAAGAACCGCATGGGAGTACTGTTACAAACGGTTCGCGAACCGGTAGAGCTATGTTAACCTTCTAGTCAACCTTATTGTGCTCCTTGGAGTTTGTCACTTAACTATGTATATGGGAGTTGGCATTTACAACTTGGTGCCATGGAGCAAGACTTATGTGAGCAAGGAGGGGTATTATCTCTACATTGAGAACCTTATGGTTAACATTTATACCTTCTTGTAGTTGTGTGTGTGTGTGTGTGTGTGTGTTTGATAGGTGTAGATGAGTGCATGTAACTTTGACTTGATATGTCTGGCCAACCTTGATAGTTGAGGGTGTATGTTTGACTCTATATTTCGTCTCTGTTCCTTAGCATTCTATATTTGTCTCTAGCCTTCCAAGTAGTACTTGGTTGACAAGAGTGGGGGATGTGTGAGTTCTCTTTGTGATGTGTGTTCGGAGTGTGCTCTTCATGTCTAAGGTCCTTGTGTGTGCTTGTGGATATTGACATGATATGTGAAAATTAGAGGTATCTAACTTAAACTTTTTAACTGCAATTAATAAATATGTCTACTTGGCATATTCCCCTAGTGTTAGGTTAGGAAGGGATTATAAAAGAAAGAGTGTTATGGGGCAACCTTTCACTAAGGAACCCGACCTACAAGTCAAAATTAAGCAAAAGAAGATGGTCAAAATGGTAAAAATTTGATAGGGTTTTTATTACATATTGTGAAAGTACTCATCAAGAGAACACACGTATTTGGAAGCAAACAAAGGGTCAATTTGCAAACCCTAATTTTTAAAAGTTAGTATGAAAAACACTTTTTATGAGAGTAAAGGTTTATTTAAAAGCAAAAAACAATTTGTGATATATTATACATCCAAAGAATATAAAAAATAATAAAAGAAACCCAAAATTAGGTTTTTTGCAAAATCCAAAATTAGAGTTTCTATAAAATCTAGAATTAGGGTTTTCAAAAATTGTGGAACCTTGTTTTTGAGGTTTTTACACTTGAAAAAGTATGTTTTAGCTAGTCTATATAAAGATAAGTGCTTTGCTCATAATCTGCCACTTTTGGAGCATACTTGGAGCTTGTGGAGGAGAAGGCGGTCCTTCAACTTGAATGAGGTGGACCTGTGTCTCTTCATCATCTTCAAGGGATGCAACACCTTGGAACTTATCTATTCTGAAGGAGATCATCTTTAGCTATGGAACTGCGGAGATTGTGAAGTTATGGGCAGTTTGTATCTCATTAATATTCTCTATGCTATCTTGTAAATTCATGTACTTCATTATGGAATGTAATGGGCATATTTGAAGCTTGGCTCCTATCTCTTTCATGTTTTGTCTATTATCCACATTGTCTCTATTTTCCATTTGTCTCTATATTGGTTGTGGGTCAAAAAATCAACACATTAGAGAGATGTAAGGAGCCATGCTCTACATATTTCATTATATTATGATGTAGAAGTTACAAGATAGCATAAGAATATGCTCTTAATGTACATGCTGCTGATATACAAGCTGTCCAATAACTTCTGAAATCCCCAAGGCTGAAGTATAATCTCCTCCTAGTGGGTATAAAGAATAATGCTCACAATAAGTCTAAGCTGCTCCACCTTCTCCAAGTAAAAGAAGATCACACACACCTAAGCTCAATCTTGAAGAAGAGGACTCTTAAGTGATGCTCAGTAGTAATCCAAGCACTTCTTTATATAGGCTCACAAACACGAGGCAAAAATGCTCATAAAAGCAGGTTTTCGGGGAAAAATCAGCAAAACCTTAATTTGCGCTTTCGTTTTTCTTTACACTCTTTTTTTTATGACTGGCATGGAATTTTTTGAGTTACATGTGGCAGTATTACAGCCATTGGATTATAATCTCTTGATTTAATCTATTGTTTCCATGTGTCATATGCTTTTTAAATTTTATAAGTTGCTTTTCTTTGATCAGAAATTAGGGTTTGATATTTGACGTTGTAAACGGGTTCACACACACAAGTATATATGGTTGGATAGCTCTCATTGAGCTTTACAAGAATAAAATATTTTTTTGACAAAATTCTTTGACAAGTTTGACCAGTTTTTGACCAATTTGACCATAAAACTGAACGCCAAGTTGACCTGTAGGCTGTAGGTTGGGCTTCCCCTGGTGAAAGTTTGCCCATTTTATTGCTTTCGCTAACAGGGAAACCCAAAACCCCCCCCCCCCCCCCCCCCCCCCCCCCCCCCCGCGGCCGTCAAAGTCCTGTATTTCTATCTAGCCCTTTTCAGGGTCTCCATGCTTTGCCTTGTGGCACCGAATTGTGCGCAACTTAAAGGGGAAGTAGTGCACCTGAATGCCATTTCCCCTTATCAAGCTCTCTTAATGATCTGTTGTAAGCTCTTTTGAAAGTAATATAAGAGCGCATTCTTTCGGCAAATGGTTTGTTCTCGTGTACGTTTTCTCTTGTGCACTCCTTGGGTCCCTGTTTGTGGGCCTTGGGCATTTGAAGCTGTTCAAGATGTCTCCCCCTGCCCCCCCAGGGCTCACCTCGCTTTCTCCATACTTTGTAAATTTGCACTGTGATATAAGCGGGCTTTCCACACACACAAAAAAAGGAAAGTTATTTACATCACACATTTGTCCTGGCCATAGTTGAATAAATTGTGAATTTCATGGAAAATAAAGTCTGTTTGATTTGCATCAATAATATGAATTTCTGGTGTGATTTTCATGCAACCTTTTTCGCTTCGTTAAATACAAAACTGATGTAGAATGTCTGGACTTCTAATATGCTGCATGTATTCAGCCTTCAATTCAAGCATTAAGATGCTTTCATGTATTATATTTTGCGTGATGCATCATGCTTACTTTCATATGTCACATGTGATCACTGATACTTTGACTTTGAATCTGAATTCATAATTCAGTCATCCTGAAATTGTCGATTCTAGCTTCCAACTTTGTTCTCTGATCAGAGTGCTACTTATTTATCTTAAAAAAAAAAAAGAAAAGGAAAAAAGAAAGGGGCAGTATGTACTATTGTTTTGGTATTACATTGAAGTTGACTGTGGTATGTTCAAGTGTTCATTTGTTGACAAAAGGAAAATCCTCTCCAGGAGACTGGAAGCTTCAATTCGTGCTTATATGATTGAAATCAAATGAGTTTACCACTCAAATCTTCACTTCGAACTCTGTTCCCAGAGTAGTTTGTTTCTATGGCCGTAGAGCTGATGATATTGTCTTTGTATTCCGGGGCCTTCTTGATAGAAATACATTTCTAGTGATGTCAAAACATACACTAATAAAGAAATTCTTTTTATCAGGTTATGGATAAATTCAGAAGATGAAGAACCAGATAACAGCACAAAGATTTCATCACATGAAGAAGAATTAAAGCATGCCAAAGAAGACTGTGAAACAAAACATGTAGGATTTCTTATTGTCCATGTACATCATACTTTTAGAAATTACTATGTAGACTAATCATTCATTTTACAAATTCCAGAGAGAAGCAACAATGAAAGGGCAGGACCTCATGAATGAAGTATCAAGGACACATGAAGCAATCAAGTAAGTGCTATTTGTAAAATTACTTAGTTTTCTTGTGTTGAAATAATCATTGCCATACTGATTTTTATTTGATCATGCAAACTAGAACAAGGGTGAAAATTTATTGTAGTTAACCATTTATGCTCATCTTCCCTTATTCTTACTAATAGATCTTTGTAGACTTGATCTATTATTTTTGAAGAATAAATGACCTCTTCAAGAACTTGCAAGGCCTCTTTAGTTCCACTAAGTTTGTGCAGCTGTCGGGTTGCCTGGTTTTCTCTTTGTGATTTCATTGATGGACAAACATGTCATTATTCTTTTGGTTTCAGTCAGCTTAAGGTCAATGACAGACAGCTTTTGTTTGTTTCATACTTGCAGTCAATATATAATGTAGGCATAGGTTAAATCCCTTTAGGACTTCAAAGTGCTGAAATTTACTTTCTATTTTCTATTTAAGCTTTTTCAAAACAGATTTGTCATAACTGGTTATAGAATACAACTGTGAATAGGCAAACACTTGTTTATTCCATACCTGCTATACATAATGTAGCTTAGAATTTTTATAGCCAGTATCGATTTCTGACTTCTCAAGTACTGAGAAGTACTCATCTTTTGTCCTAATCAAGCTTTTTACTCAAAACAGATATGTTCTAACCATTTGGAAAACAATGTTTTCGCGCTGGCATGTTGCTTAGTTGGTGTCTGTCAGCTTCAAAACACTTGTTTATTCCATACCCGCTATACATAATGTAGCTTAGAATTTTTATAGCCAGTATCGATTTCTGACTTCTCAAGTACTGAGAAGTACTCATCTTTTGTCCTAATCAAGCTTTTTACTCAAAACAGATATGTTCTAACCATAGTGGAAAACAATGTTTTCGCAACCCGAACAACAATTGGCTAGCAACATAGCAGTTTTTGAAGGGACGACTCAGGAGTTGTGATAGTGAATCGTTTCGTTGTTTTCCTATTGAACACATAGAAGGTAATTTTAGAAACTCTAAAGAGTTTTACAAAGCAGCTTTGCCTAGGGAGTTATTTTGGATGCGAACTTTGCATACTTTCTTCCCTAAAGGCTTCAATTTAGAAGGAAAATCTACCCTTCGTAAGAGTAGATCTATCAATAAGAAAACCCCTACGTTATGGCGTAGATACCCAAAACTTTCCTCAACCATCCAATCTTCTCGACATACAGAAATGTGGGTTCCACATGATAATATTAATGTTTGAGTTTCCTCTCCCCATAGGTTCCTTAGTTCTTGATATAGGTTAGACTCTTCTGATAAGGATTTCCCATCATCATCATCTTCTAATGAAAATTTGTTTAGCTCTTTGGATGATCAATCTCTTAAGTTTAGTGATTTTAAAAGAAGATTAATTTTCCTGGTATAAAGTGGTAAGTGTATCCCAAGCATCCTTAGCTGTTCTTCATGAGCGAATGTGAGGAATAATGGCACGTTTGACAGACAAGGCTATTGATGCATGTGCCTGAGCAGCTCTGCCATCCCAACGAATTTGCTCTACAGTAGGTGCAGCAGAAACCGCAACACGAATAGGAACTACATAATATCACCATCTTCGACGCCATCTTCATGAGTTTCAGTACCTGTATTTGTAGGTGTAATAGGACATTTTTCAACACCCTGCACAATATTCCATAGTCCTTTTGCGACCAATACATGACACATCGTATAAGTCCATAATGGGTAATTCGTACCATCCAACTTATCTTCAACGGCCAACGTACATAATACATCACTGCTTTCAGCCATGGCCTCAATATACACACACATACATACATATACACAGAGAGAGAGAGAGAGAGAGAGAGAGAGAGAGAGAGAGAGAGAGAGAGAGAGAGAGAGAGAGAGAGAGAGAGAGAGAGAGAGAGAGAGAGAGAGAGAGAGAGAGAGAGAGAGAGAGAGAGAGAGAGAGAGTGATATTAACGTCTTCCGAAGGCCAAACTTGGCCTATGAGACAAAACTGTGTACAACTTTAGTATGTCCTGGGCATAAATAAAATGGAATAGTACTCGCTACACAAAACTGTGTAGGCCGAAAAAGGCTCAAAATAACCACATAATAGTGTATCAAGTGATGGAGAAGTAGTGGGGATATGTAGTCGTGTGTAGGGAGACGTGGCTCTGGCTCTGCAGATACATGGGGCCTCCATGACAGGAGTGAATATATATATCCTAACTATAGATAATGGATGGAGGTGGGTGGAGTATGTGGTACATGGGCGGCAGTCTGAGTGTGTCCTGAAGGAAGGCTACCCAGGTGGTGGTGGTACACGTGTGCTCCATCATGTGGTCATGGGCTATCTTGATGCGTGAGATATCCTCCAGGTATAGTCGTGGTCATCCGTGTCCAGCCCTATATGGTCGACGTCGCACTCTCTGTGCCGTTGCCTGCTCGAGCGTGAGCCCTATGCCTCTAGAAGGTAGGCCTCTCTGATGTAGTCCATCTCGTTGAAAGAACTGAGTGATGGTGTGTTGGGTACTCACCCGTGTCCGATGCGTGGGCTGTATCGACTGCTCTCGTCTCTCATATGTTGCCGTGAGGAAACGTCCCAATCGCCGTTGGTCTCTTGTGGTCATGCACAATTGTAGCGACCCCTCTATGTGGAAGTTGGAACTGTGTACGTAGATCTGAGTATGCTCGGCATCTGGTAACAAAGTGCTCCTCACTCTCTACCTCTGTATGGCATATTGGGCACCACCTCTCCTCTCTAGGGACTCCCCTGGTCCGACCACTCTCGATCTCGAGCCGATGTGATGAAACTCGAAGCTGCCTAATGATGACTTGAAGGTGGTGTGGTAGGTATGTTTGCATGTATCACGGAGTCTCAATGAAGCTATGATGTGAGATCTTTAGAAAATGCTCGCGGTAGTGAAGCATTTTTGTATATATATGTGTGTGTGTGTGTGTGTGTTGGAATTAGGGTGTACCTTAATAACAAAAATCACAAGTTTTTAGGATCTTCCAATAGATGAGCCTTAGCATACACATCTTAAGACTCAAAATTAGATGAATGAGAAATAGAGAGAGGAAACATAACTTGTGAAAGTGTAACGGTAAGCGGAATGCTTATCTACACTATCTTGATATTGACTGTGAAATTACAAAGTGTGTAGATCACTACAAAACTGAATGTGTGTTGAATCTAGATTCAAAATCTGAATCTAGGTGGAATTTTCGAAACTAGATACGAGAAATTGTTCATAAAGTGCCCAAGAGGTATGAAAAGTGTGTGCATATGAGTTTGGAGTGAATAGAAACAGTTTAGAATTGTTTGTACAGCGAACCCTAAATTGAATAACAAGAAGGATTCCTTCTTGTGTGATTGAATATAGACTTGCTTCTCACAAAACTCTGTAAGAGGTGAATGGTTTACTCCAAAACCTCCTCCAAAGGTGCACTAGAAGTTAAGACACACCTCCTCCAAGAGTTATTACACCTCCAAGCTGGATGATCCTTGAGATTGTCCTCAAGTGATGACTAACAATGACCCAGAAGGGTCTCTCAAATAATTTTATGCTGCCCCATGATAGCTTTTTAGAAAATCTATGCAAAAACCTCCAAAAGCATGATTTTCGTGAAAAATAACGATGATGATCTCTTATTGCATAATTGAGCTTTTCAGCTTAAAAGTCCAACGATCTGACAAACTAGCCTTCAGATGCATAATTGATGTAGCTTTCCTTGATCTTCGTGTTGAGAGGAACCTAAATATGTAAAAATGTTTTTTTAGCAGAAATTAGGGTTAGGGTTTTCTACCAATTTCAGGCCTCTGATGATTGAATGTTATATACCAAATGAAAGTTTTTCTACAGTATTATCTAACTTTCTCATAATAATTTTTGACCTTTGATAATTGAAATTTGATTAAGTACCTAAAATTAGGGTTGCTGGAATTAGGGTTTTATGCTATTCTGACATTGTTTCCAACAATCCCTCCTTCAATGTCATAATGACATAAAATACAAAAATCTGCAAAACTTTGGATGTCTGAAATATATCTCTTGACTGATTTCCATTGAATTTTGAGCCGACTGTGCATAAATCTGGATCCTTCAGAAACTGAGAACTGATTACGCAAGTCTTTGAACTTCGAAACGACTGAACTGACTCCCCAACTTTCATCCTTGTGTTGGCTAGCTGACTTCTTAGACGTGCTTTCTTGACAGAGTTTTTGTTTTGATAGAAATTCTCAACTTCAACCAAGCATGACAAAAGGTTTTGAATGACTTGAATGATGATAGAATTTTTCCTTCTTCTTTACTAACCTCTTGTTCAGAAGAAATTGGAAGAGCATATCTTTGGAAGATAAAGCAATTCTCACATCTATAATCACTCATCTTGTTAAGGGTGTATGTCAACTATGCTCTGATACCAAATGTTGGAATCAGGGTGGGCCTTAATAACAATAATCACAGGTTTTCAGAATCTTCCAACGAATAAACCTTAGCATACACACTTTAAGACTTAAAATTAGATGAATGAGAAGTAGAGAGAGAAAACATAATTTGTCAAAGTGTAACAGTAAGCTGAATGCTTATTCACACTATCTTAATATTGATTGTCAAATTACAAAGTGTGTAGATTACCACAAAACTGAACGTGTGTTGAATGTAGATACAAAATCTGAATCTAGGCAGAATTTTGAGAACTAGATACAAGAGTTTGTTCATAAAGTGCCTAAGAGGTATGAAGAGTGTGTGTATGTGAGTTTGGAGTGAATAGAAACTGTTTAGAAGTGTTTGTACAGCAAACCCTAAATTGAAGAACAAGAAAGATTCCTTCTTGTGTAGCAACGAAGGAAGAATGACTGAATTTTAACTTGCGACTCACAAACTCGGTCAGAGCTGAATGGTTGGCTCCAAAATCTCCTCCAAAGCTGCATCAGAAGTTAAGACACACCTCTTCCAAAAGTTAGTACACCTCCAAGCTGGATGATTATTGAGATTGTCCTCAAGTGATGACTAACAATGACCCCCAAGGGTCTGTTAAGTAGTTTCTTGCTGCCCCACGATAGCTTTTTAGAAAAGCTACGCAAAAAACCTCCCAAAGCATGATTATCGTAAAAAATAACGATCATGATTTCTTATCATATAATTGAGCTTTTTAGCCTAAAAGTCTAACAGTCTGACAACCTGGCCTTCAGATCCATAATTGATTTAACTTTCTTTGATCCTTATGATGCTGAGAGGAACCTAAATATGTAAAAATCTCTTTTTAGCAAAAATCAGGGTTAGGGTTTTCTACCAATTCTGGACCTCTGATGGCTGAATGTTATATACCAAATGAAAACTTTTCTGGAGTACTATCTGACAAGCTCATAATAATTTTTGACCTGCTGTGACCGAAATTAGACTAAGTACCTAAAATTAGGGTCGCTGGAAATTAGGGTTACATGCTATTCTGACATTGTTTCTAAGCGCGCACACACACACACACACACACACATATATATATATATATATATATATATATATATATATATATATATATATATATATATATATATATATATATATATATATATATATATATATATATATATATATATATATATATATATATATATATTGTATGTATGTATGTATGTATCTATGTATGTATGTATGTATGTACATACATACATACATACATACATACATACATATATGTGTGTGTGTGTATGTATGTATTGATATTTTGGATATTCTGACATATATAAGGTGGGATATGACTAAATATACTATGTATAAGACATACATAGCATAGATTATTGATTTGAAACTAGTCACAACGTGATTCACCATTCGCAGTGATGCCAATAGTTAGATCAATCATCATAGAAAAGCACCTTTGGCTTTGAAAGCCAAGGATGAAACTTTTGTCCAAGCTGTGAAAGTGCATTACAAGGAGAACATGGTTTATGGGATCATTTAATATGCTCAGAGATACGGTACACTTATTGTTTGACATTATATGCTCACAGAATCCATGCTTTCTATTATCGTCTAAGATTTCCTACTGCTGATCTGAGATTTTGGATACAGTAGCAGGTGCTAATGCTGTTTTTGTTTTGCCTATTCTTGGGGTTGGACAGGACGCTTGATAAGACTGTCTCGATGTTGGAGATGGAATTAGCTGCAGCTAGAGCCTCCCAAGCAGGTTCTCCTTCTCTAAGTAAACCAGTTGGGGAGCATCCAAAAGAAAGGCATAAAGCATTTGTGGTAGTCAGAATTAATACTGCATTCAGCAGTAGGAAGAGGAGAGATTCTGTCCGAGAAACATGGATGCCACAAGGTCTACATTCTTGGGCTTTATTTGGAAGCATTGACATGTTTTGTGTTCAATTTTATTTTATTCATTGGTCTTCTGTCGATCTATATTTTTGATGTCTTACAGGAGAGAAATTGAGAAGGTTGGAGAAGGAAAAGGGGATAATCATTCGGTTTGTAATCGGCCATAGGTACAGAGGGCTTTGGTTCTAGAACTTCTTGCAGACAGCAGTTATATAAAAGAAATCTTATCCTCCTGTTTTGAATGATAGTGCAACTCCTGGAGGCATTTTAGATAGAGCAATTGATTCAGAAGATGCTGAGCATCATGACTTCTTGAGACTGGTATACACAGTCAGATTGACTTCTAGAAAACCTTACATATTAACAAGAAGAGTTCAAAGACAAGGTTATCTTGCTTTTGAAGGATTTGTAGTACAGGTTTTGATTGTGTGTGTGTTGTCTTAGGACCACATTGAAGGGTACCATGAGCTTTCTGCGAAAACAAAAGCTTACTTTACGACAGCTGTGGCTAAATGGGATGCAGATTTTTATGTCAAGGTTGATGATGATGTCCATGTGAACTTAGGTGAGCATTCTGTTCACGTGGTGATTATGCACATTTTTTTAGAAGAAAATATTGATGATATATTTGTTTTATGTTCAAGGGGTGCTTGCTGCTACACTAGCCAGACATCAATCAAAACCTCGAGTATACATAGGTTGCATGAAGTCAGGACCAGTTCTTTCTCAGAAGTGAGATTTAGCGAATTTTCAGGATGTGTAGGTTTTGTTATCACGCGGACATTATCATTGGGGTTTTATTTGTTTTGTTATTACTGTAAAATCTCTGCAGAGGAGTAAAGTACCATGAACCTGAGTACTGGAAGTTCGGGGAGGAAGGAAACAAGTACTTCAGGCATGCAACAGGACAGCTGTATGTAGTGTCAAAGGATCTTGCAACATACATTTCTATTAATAAGTAAGTATAAACAGCAAGATTTGAGTTTGCAACTTGTATGTCAGGATATCTTGCATTATTACAATTCATATTGTGTTAATGTGAATGTTTTCAGACCAATACTACATAAGTATGCCAACGAAGATGTATCTTTGGGTGCTTGGTTCATCGGGTTGGATGTAGAACAAGTTGATGATAGAAGCTTTTGCTGTGGAACTCCTCCAGGTGAGATTGTAATCCAGTTGGTCCTTAATGAGGTTGAGCCACTTCAATTTTGTTTTCTTTGAAATATCAAGTCAAATGTGTCTTGCAGCTCATCCTGTTTTGAGTATGAGATCAAATTGTGAATTTTAGATTTTGATTTGCAGATTGTGAATGGAAGGCGCAAGCAGGGAATGCATGTGTGGCATCCTTCGACTGGACCTGCAGTGGCATATGCAAGTCCGTGGAAAGAATGAATGATGTGCATCAACGTTGTGGGGAGGGAGATGATGCTGTATGGAGTGCACTTTTGTAGTTCAGAAATTTTGAAACAGCAATTGGATTGTTACTAACACATTCTTGCTCATACATAAATAAACCCATATCATTGAGATCGAATTATGAGCTTTGGGGATGCTCATTCAGAGGTACAATGTCATTCAAGGGATTAGGCATAAATACAGAGGTCTTTGGAGCTATATACAGCCATACATTGTGCTTTGTGACCCATTGGATCTGCAAGATGAGGGCCATGTGCAGCCAAATATTACTTGTGCCATTCTGAATCCTTATTATGGATGTTCTCTTGCTCATAGAACTTGAATTAGTTGGCCTTTGTTTGTGTCTGTAACATAAAGAGACAGAATTAATTCCTATGGCTATGCAGGCAAGCAATTATGGGTGCAATCAGAGAGTAAAACCTGCTAGCATTTGTAATTTTCCAGACTGAGCTAGAGTCTACATTATCCCCTTATTGTTCTAACCGTTTTCATGGGTACTTGGAGAATGAATTTGATTTATAACATCTTTTTACTATGTCTTACTTTGGTCATGTTTTTGGTTTGGATGGAAGTGCTCCCCTCCTCCCTTCCCCAACACACACACACACACACACACACACACACACACACACACACACACACACACACACACACACACACACACACACACACACACACACACACACACACACACACACACACACAGCTGTGCGCGCGTGCACAAGTGTACACACACACACACACACACACACACATGCGCGCACACACACAAGCGTACACACACACACACACAGTGTGCGCGCGCGCACACAGACACACACACACACACACACACACACACACACACACACACAGGCGTGCGTGCGTGCACAAGCGTACACGCACACATGCAGCATATAAATTTTCTACTCATTTATTACTAGATTTGAAATTAAATTCTACCTTAGAGAATCGACCATGCATAGATTAGCAAAAATTATCCATTGACATCTTACCAATTTTTTGTAGTGTCTCAAAATAGACCCCAGTATTATCAGTCGCAAAGGAAGAACAAGGAAAAATTGATCTCATATTGGATTATAATGATTGGTGCCTATTGCACAATCATACCCTTGACTGAGGCAATGAATATTTTGGTAGCTCATGCATATCTTGGTTGACCAAGAAGAAGCCTATTGTGGCCACTTAGTTGTGAGGCTGACTATAGGAAGCTTTCACTGCAATTGTTGACTGTGTATGGCTCAGAAGCCTTTTGGCTGATTTGGGTGTTGGTCAGTCTTTTGCCACCACCATCTTCATTGGTAGGTAGAGTGCTTTGCAGTTGCGAGGAACCATGTGTTCCATACTCTCGACTCTCTCTCTCTCTCTCTCTCACACACACACACACACACACACACATTTGAGAGAGAAAAACGGAATATGAGGCCTTGTTATGCATCAATAATCAAGCACCAACAATCTGTTGATAAAAAATAACATCAAATGCATCTCGAGCAATATGAAGACTCAACCATTAACCTATCTCCATGGGAATGGCAATAACTTTTAAGGCCAAAATATCGCAATAAGATGTCAATGTATTTGTTTGACACATTCTATTCTCCCACTAACTTGCTTAAATTAAATGCTCAAATATAATGATGCAAAAGTCTCGAGTCTAGTATCTCAAAAGAGGCATGAAAATCAACCATAAATTCAATAATATGCTTCTCATTAAGACGAGTGAGCAACATATCATCAACATATACAACAATGATAAGTACATTTGTATGGTTAACGTATAAGGTTCCCTTTGTGGGACTATTCTCGAATACATGTGCTAGCAAGTAGGCATGTAGTTTTTTCTACCAAGCATGTGATGCTTGCTTCAATCCATACAATGCCTTTTTCAACCTGCATACCTTGTTTTTATGCCCTTTTTGCTCAAAACATTTCATGTAAATCACCATTCAAAGGTGTAGTTTTCATGTACAATTGATGAATTGCAAAGTGCACAAATGCTATGAATTTTGTCATTCGGTATGTGGAAGCAAATGTCTCATCAAAATCAATGCTCTTCTCTTGAGCATAACCTTTTGAAACAAGCATATCCAACAAATCCCCCTCGGGAGTGATATGGTAAACAAGGAGTTTGCACTTGTGTATAGGGAAGTGTGAAGCTATGTGGAAAGAGATCAATCCACAAAAGTAAGTAAGCCCAAAGCTTTGCGAAAAGCTTCAAACTTCTCTCAAGGGAGA
>CM035411.1:116087921-116095421 GCA_020310875.1 Ceratopteris richardii
ATCTATCTATCTATCTATCTTTCTATCTATCTATCTATCTATCTGTAGTATGATTTGATAATCCATAAATATTGCATGGTGAGGAGTTATAAGGTCTCCCCCTACCTTGCTTACGTCCTCTGCCCCTTCCTCTTGAGTTTCCACGTCTCCTTGCATAGTTGGCTTGGGAGGTAGTTCCTTCATCTTCAACCTTTTTGTTTTTCTCTTTCACTTTGGACTTACTCTTATCAGTGTATAGGGCAAGAGAGCTATTACCTCTTGATGGATCTCCATTCTTGTTGAGCTTGGTGTTGAAGCTCAAGGTCAAGGAGAAAGCATGGAAGTGCATCAAGTAAGTGGAAACACAAGAAGAAGGAGCAAGTAGGGAGCTCCAAGAAGCACCTGTCAAATTTTCGAAAGAAATCCCTATAAAAATAATGATTTTTATCACTAGAAACCATTGTAAATACCATTTTCCATTTTTGCAACTCCGTTTTGTTCAAGCCGAGGAGTCCTTGAGCTTGAGGAGTATTAGAACTATCATCCTACCAATTTTCATAATTTTTAGACTCCGTTTGAGCCCCCAAATAAGCCTTGGAACCTATTTTTTAACTAGGCTAGACACTAGGTCTGGACACTAGGTCTGGACAGGGCCAAAACCACTCAAAAAACTATAAAAAGGGCTGGAGAGCTCATTTTTGGAGTTAGCTTGTTGTAGTTTTCAGCTTTGTAAGAGAGCTCTTTGCAATTGAAGATCTTCCATTGTTCCACTCTTTGCTCTTACCTTGTGCATGTGTGTGTGTATGTATGTGCATGCTTGTGTGCTTTCACTCACGCACTTGTGCCATCACTTGCTCGTAGTCTTCATACCAGTCCTCACGTCTCCTCAGATTGACATTTATGAGGTGTATCTCCTCACGTTAGTACTCACCATTGTGCTAGAGTGACACCAAATTTGGTGCCGTTGCCGAGGAGAGAGCTTGGAGGACAAGCGTGTGACGGTAAGACGTAGAGTAGCAATGTTGGAAGGTAAAAAAATCACCATTTTCAGTTCAGTTTTTGAGTTTTTCTTCTCCTTCATCTTCATCATCATCATCTCCACCCACCTTCATCTTCTCAAATTTTTCCATTTTTTAGAGTACATTCACCTCGCTTTTTACTTGTGGTTGTGAGAAAGAGCCTTAGAGAGGGTGCAGAACTGAAACGCTAAAGAAACAGTACCAAAATAGCCGAAAATCGAAGTGAACAGCCTCGGACATGACGTGACTTGCCCCAAGTATCGTGAGTGCAATATCGCGGGTTTGAAGGGAGATTTGGCACACACAGGAGTGACAAGGAGGACACAAGGTACTCATATTTGCAAAAAATTTTGAATTTGGATTGCAAAAATGTCAAGTATCGTGTTCTCCCGCGGTTGAGTATCGCGATATCTGAATATCGTGATCTCCTGTGGTCGAGTATCGCGATACGTGAACAATATCGAGTATCGTTGAGATTCTCGCGATACATGACAGATATCGAGTATCGTTGAGAAAGTTCTCGCGATACTTGTCACATATCGTATATCATGAAAGTTTCTTCCACGATACCTGGGAGATATCGTGTATCACTGAGTATTTCTCGCGATACTTGGGGAAGATTGTGTATCGTGGAGCTCTGAAAGCGATATTTGGCGAGTATCGAATATCGTGGGATTTTTCTTGGTTGAATATCGAGTATCGTCAAAGTTTTCTGCGACATTTGTTGAATATCGTGTATAGTGAATTTCTTTTCTCGATGTGCAATATCGTGTATCGTGAAATTTTACTCGCGACACCTAGTGCATATCGTGTATCGTGAAATTCTTCTCGTGACATCTGTCGGATATCGAGTATCGTGGACCTACTCCTGTGTCAAGTGTCGTGTATCGTTTAGTTGAGATATCGTGTATCGTGGCAAGGCAAGTATCGTGTATTGTCTGCTTCCAAGTATCGCGATACCTTATAAGTATCATGTATCACCTGTTCTCAAGCACTTCCTGAGAGGTCCTGTTTCCCTGTTTTAAACCCCAGAACCCTGAACTGGCATAACTTTCTCATATGAAATCCGTTTGCAGTGATTTTGAAGTTGACCCTCAGGGAAACTAGAAAACCAAGGAGTTCCAAAGGATTTTGAGCAATATAAGAGAACTTTGGGACTAGAAGCAAAGGCTTATGAACCTGAGATCTGGCAGACACTTAGGCAAGGATAGACAAAGCATTAGATCATCTGAGGCTAGTGTCAACCATACAGCCAAGTCTTGGGCTTAACAGCTTAGTGGTTATCCTTACACACTAAGTTCAGAAACCAGTGACTCAGAAATGTCTTTTAGCATGGAAAGACCCACACGTAGCTCAGGCACTGCCTATTTACAGACACTAGAAGGTCCCTATAAGACCCAATTGGAGTATATCAGGACCAACCAATTAGGTGCTCGCATCTATGAGGATGGGCTAAGACGATCAGTGGTTGAACTCAAAAATCATGACCAACCCTTTGGACTTGAACACCCAATGGTCAAGTTCGAAGAGGATGCATGCATTGATAAGGAAGGAACCATGTATGTGGTTACCAACTTACCAGATAGGACAAATGAGTTTGGAAAGATCATTCCTGAGAACGAGATAGGATACCTAGAGCAAGGAGACCTAGGACGAGAACCCAAGACCCCTAGAGGTAAGTCAGTCTTGACTAGAGTGATCACTCCAGAATGGATTTCCCAAGACAACAAAAGCATAGAGCTATTCTTGAATAGAGAAACGGAGGAAGCCTTTTGGAGATTCGAGCCAGATCAATCCAGCCCTATAGTCACCATCTATGAGTTTAAGGATCCGGAGACACCAGGGAAAGTTGTCTATCTGGATCACATGTCAGAGAAAATGTTCTTGGTAACAGAGCAGGATAGGCATGCATACACTTGGCAGGGTAAGTCAATTTTCCCTCCATCAAGATCTAATGTTTCCCAAGGCCTCTAAGGAGCATGATCATCCAAGGCTCATGAAATCCAGAGGGAAAGAACCAGAGAGAGACCTGAGGTAAGCTTTGCACACACAGTGGGTAGAGATCGATCAGGAATCAAAAATGAAAGACCTGAAAGAGAGAGACATCGCATACATAGGCATCAAAGAGACAAACATGATTTCCCATTTCCTAGACCACGAGAGCACTCAAGAAACCTTAGACCCTCTCAAGTGGTTAAGACAATGAAGAACTATTTTGATGGGTCAAGAGATCCTTATGATCATGTGGCCGAGCTCAAACAAGTGTTAAGAGCTGAACAGGTTGAGGACTTGTTCAGCCAGTTCGAGGCATTTGGTTTGACTCTTAAGGGTACTGCCTTAGCTTGGTTTCAACCCCTGAATAGTCGCAATTATCGAGAGATAGGTCAACTGCTAGAAGAATTCACTGTAGAATTTTCCAAGAGTGGTATCAGGCATAACACATCATCCTTGATCCACAGCTTTAAGCAGACGCCCCAAGAAACAGTGCGACTTGCAGGAAGAAGGTTTATAGAGTACTTGGAAAGATGCCCTGTACCGGAATTGCCCACACCAGCCAAACAAGTGGCCTTGTTTTTGGATGGCTTACTGAGCACAAAATTGAGATCATATGTGTACTTGAAAGAGCCTAGATCCATAGAAGAGTGTGTGCGAATGTGCATAGACATAGAAGACAACTTGGGCGAGGAGCTAGAATTGTCCAAACTCTATAAGGACTCTGACACTTCTACTAGTCATACCTCTAGAACCTCCACAGAAATAGATGAGATAGCGGAGCAGGTTTCCAAAAATCTAGGAGTTCAAAATAGACAAATGCCAAGGGTCACCTCATTGAAACGATGTTACAATTGTGGAGGAGACCACATGGCTAATGTTTGCCCAATGATGGCTCAGCCACAAGGAAACCCTAATGCTCTATATTACACTATTGAGAGTAAATACACGAACCATACGGCTCAAGATTATCCCTATAACAGGCAGGCTGTTAGACAAAATTATCAGCAACCTTACCAACAGGGTAGGTATCAGAACTAGTACCAAAAGCCATATTATAGGCCACAACAACAATATCAACCTCAATACCAGTAGCAATATCAAGCACCAAACAGGCCACAGCCAGTCCTGGGAAACCAACCACCAAATCCTACCAATGTGATCCCAGTTAAGTATACGATAGCGGAGGAGAACTCTCATAGAGCATTGGTGCTACTAACCCCTTTGGTCTCAAAAAATGACTCTCATGCTCATAATTCAGACTACTCCCATGAAGGTAGTCCACATGCTTATTACATAGAGTCACCTGAGCAAAGTGAGATTTCTCCATATCAATATGAGACACCACTTATGGAACAAAATTGGGAAACAGAATACTCCAATGTCATGTATACGAATCCCAACCCCAGGCCCCAAGCAAGACAAGTAAGACCACAAGCCCCTAGAGGTCCATGTTTTAAATGTCAGGGCGACCATTTCATTCGTGAATGTTCCCACCAACTAGCTCTGAGAAAAGGGCAAAACATCACAATACAAGGCTTTTGTCCTGAGTGCGGCAAGGAACATCTCCCGAGAGAGTGTCCGAGAAACCCCTCTAGTGCACCCAAGGTTACACCCATCAATGTGGTAGGCTTAGTGGCGGATTCAAGTTCAAGTAGCAGTAATGTGGCTCCCAAATAGGCAGTTAGCTCCATAAGTAAACGGTCAACTAACCCCAACATGGTCTTGCTTAAGCCTTCGGCCCCCAAAGAACCGCCTATCCAATAGCTAGGGCACAAGCATTAAAACAGGATAAATCAACTGAGCAGCCAGAGCCAAGTGACTCAGGAGAGTCTAGTAAGAGGAGAACATGGAAGGATATCAGAGAGAAGGCTAATCGCAAGTGGAACAAAAAGATATCCAAACTAGAAGAAAGCCTAAGGGATACCAAAACAAAAATAGAAGACATTGCATCTCAAAGCCCCTCTCATGCCAAACCTCCATCAACACCACCTCATTCCACCCTACCACCCATTGTAAATAGACCGCAATCAGGGTCTGTTCTTGCAGGTCCAACCCCAGAAGGCTTAGACATGATGTTCAAGGCCTATCAGGCTCGTCTTCAAGAAGGGCCAACAGCTACATACCTGGACAAGAGTTACCCGAGAGCAGACTTAGATATTGAACGAACAAAAATGTGCATGAAAATGGTAGAAGTAGCTCAAGCTATGCTTGAGACTAGTCAAAAGTTCAATCAGACAAACTCTATCAAGCCAGATTTGCACTTTCAAGGCTTACTAAAAAGATTAGAGCAGTTGCTAAACAAGCCGCAGGTTTCTTTACCTCCACAGGCTCAACCGGTTGTTGAAAGAGAAAGATCACCACCAAGGAAAGCTTATGTTCCTGATTCCGTGGATGATGGAACACCTCTTTCAATGCAACAGTACTCTCAAGAGTTCTTGCGGGAAATACAAGAAGAGAAATGGGCCAAGGACAAGGGTAATCCCCCTCCTATTCCTAAGATTGATGACCTTCATGATCAATTTCCCCAAGACATTCCGTCTATCTATGGAGATAAAATAGAGCAACAAGAGGATAAGAGATTAGATTTTGAATCTAATTCTTTACAAGAGTTGCCACAATTCATAGGCCCATGGGAATCTGAATCTCTTCATATTAGAGCTCCCACAATATTGGTAAGAAATGAAGACTCAATAGTTCCAAGGAACACTGATGTCGTGAAGAACACTAAGGTTCAGTGTCATCTCACTGTGGAAGAGCTGCTCAAAGCAAAACCTGAGCTATGGAATCATGTGAAGGATCAGGTTCCACAACTTGATTCCAATATGCCAAAAGCAGGCTCTAAGCAAAAAGTTCCGAAGATACCTCTTGATAAAATAGGAGACATGAGCGAAGGTGAAGAAGGCAATACTTATCTTCCGATCACATATCAAGGTTACACAACCAAAGCAATTGTAGATTCGGGTGATGGTGTTGCTATTGCGACCACATCCTTGTGGAAGCGATGGGGCAAACCCACATAAAGACCAACTAGAATGAAGCTTCAAATGGCAAATGGTCATTTTGAAAGACCTCTAGGATTGCTCGAAGGGATAACTCTAACCACTTGTGTAGAGTTTGAACACACATTTTCTATATGTGACTTTGAGAAGAATAATGTCTATGAGATGATCCTAGGAAGACCCTTCCTATGACAATTGAAAATAGTACAGGATTGGGGAACCAACTCCTTGTACTTACAACACTTAGGGGTCACCACCAAGGTCAATTTGAAGGATTACACCTTCAGAGATGGGAATCAGAGGACATCAAGGTGACCACAACAAGAGTAAGGAAGTCATCCACCACCGCGAGTTGCTCATAATCAACATAAACCACCTCCTTTGAGCAGCTAGCGTTCTTGGAAAGCTCACAAATGCACCATCAAGATAGAACACAAGGAAGAAGAACTCACAACGGGACTACAACCAACAAGCACTAGCAGTGGCAAAGTGAGCACCAGACAAAAGACCAGGCTACATTGGAAAGATGGACACTACCTCTCAACGTACTACATGGGACAACCACTACAACAAAGGTCTATCAGGGACGACAGACTCAAAAGGGGGGGGGAGTGTTGAAGCTCAAGGTCAAGGAGAAAGCATGGAAGTGCATCAAGGAAGTGGACACACAAGAAGAAGGAGCAAGTAGGGAGTTCCAAGAAGCACCTGTCAAATTTTCAGAAGAAATCCCTATAAAAATAGTGATTTTTATCACTAAAAACCATTGTAAATACCATTTTCCATTTTTACAACTCCATTTTGTTCAAGCCGAGGAGTCCTCAAGCTTTAAGAGTATTAGAACTATCATCCTACCAATTTTCGTAATTTTTAGACTCCGTTTGAGCCCCCAAATAAGCCCTGGAACCTATTTTTTAACTAGGTCGGACACTAGGTCTGGATAGGGCCAAAATCACTCAAAAGACTATAAAAAGGGCTGGAGAGCTCATTTTTGGAGTTAGCTTGTTGTAGTTTTCAGCTTTGTAAGAGAGCTCTTTGCAATCGAAGATCTTCCATTGTTCAACTCTTTGCTCTTACCTTGTGTGTGTGTGTGTGTATGTGTGTGCATGCTTGTGTGCTTTCACTCACGCACTTGTGCCATCACTTGCTCATGGTCTTCATACCAGTCCTCACGTCTCCTCGGATTGACATTTATGAGGTGTATCTCCTCACGTTGGTACTCACCATTGTGCTAGAGTGACACTTGGCTTCATGGGTAAATAGTTGCCCCATGAGTGTGGTAAGGTCTGGAATCTGCATGTCCATGTATATATCCATGGAAGTTGTGAAGCTCTCCCATTTGTCATCAGCTTTAATACCATTGATTACTTGTCTTGCAATCTGCTCTTTTTCAATTTATTCTCCTATGCTTTGTAAGAGAGCTCTTTGCAATCGAAGATCTTCCATTGTTCCACTCTTTGCTCTTACCTTGTGTGTGTGTGTGTGTGTATGTGTGTGCATGCTTGTGTGCT
>CM035411.1:116100421-116142921 GCA_020310875.1 Ceratopteris richardii
AAGCTCCACATTGGGAGCACATGGGTGGATAGCACCATCATTGTAGCTACATTACTCTTGGAAATTTGAGAATTTGAGTTTTCATCTCTCAATCTGCATCTATCTTTGTCTGTGTTTTTCAATCAACATTGTCTACTCGTCTATTTTGCTATGTTGTTATTTTCTTACAAAGACTACCTTAGAAAACCTTAGGTAGATTTCTTCTTTAGGTGCCTAAATCTCTTGAATGGATGAAAACTTAAAGTAACTTGGAATTTTTTCCAAGAGGAGGGAGTATTCAAATTTTCATGATGCCTTGAATACTTTTCACCATTCCTGTTGGTGAAAGCAATATTTTCTCATATTTTCACCAACATTTTCTCATATTTACTTTCCATTATTGTCTTTGATGGCATCAACTTATACCTTTACATCATGATAATTTTGAAACCATTTTGGGGTGCCATCATATTTAAGATTTATCATCTCCTTTGGGTCCTCTTAGTATCTTTTATACTTAGAGTTAATATTGAATATGTTGGGTTCTTATATACGAATGTATATTCAACATTGGACCCATATCCAAATGAAAAAGCTTTGATCCGAGAATCTTCCTTAGTCATTAAATGAATTATATATAGTTAGGTGCTAGCTATTTCATGCACACATTGTTTTAGGCTAACAATTGTATTGGAAAGATTTGACCTGAAGAACTTAGAGGTGTTCGGTTACCCTTGAACTCATTTCTTCCTTGCAATTGACTTGGTAAGGCGATTTCCTCCTTACATTTACTTCAATTCATAGCAAGACATACTTAATGCATTAAAGAACTTAGATGTGTTCGGGTACTCTTCAATTCATTTCTTAGTACCATATTAGAAAGAAATCACCAATAATTTACCAAATCCAGATAGCTAGATTTTATAAGTACTTTAACTTGTTTCTAAGTGTCTTGCCTCTATTTAGGAGTGAACTATCTATTGAAAACGTTTTCAGTTTATCATTTCCACCCCATACTCAAACAATAAATGAATATAAATTCATTTATGCAGATGCATATGATCGATGCTTCTATCGTTCCTTAACTTCATGCTCATATGATCCTCTTTGTGCACAAACATGTGCTTTCATGCTTTTCTCCAACTAGTTTTGGAGCAATAATTGACCCTTAAGGTCGCCATGCTAATGGTATTGCACCACATAAATACTTTCTCAATCTCCTCAATATATGAAGAAGAGAAATTCGACCAAAAAATAGGTAAGAAAGCTCATGAGAACTTTTTCACATTCAATATACAAAGACAAATGAGAGAGTCTATGCGTGTGCAAACGTTTGAAAGAGAAGGCACTCTACTTTTTTCCCATATGCAAAGTGATTAGTCACTGAAAAACCTTTATAATAAGAGACTCACATGACACATTATTTATGCAAAAGAGAGCGAGGAGTGAGGGTGCCTTTTAGTTGAGCTAATCTCTCGTGAACTGTGTCTACAAGTTGTCTTTTCACGAAAGGTTGGGAGATTGTCCCATATGCAAAGTGTCCACACTAAAACACTATATAATGCGAGATGCTCACTCACTATCTACATGTTAGGGTAGAGAGAGAGCTCCATGATCCTCTCGTGGGCTAAGAACGATCGCGTGGCTACCAAAAAATAAGATTATGGTTTGAACCTTTGAGCTCTTTGGATTAATTTACTTCCAATTGAAGGGTTTTGACCCTTAGGATATTTCTTAAAGTTATGGTATATAACTTTTAGGGAGTTCCATCAAGCATTTGGACTTGTATGTACAAGCTTAGGAGAAATCCTTTTAAAATCCATGTGAGGACCATGTTTTCATGTGATTTCCAAGGTTAGAAGGCCTTGGATAAGTATCCATGTGGAGGGGACACATGGCAAGCTCTCCTCACATCCCCCCTTTGGTGTAGAGGTATATATATGGGTGGAGTTGATTGGGTGGATAGGTGCATCTCTCATGCCTTGTGGGTTTAGATGGTGGTTTTGATTAGGAAGCTTATGCTCCTAGGCTAGTTAGTTTATTTCTTGTTAGTCTTTTGTTGTATGGACACAACAATATTCTACGAAAGAACATTGTTGGATCAACTTCTAGGACTTTGTAAGATGATGCAAATACATCTTTGTATTCTCTTAAAAGATTGATCAATTCATGTTCTTGTTCAACAGGTAAATGATTGGCAATATGCGTACATAACTTCTCTCCATTTTTATGAACCTTGATTACTTCTTAAGTAGTCTTTTTACCATCATATGACTCGTTTGGTATGGCTTCTTCCCTAGGCATCTCAATCTTTATTTTTCATTCTTCCATTGTGTATCTTTTAAAATGATCAAGTACTTTAAATATTGGCTCTTTATCATCATCCTTTTTGTCTTTTGAGGCGTTTGACTTAGCCTCTTTGATTTGATATACTTCCTTACTATATGTAAGTGATCTAGTTGTGCCCCTTGAATTAAGAAGCTCAACCTTAGTCAAATAGTCATCATTGGAATTGTAAGGGTTATCGATGATATCTGTGTCCTCTATGTGATCTTTTCTCCATGTTTGAAATTCTTATTTTCTCCTCACAATATGCTTCTCTTATTTAACATTATCATACACAAAAATTCTTAGTAAGTTGTGATCTATGGCTTCCTCTTCATCATGTATTGCTTCCACCATGAATAAATCATATCCTTTGTCATCTTGACACTCCGTCAAGGTTTAATTTTCATATCTAGAGTAGCAAGGATCTTCACCTAGTCATATGGTTCAAATTCTTCATTTGTGAATCACATGGGCATATATGCAAGATCCTCTATTAGACTAGGGATCCTACATTCTTCCCACTTCCCACTTTAGTGTCTCATTCCTTCTTCATATCTCTACTTTTTTTCAAGAAACTTTGCACATCCACAAGTGCATGTCCTTGTGCATTGAGTCTTCTTTTGTGGGTCCAAATTCACTTGATGACTCATCTTTGGCATAATCTTCAACATTTTGGTGGATGGCTTTCCACATGAGTTGTGGACTATCTCTATATGAATTTGATCAGATCAATTTTAGTCGTAGTGCCTTGCTATTGCAAACATCACATTTCCACCCTTATTCTTAGCTACTTTTAACCATCTTGGGAAGGGTATTCCTAGTATTTTTCATAGTTGTTTGCATTTCCAAAGTCACAAATGGTGAGAGTGTGCTCAACCTCTACAGTACATGTTTGTAGAATGATGCCCTCTAGCATACCTAAAGGCTTATCCATATATCTGCTTGCCAATGGAGTCTTATCCATGTTGACCTGAGTGCTACTTTACCCCATTTGATCCAAAAGGTCTTGGTAGCCACGGCTACACAAACCCGAGTCAATAATAGCTTTAGTAGTGTGATTATTGAAGGCAATCAGAATGCAAGAGTTGCATTCATCACTGTCACTATATGCACCCACCTTATCTAATGTTATCTATTTCACATGAGTCTCCAACTTTACACTTTTAGGATCTAATCATGCTTATTTTTCTATGTCATCCCATTAGTGAGGTTGAAATTTAATGAACTTTTTAACTACGAGAATTCACTTCGCTTTGGCCGTCTTGAGGTATACTAGGATTCCTTGGGACCCTTGTGGCTTATGATCTTTAGACCTTAAAAGGGTGATCTTTTTGCATTCCGACGTGTCTTCATATTGTCCTAAATACCTTGGTAGGGTATCTAAATTAGCATTCTCATAATGAAACACTTCCTCAATAATGTTCCCAATACTTTGGACAACGCTTTTTGTCAATATTTCTGCTCTTCTATCTCTACGAAAGGAGATTTTTCCATATGTAATTTGTTCCATTTATGTCCTTGCACATCATCGCACAAACTTTCCTACCAAGAGTCATACGCCATCTTGAATCTTGGAATCAAAGTCTAGATTGTTCACATGTGGTGAGGGCGAGTCATCTTGTATATATGGCTTTGACTCTAATCTATCACTAGAGATTCCTACAAGGATTGCTTTAAGTGTGTGTGAAAGGGCACAACTTGAGGAGTTTCTATATTCTCACCATCTCAACTCTCTAAGGGTACTTGTGAAGATGGAACCTTAGGAGGAGGTATAGATTCCTTGGTGAACAAGTTTTAGTTCTAGGTTTGGGTTTTGTGGAAAGAGGCATTGGTGTATCATTTTGAAGAGCATTAACCTATCTGTTGTTATCAATGAAGAGTGGAGATACTTGAACATGTGGAAAATTAAGCGGATAAGTCATCTACTAGAACATGGATCAAGTATATAAGTATTAGATAGAGGATTGGGGACCTTTTCTAATAGTGGTTGAGCCGATTTTATCATTCTCCTAAACATTTTAGTCTTTCATTATCGAGGTCTAATCTAGAATAGCACTTCTCATGGTGTTCTAGAGAAGATTTTGTAGTTGTCCTAGCTTGATATGATTTTAGTAAGATCTATTGGTCTTTAGGTTGTTGAGATATTTTGGTAATGATGTGTGTGAACAGACATAAGATTGTTGGGGCACTTTTTTCCCTCCTTAGGGGGTTTTTTTCCCTTGGCTTCTATACACATCCATAACCCTAATGACTCACTTATCTTTGTACATTCACTTGGTAATACATTTAGTGGTGCATTGTGCTCCAAGATTCTTCTTCTTCTTCTTCCTTGTGTTGTTCATGTGCTTCCAAAAACATCAATCTCCAACAATTGGTATCAAAGTAGGTCACCGCTTCATCTATGGCATAATCAACACCCCTTTCGTCATAGTCTCACAATCACACAAAAAATGATGAGCATAATCAAGGCAACTAGGAGTTCCAAACAAGTTCGGTTTGTGGCATCAAAATTTTGATATGCTCATTTTAACCTTCGAACATAGTATCACAGCTGAAGTCTACAGGTTTGGTATCATAGTATCACAGTATCATAGTATCATAGTATCATAGCTGAACACAGTATCATAGTATCACTATATACAAGTTTTGTTTCGTGAGTACAAGTGCCTTGAAGTCTACTACATGTTTGGTAGATCTCGTCAGGGTGTTTTTGTTCAACTTTTTTAGATATAGTCATTTTTCTACATTAGGGTGTTTAGTCACTAGTCATGGCTGAAAGCAATGATGTGTTTCACATGTTGGTTGTTGAGGATAAGTTGAATGGTACAAATTACCCCTTGTGGTCATATATCATGTGTCATGTATAGGTAGAAAAAGGTTTGTGGAATATTGTGCACTATGTTGAAAAATGTCCTACTACACTTGCCAATATAGTTATTCAAGGTGATGCACATGGCCTTGAAGATGATGATCATCATCAAATTCTTGTTTGTCTACAGTTCTTGCTACACCTACTGTAGAGCAACTTTGTTGGGATGGCAGAGATGCTCACACATATGCATTGATAGATTTGTCTGTCAAACGTGCCATTATAAACAACAAAAGATGCTTGGGATACATTTAGAACTTTATATCAACCAGAAATGAGGCTCCAAAAATAGTTGGAGAGTGAGCATATGAATGAAGGAGATTCCTTGGACAATTTTTTGACAAAGATCAAAGATTTGAAGGAGAAGTTTATTTCTATTGATGAAGTCTTGCTAGATAGTTCAATTGTGCACACTATTCTTAATGGTCTTCTAGATTCACATCAAAGTTTTGCTTCTAGTCTTAGATTGATTATGAAAGGCAATCCAAATTCCTTAACATTTGAGGAGTTAGTCTCTATTTTGTTGCAAGAATATCAGTCCAGGAAGAAAAGGTCCATTATGCATGTTGTAGATCAAGCTTTCCTAGCTAGTCATAAGGGCAAATGTAAATGGAGCTCATCTACTAGTAAGTAGAA
Source organism: Ceratopteris richardii (assembly GCA_020310875.1). Classification (NCBI taxonomy): domain Eukaryota; kingdom Viridiplantae; phylum Streptophyta; class Polypodiopsida; order Polypodiales; family Pteridaceae; genus Ceratopteris; species Ceratopteris richardii. The sequence continues at coordinate 116,106,234 of CM035411.1, forward strand.
ATTTACCAATGTTGCATAGTCGAAGAAGGAAGACAAAGATGAGAACAAAACAAAAAGCCAAAAACAATTTTGCAAATACTGTAAGGGAAATTATCATGTCATGAAGAGTTTTCCAAAACTAGGTGCAAAAGAGGCAAAGAAGAAAGAGGCTAGAATGGTTGTTGCAAATGCCTCTACACCTAAAATAGAGTTTGTTAGTATTGTTCAAGATGAAGAATGGGCATTTCAACTATGGACCATCTTCTTATGAGTAGTCTATGTTTGTAGTAGACTTAGATGTTTGGTACTTTGATAGTGGGGCAACCAAACATATAACCTCACAACAAAGTTTCTTCAGTTCACTTGAGCCTACCCTTAAGGGAATATTGTCACATGCACTAACAACTCCTCTTATCCTGTAATGGGAATTGGTAAGATCATGTTGACTACTATTGATGGTAGTTCTTTCACATTGTCACATGGTTTGTATGTGGTAGGGATCAAGAAAAATCTGTTGTAATTTTCAGCATTAGTCAAGATTGGTTTGGTTGTCAAATTTGTTGATGACAGATCTACAATTCATGATCTCTCAAATGGTGATGTTATTATTTCTTTTGGCATTTTATGTCATGGGTTGTATAAGCTCATAGACTATGCAAAATTTGTGAATGATTCAACACACGCAGTTCAAGATTCTCAAGTTATCTCATACGCAAAGCTTTGCCATGCATGCTTTGCCATGAATGCTTTGGTCATTTGAAATTTGATAGTTTGCTACACCTACAGAAATCTAAAATGGTGTCCTCTCTTTCAAACTTGAGGCACCTTGTAGACATGTACATGAAGACTGTATTTTTTTGGGCAAAATTCAGCATTCCTCCTTCCTAGAAGATGGTTCAATTTGAGCTTCTCTTAAATTACAACTTGTTCATAGTGATGTATGTGGTCCTATGCAAACACCTTGTTTTGGGAACTACTTTTACTTCATGACTTTTATTAATTATTGCTCTAGGCATGCATGGATGTATCCATTGAAAGCAAAATTGAAAATTTGTCAGCATGTAAATTGGGAACCCTCTATTCTGATAGAGGTGGGGAATACATGGCTTTTGATTTTAATGCATTTTTGGTTGAGCATGGGATAAATCATCAATGTATAGTGTTGTATACACCTCAACAAAATGGAGTTGTTGAAAGAAAGAATAGATCTCTCATGGATATGGAAAGGTGTATGGCCAAAAGTCAACCGTTACCACATAACTTTTGGCTTGAGGGTGTTATGTGTGCAACATATGTACTACAGGTGTCCCACCAAAGCAATACAATCTATAACTCCATATGAGGCTTGGCATGGTCGCAAGCCATCTGTTGCTCATCTATGTGTCTTTGGTTGTCTGGCATATGCTTTACTGCCTGAACAACAATGCAAGAAATTGGATGATAAAGTAGTGAAATGTATTTTTGTTGGGTACATTTCTAAAAGCAAAGGATATTTCTTGTATCATCCATAGACTAAACACATTTTGGTAGCCATGATGTTGACGTTGTGAGAGATGCAATTCAGCCATTACTTTCATGTACCAAGGAGACATTTGTTAGCTCCAAGGATGTGTGTGATACTTTGCTGCCTCTTTTTAAAGGTGGACAGTTGACTTTCCCCAAACTATGACTCAATGATGTCTCTAGCACAAGTGGTTGCCAAAAATGTGAGAAATCTTTTGAGTTTATGACATACTTTGGTGAAATTTTTTTCATTTAGCTTTTGATGTCTAAAGACTTGATATAAATTTATCATGTCACTTTTGATGCCTCCAACTCTAACCAAATGCCATGTTCATCACTGAATAATATCTCTACCAAGGGTCCTTAATCTAGATCCTTAGAATTTTACCTTAATTCCCCAACATTGGGTAGAGTGATGTCCTTGGCCGTCACAGAGACCTCATTTGGACACTTTCTATATAAATTTCCCTTTCTTTCCTCTTCAAATGAACAACATAGACAATACCCGCTTGATGCCACCTCTATCTTTCTATCTGAGTCAATTTCTTGAAGTGGATGAGGACTTGTCACAGAAGGATATATTGACAATCTACAATAGGTCCATCATTCCAAAATCCTTTTTAATATTCCAAGTTTTGAGACTTGTGGAGAAATAATTGTATCTTCTTCAAGCACGTTTACCTTTTATAATCTTAATAACAAGCCAATTTCCATAGCTCAGTCATGCATTTGGCATACCTCCATTTTGACTCTACGAGGTGGGGCCCATAAAAAAATCAGGTCAGTTTGTAAAATTGTAACTTGCATTGTGTTTGACAACACTCAAATATCCACAAAAACTTTGTTTTACTGAGATCAAACTTGCACATCATAGTATGACAGTATTCAAGTAGAGGTACTGCTTCTAGTGCTTGTGTAGTGTTATGAATCACTATAGACATGGCAAGTGCTAATGGAATGATCAATTTATGAGCGATAAGTTGGACAAGAATAACTTCCATGCTTGGAGATTCAGAATGAAAAATTTCTTGTTGGGAAAGGAGGAATGGAAACAAGGAGTACAAAAGGTAATGTATTGTCTATCTGTTAGCATACACGATAGCATGATTGGGCACATACAAGATGCCAAGACTCTAAAAGAGGCTTGGAATAGTTTGGTCACATTGTATGAGACTGATACAATGGCACGGAACTTGCAACTCAAGAATGAGCTACATACATTGGAGAAAAAGGGCATGTCTATAAGTGACTACACCCTAAAAATCAAAAGCATATTCGAATCACTTACATCTATTGGTGTGAATGTAGATGATGATGATAAGGTGGAAGTGTGTCTTCGTGGTTTAGAGCTGCATATAAGCAGTTCAAAACATCTATTTAGACCAGGGAAAATATTTTGGATTTTGTTGATCTAGTGTCCATGTTAATTATTGAAGAAAGAATCTTGGTGAGGACTCAAAATCCCAAGGAAAACCTAGTTATGAGGAGGTATTCAAACCTAGGAGCCAAAGAGGCCGTTGAAAATTCCAAAGAAATGTAGTTCCCAAAAGAAGGTGTTTGCATAGGACCATAAACATCACTGTGAACAAGTTGCAATTTTTGAGTAGCTCATACTGAACCATCTTTTAGGAAGGAGGAATGTTGCATTTTGCCCAAAATACAGCCTTGACAGACATGTTTACCAGGTGCCTCAAGTTTGGGCAGAGAGGACACCATTTGAAAATTCTGCAAGCATAGCAAACTAGCAAAATTCAAATGACCAAAGCATGCATGCCAAAACTTTGCATCTGACATAGCTTGAAAATCTTGAACTGCACATGCTGAATCATTCATAGATTTTGCATAATCTATGAGCTTATACAGCCCATGACATAAAATGCTAGAAGCAATAATGACATCACCATTTGACGGATCATGAACTATGCATCTGTCATCAAAAAATTTCACAACCAAGCCAATCTTGGCTAATGTTGAAACTGATAACATATTTTTCTTGATCCCTGGAACAAATAAAGCATCTGACAATGTAAAAGAACTACCATTAGTAGTAGTTAGAATGATCTTACCAACTCCCATGATAGGATAAGAGGAGTTGTTGGTGCATGGGATAGTATTCCCTATAGGGACAGGCTCAAGTGAAGTGAAGAAACTGTGTTGCGAGATAATATGTTTGGTTGCCCCACTATGAAAGTACCAAACATCTCAGTCTACTATAGATATACATTGTTCATGAGAAGATGGGTCATAACTGCAAACAATATTAAATGCCCATTCTTCGTTCTACACAAGATTTTCAAAATCTGATTTGGGTGTAGAGGCCTCTGCAACAAGCATTCTAACCCTTCTTTCTTTTCCTCTTTTGCAACCAAATTTGGACAACTCTTTATGACATGATCGTTTACTTTAGAATATTTGCAAAATGATTTGTCCTTTTCTGTTTTCTTCTCATCTTTGTCATCCTTCTTTGATTGTGCAGAACTGTCAGATTTTTGCTTACTAGTAGATGAGCTCCATTTACCTTTGCCCTTCTGACTAGCCAGAAAAGCTTGATCTACAACATGCATAATGCACCTACTCTACATAGACTAATCATCCTGCAACAAAATAGAGATTAACTCCTCAAATTTTAAGGCATTTGGATTTCCTTTCATCATCAATCAAAGAGTAGAAGAAAAACTTTGATATGAATGTGGAAGACCATTCAAAACGATCTACAAAAGTGAATTGTCTAGCAACACTTCATTAGCAGAAATCAACTGCTCCTTCAATCTTTGATCTTTGTCAAACAAATATCCATGGAATCTCCTTTATTCATGTGCTCACTCTCCAATTTTTTTCAAAGATAAGCAACATGAGCCTCATTCCTTGCCTATTATAAAGTGGTAAGTGTATCCCAAGCATACTCTGATCGTCCTGTAACAAAATAGAGATTAACTCCTCAAATGTTAAGGCATTTGGATTTCCTTTCATCATCAATCAAAGAGTAGAAGAAAAACTTTGATGTGAATGTGGAAAACCATTCAAAACAATCTACAAAAGTGAATTGTCTGGCAACACTTCATTAGCAGAAATCAACTGCTCCTTCAATCTTTGATCTTTGTCAAAAAAATATCCATGGAATCTCCTTTATTCATGTGCTCACTCTCCAATTGTTTCCAGAGGTAAGCAACATGAGCATCATTCCTTACCTATTATAAAATATTAAGTGTATCCCAAGCATACTTTGTTGTTTTGCAGGAGCAAATGTGAGGAATAATGGCATGTTTGATAGACAAGGCTATCAATGCATGTGCCTGAGCATCTCTACCATCCCATCGAAGTTGCTCTGAAGTAGGTGCAGCAAGAACCAAAGCATGAACATGAACTTGAAGAACATCATCTTCAATGCCATCTACATCACCTTCAATAACTGTATTTGGAGTTGTAGTAGGATGTTTTTCAACATCCTGCATAATATTCCACAGTCTTTTTGCAACCAATACATGACACATCATATATGCCCATAATTGGTACCATCCAACTTATCCTCCACAACCAACATATGGAATACATCACTCCTTTCAGCCAGGGCCACTGACTAAAATACCATGATGTGGAAAAATGATTATATCTCAAAAAGTTGAATAGAACTACCCTGTTGAGTTCTACTAAACATGTAACAAACTTTGAGGTGCTTATCATGGCGATCTAAAACCTGTATATATGTTTGGCACAAGAAGATGAAATTCCATGCACATGCACTATGATATTGCATTCGGAGGCTGAAATGAACTTAGATCATGATTTGGACACCAAAAATTGAAGCTACTTTGAACTTCGAATTGCCTTGAGTATGCTCACCAATTTTTGTGCGATTCTGAGACTGTGATGGAAGGGGTGTCGACGATGCCCTAGATGAAGCGGAAACCTTCTCTGATACCAATTGTTGGAGTTTGATGTCTACGAAAGCATGTGAACAACACAAGGAAGAAGAAGAAGCTTGGAGCACAACACACAATATTGAATGTATTACCAAGGTAAATGTACAAATACAAGTGGCCCATTAGGTTTAAAGGCATATATACAAGCCCGGGGGGGGGGGGGGGGACCTTCGAAAGAGGGAAAAAAGTGCCCCGATGGTCTTAGTGTGTTCACACACATCACTACTGAAATATATCAACAACAAGATAATGGCATTGCTAAATGCAAAAATTGACATATTGGAAAAATGGCAAGAGCCTTGGTGGCTAAGAAGAATATGCCTCATTGTTATTGGGCAAAAGTTATGCGCACTGTTGTATACATCATGAATAGAACTCTAACAACTGTTGTACATCAAGTTATATCTGAAGAGAAGTTCACAAGGAAAAATCCAAACTTATCACATATGAAACTTTTTGGTTGTATTGCATATGTACATATTCCAGATGAGTTGAGGATGAAGCTTGATCCAAAAGTAGAAAAATGTATCTTCATTGGGTACTCCCTTGAGCAAAAGGCATAAAAATGTTATAACCCACTGCAGAGATATGGTATTTGATGAAATGTCAAGCTTCAATGCAGATGCCAAAGAAGGACTTAATCTTGAACCAAATGACAAAGAAAATGCTAAAAAATCATGCAGAATCTCAAGTTTTGAGTGGACCGAAAGCATCACCAAACAATAGTTCCAACTTGAATGGAATGGAAGATTGCATGGAAATTTTACTCCACAAAATTAATCAAATATATCCAAGAAAGGTAAAGAAAAGCTTTCTGCTTGTAGTAAAACATCTACAGGTTTTGAAGACATTGACGGAGATTCAAGCTACTTTTAAAGAGTCTTGACAAAAAACTTGGGTTGCCCTTTTTGAAGACTCAAGGAGTAAGAAAGGCACATGCAAATGATACAAGGATAAGTGACCCAAGACCAAGAAGATCTAGGAGGATGCTGGATTCAGTGCAACGATTGACATATGACAGTTACATGGCTCGTCATTGTGCCTGCATGACAAAGGTAATACAAGATGCTGAACCCTCTTCTTTTGAAGATGCAATTGGGAATGTAGGTTGGGAGAAAGCTATGAATGAGGAGATAGCTGCACTTTACAAAAACAAAACATGGAAGCTGATTCCATTGCCACAAGGAAAGAAACCCATAGGCTTCAAGTGGGTTTACAAGGTAAAGCACAATGCTGATGGTAGCATAAGCACATACAAAGCACGATTGGTAGCAAAAGGACATGCACAAACATATGACATTGATTATGAGGAAACGTTCAGCCCTATAGCTAAAATTTCTACTATTAGAACACTTCTTGCATTAACTACAACAAAAGGATGGACTTTGCATCAGATGGATGTGAAGAATGCTTTCCTACATGGTGAGTTATAGGAAGAAGTATACATGGACCAGCCACAAGGATATGAAGATTCAAAGCACACAGAATATGTTTGCAGGTTGCAAACGGCTTTGTATGGGCTTAAGCAAGCCCCTTGTGCTTGGCATGTAAGGATTGCTGACTACTTAACCACCATTGGATTTTCTATTTGTGATGCAGATCATTCATTATATGCAAGGAAGGGTGATGATGGCATCACAATTGTGGCTATTTATGTTGATGACTTGATTGTAGGAGGTGATAATGAAGCAAGCATTAAAGAGCAACTCCTTATGCAAGAATTTGACATGAAAGATATTGGTGTGCTACATTGTTTTTTGGGCATTGAGGTATATGGATGTCGCAAAGGCAATATGCCTTGAGTATGCTACAAAAGTATGGTATGGCTAATTGTAAGCCAATTTCTATGCCATTAGATCACAATTTGAAGTTGGATACTACATCAGGTGAAGCATTGGAAAATGCTACTATGTACAGGAAAATTATGGGAAGTTTGATATATCTCACAATTACAAATTCTGATCTAAGCTATACGGTTGGACTTGAAAGTCAATTTGTGTGCCTCAAAGCATGTAAGTGTCTATTTACGATATTTAGACGCTTTGAGAAACACAAATTGACTTTCAAGTCCAACCGTGTAGCTTAGATCAAGCCTCGAAATTGTGAGATATATCAAACTTCCCACAATTTTCCTCTACATTATGTGAGTGCTACTTTGGATTATGCATTGTTTTATGAAGCTAGTGAAGATCTACAGGCTCATGGATACACTAAAGCAGATTGGGTTGGTAGTATTCCAGAAAGAAGATCTACTAGTGGCTTTCTATTCTCACTTGGGAGTGCAACTATTACATGGAGCAACAAGAAGCAACCCACTATTGCTTTGTCAAGTACAGAGGTTGAGTATAGAGGTGTTGCAATGGAAGCATATGAAGCATCATGATTAGAGATGCTACTTGTAGATTTAGGTGTGGAAGTGCAAACATCTATTGTGATAATCTTAACAACATGCAGTTAGCACAAAATCCTGTATTTTACGCTAGAACAAAGCATATCAAGGTGCACTATCATTTCACCAAGGAAAAGGTATTAGGAGGTGATATTGATCTTGTTTATGTGAGGACAGATGAGCAGGTTGCTGATATTTTTGTTGGAGTTAGAGGTCTATGGAATCACACGAACAACATAAGGAAGAAGAAGAAGCTTGGAGCACAACGCACAATACTGAATGTATTACCACTAGAATGTACAAAGATAAGTAACCTGTTAGGGCTATAGGTGTATATAAAAGTTGAGGGAAAAAACCTCCTAAATAGGGAAAAAAGTGCATCGACAGTCCTAATGTGTTCCACATCACTACCTAAATATATCAACAAATCCCCTCTGGGAGCGATGCCATGAACAAGGAGCTACAACTCATGTATAAGGAAGTTCCAAGTTATGTGAAATCAATCCACAAAAGGAAGAGCCCAAAGCTTTGTGGAAAGCTTCAAACTTCTCCCTAGGCAGAGCCTTCATGAAAATGTCGGCAATGTTCTCTTGCATGGGCACATATGTCAAGCTGATCTCTCCAGCAGAGAACCTCTCCCTGATATAATGATAATGCACCTCAATGTGCTTAGTGAGAGCATGGAACACATGGTTTCCTCGCAACTGCCAATGCGCTCTGAATGCCAGTGAAGATGGTGGTGGCAGAAGACTGACCAACACCCAAATCAGCCATAAGGCGTTGAGCCACACACACTCAACAGTTGTTGTGAAAGCTGCCCTATACTTAGCCTCACAACTAGAAGTGGCCACAGTAGGTTGCTTCTTGCTCACCCAAGATATGCATAGGCTACCAAGCATGAAGCAAAAACCACTAGTGGACACACGAGTGTCATAGCAACCAGCCCAGTAAGAGTCAGAAAAAGCATGCAAATCTAGCGGTAGTGATCCCCCTTGGGATAAAACAACCCAAGTAGCCAGGTACCACTCAAGTAGTGAAAGATGCACTTAACTACCTACCAATGCTTGACACCTGGGCAATGCATAAAATTGCTCATCTGTGAGACAGCAAACTGAATATCTGGCCGACTAATGCATAAGTAAATCAAGCATCCAACATCCTGCTGATAGAGAATAGCATCAAATGCATCTCCAGCATCATGAAGACTCAATCTTTTAAACATGTCTCCATAGGAGTGGCAATAGGTTTACAGTCTTCAAGGCCAAAACACTACAATAATGTGCCAATATATTTCATTTGACACAAAGCTATTTGGCCATCAGCTTGCATAATCTAAATGCCCAAATAATGATGCAAATGCCCCAAATCAAACATCTCAAATGAGGCATGCAAATCAACCTTGAAATCAGCAATATGCTTCTCATGAGGATCAATGAGCAGCATGTCATCAATGTATCTTTTCATACCAAGCACGTGGTGCTTGTTTTAAACCATATAATGCCTTCTTCAACTTGCACACCTGGTTTTCATGCCTTTTCTACACAAAGCCACGAGGCTGAAAGACATACACTTCTTCATGCAAGTCACCATTCAAAAATGTTGTTTTAATGTCCAACTAATGTACATTCCAACCATGATGAGTTGCAAGTGCACAGATGCTACAAACTGTAGGCCGTACACTTCGCCATCTCCATGAGTGACCTATTCTTCCATTTAGCAACTCCATTCTATTGAGGTGTATATGGCACTGTACATTAATGTTTTATCCCACGTTTAGCAAAACTGCATTAAAGTCAGAAGACATATATCCCCCCCTCCATCAGAATGGAGGGTGCCCATTTTACATGCTGACAGATTTTCAGCCAAAACCAAAAATTTTTTGAAGCACATAAACACTTTGGACTTTTCTTTGAGTGGATATAACCATGCATGCCTAGAAAAACATGAATGAAAGTCACGAAGCAAATATACTTTCCAAAAGAAGGTGTCTCCATAGGACCACAGACATCACTATGTACAAGCTGCAATTTTTGAGTAGGCCAAACTAAACCATCTTTTGAAAAGGACGAATGCTGCATTTTGCCCAAAATACAGCCTTCAAAAACATGTTTTTTGGGTGCCTCAAGTTTGGGCAAAGAGGAGACCATTTCATATCTCAGCAAGCATAGCAAACTAACAAAATTTGGACGACCAAAGCATGCATGCCAAAGCTTTGCATCTGACATAGCCTGAGAATCATGTACTACACATGTTGAATCATTCATAGATTTTTCATAGTCTATGAGCTTATACAACCCATAACATAAAATGTCAGAAGCAATAATCATGTCGCCATTTGAGAGATCATGAATTTTACATCTCTCATCAATAAATTTCACAACCAAGCCAATCTTGGCTAATGTTGAAACTGATAACATATTTTCTTTGATCCCTGACACAAATAAAGCATCTGACAAGGTGAAAGAACTACCATCATTAGTAGTCAAAATGATCTTACGAACTCCCATGATAGGATAAGATGAGTTGTTAGCACATGTGGCAGTATTCACTATAGGGGCAGGCTCAAGTAAAGTGAAGAAATTGTGCTACGAGGTAATATGTTTGGTTGTCCCACTATCAAAATACCAAACATTTGAGTCTACTGCAGACATACACTAATCATGAGAAGATGGGTCAAAACTACAAACAAAAGTAAACACCCATTCTTCATTCTGCATAAGATTTGCAGACTCTGTTTTTGGTGTAGAGGCCTCTGCAACAACCATTCCAGCCTCTTTTTTTTTTTGCATCTTTTGCAGCCAGTTTTGGACAATTCTTTATGACATGATCGTTTCCTTTATAGTACTTACAAAAGAATTTCTACTTTTCTAATTTCTTCTCATCTTTGTCTTCCTTCTTTCAATGTGCAACATTTGCAGATTTCTGCTTACTAGTAGATGAGCTCCATTTACCTTTGCCCTTCTGACTAGACAGGAAAGCTTGATATGCAACACGCATAATGGACCTGTTTTGCCTAGAATAATTTTCCTTTAACAGAACAGAGCCTAAATCCTCAAATGACAAGGAATTTGGATTTCCTTTCATCATCAAACGAAGAGTAGAAGAAAAACTTTGATATAAATGAGGAAGACCATTCATAATGGTTTGCACAAGTGAGCTATCTGGTATAACTTCATCAGTAGAAATCAACTGTTCCTTCAAGTCCATTATCTTTGTTAGAAAAATCTCCATAGAATCACCCTCTCCAACTGTTTTTGGAGGTAAGAAACATAAGCCTCATTCCTATCCCGGTAGAATGTGGTAAGCGTATCCCAAGCATCCTTAGCTGTTCTACAAGAGCGAATGTGAGGAATAATGGCACGTTTGACACACAAGGCTATTAATGCATGTGCCTGAGCATCTTTGCCATCCCAACAAATTTGCTCCGTAGAGCTTGGGGCCTTGGCTATGGATGAGCCTTGTCCCTCACACACATGGAATGATCCCTATGGACCAATGTCATGATCCCTGTGGATCAATGTATGACACTCTCTCCCCCTTCTAAAGATCATTGTCCTCAATGATCAATGAGGGAAAGTACTTACGAACCAAAGCTTCTGATTCCCAAGTAGAGTAAGTAAGTGGTAATTCTCTCCAGGCTACTAGATACTCCGGGATGACACGATTCCTTAACCATTTTTATCTTCGATCTAGTATCTTGTCTAGAGAATGATCTATGCTATCACTTTCTTGCAAAGAAACAATACCCTCTATTAGATTATCCTCCCTAGAAATATACTTTCTAAGTTTACTGACATGAAACACTAGATGGACTCTATAATCTGGAGGAAGCTCTAATCAGTATGCAACATCACTTAGCTTTTTAACTATCTTCCAAGGTCCACAAAACCTTGGTGAAAGCTTACTACACTTCCCTGTGGATAGTGAAGTAGATCTAGATGGTACCTGAAGAAAGAATCTATCTCCCTCCTCAAAGGATCTAGGATATCTTCTCCTATCAGCATTCTCTTTTGCCCTATCGGTTGCTTGCTACATCTTGGCTTTAGCTATTTCTAGATTTGCTTGAAGGTTCACTAAGAGCTCCAAAGCACTAGGACATTTCTTTGGCATGCCTATGGTACTAGGAGCATTGGGATTCATGCCATAGTTCATCTCAAAGGGAGACATTGCTATCACCTTGTGAGGCCTATTTTTATAAGCAAACTCTACTAGTGGCAAGTAACTGTCCCAATCTATCTGTCTCTTAGAGATATATGCCCTCAACATGTCCTCTAGAATCTCCTTGACTTGCTCGGTCTGACCATATATCTGTGGATGATCACCACTACTCATTTTTAATGACACTTTCAATTTGTCAAATACAAACTTCCAGAAGTGTCCTGTGAAAATGACATCCCTATATGAAACTATGGATGTCGATAACCCATGCAATCTGAAAACATGCTAGATAAACAACTCCTCTATGTGTGGAGCTTCTATCATCTCCTACATGGGTATGAAATGATCCATCTTGTTCAATCTATCTACCACAACTAGGATAGTATCCCACTTCCTTTGGGTTCGTAGTAACCCGACTATGAAGTCCATGGATACACTATCCCAGTTGTTTTGGAATCTGTAAAGGATGCAAAAGACGTGGTGTCTTCAACCTTTTTGCTTTGTTGACTTGACACATAAAGCATTGTTGAACATAAGTGTGGACATCTTTGGCTAATCTAGGCCACCAAAATGTTCGTCTAACAAGTTGTATCGTCTTGTCAAAACCAGGATGTCCTGTATAAGGCATGTCATGGTTATCATGCATGACTTTTCTTCTCAAATCTCGAGAATCTAGTATGCAAACCTTTCCTTTTTGTTTGACTATTCCATTCTCCTGTGAGAAATTGGAATACAGAATGGACTTGTTTGCTCTACTAGGTGAAGAAACAGTTGGAGTTGCCCCATCTCCTATGATAGAGTCATCACTGATGGCTCTAATAATTTGTAGCAAATGTGGATCTTCCACCTGTGCTTCCTTTATCTCTTGACGCAATGAGATTTCTAGAACTGCAAAGCTCATTTGATACATTATCTTTGATAGTGCATCAGCTACTATATTCTCTTTGCCTCTTCTATACATGATTTCCATGTGAAACTCTTGCATGAGCTCAACTCGACGAGCTTTTTCTGCCTCGAAGATCTGGCTGACTACAAAAATACTTGAGTGTATCGTGATCTATGTATACCTCAAAGTCTGCACCATAAAGATAGTGTCTCTAGATTCTATGTGCATGCACCATTGCATACAGCTCCTATTCGTGCATTGGCCAATTGCGTTGTGCACTACTCCATTCTTGCTTTCAAAAGTTATTGGCCTGCCATCTTGGCTCAAAACTGCCCATATGGCTATGCCACTAGCATCTGCCAAAAACTAGCTCAATGGGTTTCTGTGAATCTACCACTTTGAGTATAGGAGCCTCTGAAACAACTTGTTTCAGAGAATCAAAACTCTCTTGCTGCTCTTGCTTCCATGCAAATGGAATGTTGCCTTGAAGCAAGTTTGTCATAGGTGCTCCTATCGGTGAAAAAGAAGAGATGAATTTCCAATAAAAACCAAAAATTCCTAAAAATGACCGTAATTACCCCTCATCTTGAGGAGTAGGCCAAGCTAGAATAACTGAGAACTTCTTGGGATCCATCTGAACCCCATTGATTGAGACCACATGCCCTAGATACTCTATCCTTGGAAGAAACAACTGAGTCTTCTCTGGAATTCACATACAGCTGATTTTCTTTTAAAACATTCAATACTAACCTTAGATGATTCTCATGCTCATGCACAATCCTACTATACATTAAAAAATCATCAACAAAATCAACAACACATTTTCCAGTGAACGGATGCAAAATATCATTCATTAACAGCATAAATGTCACTGGTGCATTAGTCAAACCAAATGGCATGACCAAATACTCATAATGCCCAAAATGGGTCCTGAAAGCTTTCTTATGTACATCATGATCTCTTACTCTAATCTGATGGTAGCCACTTTCTAAATCTATTTTACTAAATACAATGGCTCCACCCAGAGCATCTAAAAGATCATCAATCCTAGGCATGGGATATCTGTGTCTAATAGTAATCTTATTGAGTGCTCGATAGTTGACGCACATCCTATACAATTTGTGTTTCTTCTTCACGAGAAGAACTGGTGCTGCAAAGGGTGAATAGCTGGATCTAATCAGCCCTTTGTATGGATACTCGAGTCGCCTCCCCTCATGCTCAAACTGATACGCATGCAAATAAAAGTCAATCACTGGTCTCTTCCTCACATGCTACTTCCTACTAAGGACTACATCGAAACGTGCTAGTCTAGCTATCTCAAAATCCAATCTGTCTTCATAGGACTAGATCTGAATAGGTAGATCAACAACTCGTCAATCCTATGTCTCAATTCCCTTCCCATTGACTAACTCCACTATGTAGACATACTCTGACTGCACAATCTCTAGATGTAACCTTTTGACTAGTCAGGAACTAATGACATTATGTGTTGACTGAGTGTCAAAGAGTACCTTGAACGACTGTCCTACCACGAGTCCCCTCATGACAATGAGTTCTATATCTAGAAACTGATATCCTTTATGTGCCACTAGCAAAAGCACAACATCCGACACAGTTGGGACCTTCTTCATGACCGTCATGGCCACTATGGGAGATGATATCTGAGATGCCACTATGGGAGATGATATCTGAGATCGGGAATCTCCAAAGTCCTCATCATCATTACTCCCGTCCTGAGTGGGATTAATGACTATGATGGCGTCTATCTTCTTTTTCTTAGGAGAGTCCTTGAACAGGTGCTTCCCTAAGCACCCATAACATAACCCTTCTTTCATTGCCTTCTCTTTCTTTTTAGGGGTAAGAATAGACTTATTATAAGCCCTCTTAGCCAGAGCAGACACTTTCCTTTTACCTCCTTCAACTGTCTTGATCATGTGTACCTGCTTAGCCTCTCTAGAAGGTTGTGCACTGATCGAGCTAGGAGTAAATGTGTGGAAGGATCGACTTATCTTAGGCCATGAGGACCTCTAACCCTGGGATCCTATGCCCCTATGGCCATCCTCATAGACTAAAGCCATCTCCATGGCTTATGCCAAGGACTGACATCTCTCCTTCCTCACCAACAGTCTAATGGTTTCCCTAAGTCCCAATATAAACTTGTGGACCTGGAGAAACTCAGGGATAGTATCAGGTACTTTAAGAAGCACCTCTCTGTACTTATCTGAGTACTCCTGAACTATCTAATTCTTATGACTGATGAAGAACTAGGTTTCTAGCACTCTAGACCTCTCATCAGGCAGTATGAAATTATTGTAGAACAAGATCTTGAACTGCTCCCAAGTTTGGGGCTCCTTCTTATCTTGTTCTATCTTATGCCACCACCTATGGGCAACATCCATAAGGTTATACGTGGCCTTCTTAATCTTATGCCTATCGTCCATGATATGGCATAAACGGAAGCACTGCTTTCACTTGCTGAGCCACTGCTCAACAACATCAGCAGTTCTAGCACTAGTCGGACCATGATATCTGGGTAGCTTAAGATCCTTAAGCTGCCATATGGCCTCTCTGACTAGGATGCTATCTCTTGGGACTTCTGAAGTTGGATGCTCATCTGGAGCATCTACCTCCATCCTTGGCAGGTCAGCCTCATGCACATGTTTCTCTTTCTTGGAACCACGGATGTGTTCCAAGATATCGTGAAGTGTGCTTTCTAGACCGGTAATCCTATTACTCATGGTCTAAATGGGATGTGCAAGGTGCTCTTCCATGAGTGTATCTCTCCTAGTAGGTGATGATGGTCTTGGTTCCATGCTAGGATATGGGTTTGGTCACTGTATAATTTTCTATTTTATATATTTTTTTGTGTTTTTCAAATAGTACGCTCTATGCCTACAATAAGTAAGTGGCAATGGAAAATAAACAAGGCACAAGCCTTTACTCAAATGAAAATGGTAAAACAAGAAACTTTTAGTATGTTTTGTATTCTTTAATGCATATGCATACTAAATCCTATAAATTTGGTAGCATAATGGCGTAATTTTGAAAATTGGAAAAATTATACTAAGTACTCGACAAGCAATTTTCATGATAATGGTGCCAACAAGCACAATCTAACTACAAATAAACCGAAGGGGATTACACACCCTAAGAAATTTCTTTTCTTTCCTCATTGAACCTGCAAGAAAAATACTTACCTGTTCTTGCAAACAAGAATTCATGCATCGTACAATAGTATACAATGTCCTTGCTATGCATATACTATAGATGCTATGCAAAATTGCATTAGCCATTGCTTTCATGTACTAAGGAGACATTTGTTAGCTCCAAAGACATGTATGATACTTTGCTGCCTCTTTTTACAGGTGGACAGTCTAGTGCTTGTCCCAATGAGGCAACTTCTCAGCCTTTGCAGGTTTCATGTGATGATGCAGATCATTCCATTTCTGATGCAGATTTACATGATGCACTAGTTGATGAGAGAGCTGATATTGAGCAAGCAAAAACTATGCCAAAATTACTGGTGCAGACTTTGCATGACAGCAAATTAGATGCACCTCTATCATATCGTACTCGTTCAGGCTCTCATAGTGCCTCTTTTGCATCAGATTGCTATGCTATGGCTGCATCTAGTCTCTATGATGAGAATGAGCTTGTTTCATTTGATGAAGCACAAAATTCAGGAAATTGGATGGCTGCTATGCAATTTGAATATGATGCAATAATGAAGAATGGTACTTGGTCTTTATATGACTTGCCTCCTCGCAAGAAGGCCATTGGCACTAAGTGGGTATACAAGCTGAAGCGTAAACCTGATGGTACAGTTGACAGGTATAAGGCTAGGCTTGTTGCAAAGGGTTATGCGCAGGAAAGAGGCATTGATTTTGATGAGATCTTTGCACCTACATGCCGTATGACTACTGTTCGGAGCATTTGTGCACGTGCAACCCATCATGGTTGGAATGTACATCAGTTGGACATTAAAATAACATTTCTGAATGGTGACTTGCATGAAGAAGTGTATGTTTTTCAGCCCCGTGGCTTTGTACAGAAAGGGCATGAAAACCAGGTGTGCAGGTTAAAGAATGCATTATATGGTTTAAAGCAAGCACCATGTGCTTGGTATGAGAAGATACATGCCTATCTGATTGCACATGGTTTTGAGAATAGTCCAACTGAAAGCACCTTATATGTCTATTGAGAAGCATATTGCTGATTTTAAGGATGATTTGCATGCCTCATTTGAGATGTCTGATTTGGGGCATTTGCATCACTATTTGGGCATTCAGTTTATGCAAGTTGATGGTGGAATGGCATTGTGTCAAACAAAATATATTGACACATTATTGCAGCGTTTTGGCCTTGAAGATTGTAAGCCTATTGCCACTCCTATGGAGATAGGTTTACGATTGAGTCTTCATGATGCTGGAGATGCATTTGATGTTGTTCTCTATTAGCAGGCTGTTGGATGCTTGATTTACTTATGCATTACTCGGCCAGATATTCAGTTTGCTGTCTCATAGATGAGCAGGTTTATGCATAGCCCAGGAGTCAAGCATTGGCAGACAGTTAAGCGCATCTTTCGCTATTTGAGTGGTGCTCGGCTACTTGGGTTGTTTTATCCCAAGGGGGATCACTACCACCATATTTGCATGCTTTTTCTGACTCTGATTGGGCTGGTTGCTATGACACTCGTGTGTCCACTAGTGGCTTTTGCTTCATGCTTGGTAGCTCATGTATATCTTGGTTGAGCAAGAAGCAGCCTAGTGTGGCCACTTCTAGTTGTGAGGCTGAGTATAGGGCAACTTTCACAGCTACTGTTGAGTGTGTGTGGCTCAGACGCCTTATGGCTAATTTGGGTGTTGGTCAGACTTCTGCCACCACCATCTTCACTGACAGTGAGAGTGCATTAGCAATTGCGAGGAACCCTGTGTTCCATGCTCGCACTAAGCACATTGAGGTGCATTATCACTATGTCAGGGAGAGGTTCTCTACTGGGGAGATCAGCTTGGCATATGTGCCCACGTAGGAGAACATTGCAAACCTTTTCACGAAGGCTCTACCTAGGGAGAAGTTTGAAGCTTTCCACAAAGCTTTGGGCTTACTTCCTTTTGTGGAGTGATTTCCACATAGCTTGGCACTTCCTTATACATGAGTGCCAGCTCCTTGTTCACCGCATCACTCCCAGGGGGGATTTGTTGATATATTTAGGTAGTGATGTGTGTGAACACACTAGGACTGCCGGGGCACTTTTTTCCCTCTTTAGGAGGTTTTTTTCCCGGCTTGAATATACGCCTATTGCCCTAATCGGCTACTTATGTTTGTACATTCTCTAGTAATACATTCAGTATTGTGTGTTATGATCCAAGCTTCTTCTTCTTCCTTGTCTGTTCGCGTGCTTCCGTAGACGTCTAACTCCAACAGAGCAAGGCTTGAATGATGTATGTGTAACTACAATGGACTTCATAGTCCACTTTGGAGTGACTTAATGTGAAGTTACACTTCAGGTTTTAAATCCTCCACTTGGAGTCCACATCCCGTAAGTGGGTTGGTTTGGCACTAGCCTCTTGAGGCGGAGGTCTTGTGTTCAACCCCCAAGCTGGACATGTAATGGCTTTATCCAATCTAAACCAGTTGTAATCTTGCCTAATCCTTGCTTTGTGGGATAAAGGGGGGTTCTGTAGATACTATGCCCATTCATCTATAAGATTGTTTCTTAAAAATTAAAGCTCAAAGACTAAACGCTCTCCAAACCTCTATTAACAAAAAATCCCCTAGACTTGAGAGTCCAATCCGAAACATTTACCACTACACCAGGGATGCCAAGATGTGAATGGACTCTATGTCCTCCCGTGCATGTCATCCACGCTTTTGATAAAAAGCACATTGTTTTGAGAAATATTTTTGGTTGAAAGAAGGTAGGAGGCGGCCTTCTACTATCGTGTGTCCGCACCCTCGTAAGGCGTGACTCGTCGACGAACATGCATAGTTTCCATTCAACGCCTGGACTTTTTAGAGTAGATGATGACATGTTGTTTGACACTGCGACTTGCGATCTTTTCCGTACCTCAGAAAGCCATGAAGGTGGCTCCTCTGTAGGCTCCTGCCCTTCTTGGGAACAGGCCTCTCTTTCTCATGGGCTACGTGGAGAGTGGAAAATGTGCACCTGTGCTAATGAGTTTTCCTGATCTCTGGTTCTCTTAACTGATACAGCGGGATGTCCTCCTCACCTTCTTCATCTTCTTCCTCTTCGTCTTCTACATCCATACCTACTGTCGGTCTCATCGGAATCGCTGCTGCAGCTGTATTTGCGATCGTCGTCCTATCGATCCTATTCGCCTGTCTTTGTGGTTGTTTTAGCCAGAGGAAGAAGCGCCGCACAAATTCTTCACCGTATTCAGGCAAGCTGTCTCATACCTTGTTTTTCAACTCCCGGGCCCCCTTTCCACGAAACACACAAATCCCGAAACCTCGTCTCCCCTCTCTCCCCCCCTCTCTGTTTCTCTCTTCGCGGACGTGCTTAGCTTGTCAAAAGTCGTCCTGTACTCTTAATCAAGGATCTCGGTTGTTGCATATTCTTTAAATGTCATCATGCAAGAAGAAAACGATCGAGGTGAATGTCCTGGAGAGGTACAAGTGCATGCATACTCTTGGCAGAAAATTGGTGTATATGCTACGCTTGCAAGGCGAGTGCTTTAATGAATGACGCCATTGGAGTCCGTGCTTCACGAGATTTCTCCCTGATATTAATGTGGGAGATTATATTTTTCCAGGAGTTTAGGAATTGATACGTGCGTGCCCATGCATGTTGCTTATTGCTGGGAGTCGTTTGTGCGACAGATCTATTAGGAGCATAATTTTCATCTTTCATAGATAGATAGATAGACAGATAGATAGATAGATAGACAGACAGATAGACAGATAGATAGTTAGATAGATAGATAGATAGATAGATAGATAGATAGATAGATAGATAGATAAACAGATAGACAGATAGACACATAGACAGATAGACACATAGATAGAAACAGAGACAGACAGACACATAGACAGACAGACAGCTATTCATTTCTCAATTTGTTGTTGAGTCTTTTTTCTCATTTTTACAGCCGTGACGCAAAGTATTCTCATCTCAATTTGTTGTTGATGTGCATGCGCTGTGTCATAGTGTACAATGCCACCTAAATTTTTCCTCTTGCCAATGGATAGTGATGAAGTTAGGGTCAATTTTTCTTATTTACTTGAATGCCGGCATGTGGATACCCATGGGCCACGGTTATGTTGGCGTACAGATGATTATGATGATTTTAAAGCTTCCGCACCTTTCTGTAGGAAAAATATGGGCATTTATCGCTTTCATCATGGACTAATGGCAAGAGAAGTGTGGATCAAAATGGACTGTGTATCTTAACGATAAAGTAAAAGCAAGTTCTTTTCTTTAAAACTGCAGTGTGCAAAAAAGGTTTAAGAAATGTATTGAAGATTAGCAATGGGCAACAGTAAGTACAAGGGCACAATGAATGTGAACTGGTCCTTTCGATCCCTGTAATTACTCTCTAGAGTGTACCCTTTCCAACCGGCTAATCATAACCTTAGAAATGACTTGGATGCTATATCAGAGTCAAGTCCAAGCTTTTGAAAAGCGAGAAGGAAGAACTGACACTGTTTAACTCAATCTTCTAAGAAACCAGATTGATTTGAGTCAATACTCTATGATGTTCAAAGCTTCAAATCTTATTTGATGCATGCAAGTCAAGGCTTTTAGGGTTGGAAGCATTACCTATCTTTATGACAAATAGACTCTGTTCTCAAAAACGTTCTTTGAGTTTGGCAAGATTCAACATCAAGCCACTGAACTTGAGTGTTAGTAGCAAACCAGCTCTTGTTGCGAGCCACCTTGTTTGCAGCTGTATATGATGTTTCACCTCACTCAAGAGTAGTGATGCTTCTTCTATCTCTATTACACTAAGTTAATCTCCCCACCCCCTTTCGCATTCCAGTGGGACTCCTCTTGGCTGAAATGCGATTCGGGTGCATATCTTTGAGTCAAGAGATTGATTCACCAAGTTGTATTAACTTACGTTATCCAACCTTGGTTGAAAGGATTTTCGAAGTTCTCTCTCTTGAGATTCCTTTCGACTCAAATGCAATTCTGTTGCATATCTTTGACTCAAGAGATTGATCCACCAAATTGTAGTTGCAACTAGATTCTTTTATCTTGGATTAACTTAGCATATCCAACTTTGGTTGAAAGGATCTTTCTAAGTTCCTTCCTTTCAGAAATCATTGCAGTATTTCTAATGAAGAACTTCAAATTGTGTGATTGCTTTGAGTGAATTCAAATAAGACGATGCTTGAACTACTTGTATCATTTATGAAGACCCTTGAAGTTACTCACTCCTTGGTCTTCTATCTCTTTTAACAATTGGTCCTTAAAGTGAATGTAAGTCATGTTTTGGCCAAGTTGTTTTTTGACTTGGCAACTTCTTCTTGAACGTTTTAATCCCTTTTGGAATCCGTTTCTTCTTTACGGATAATTCTAGACCATGAAATGACTCCAAGAATAAAAGATATTCACCATCTCAAGGTCTAGTGTCCTATTTCATCTTTCTTATACCTAGATAGATACAAAGTTTGGTGTCCCATACCACTATACTTTGATGTATGGATTGCTTATCTTAGAATTCAGATACGTTAGTTATTACAACGTATGAGCCCCATACAGGCTTTCATACCCGCTAAAATACACATGCAAAAAATGCCCACGGCGTTTGAATAGTCGCCGGTATAAACGTCGGTTACATTACGCTGGTATAAGCGTCGATATAACCCTCTATATAGGCACCGGTAAAGCATGGGTATAAGCCTCTATAAAGGTATTTGTATACGTGTCGGCATTACGCTGGTATAAGCGTATTTGTATACGCGTCGGCATTACGCTGGTATAAGCGTCAGTATAAGCCTTTCTATAAGCATCGGTACAAGCTTGTATAAGGCGCCGGTATACACGTCGGTATGTCCTTGGCAATATCGGCGCCTATTTAGACGACCATATCTGCAAATATGTTTTGGGCAGAGTGTAGTGTCCCTTGCTGCAAGAACATGACAGTGCTCTTGTGTAGCTACATGTCATGACATATACCCTAGTGGTTGCCGGACCATGTACTTGCATGACTTGAAACCAAAACAAGATTTGATAAAGAAAAACACATTGTCGAGCATAAAAGAGATATGCGGGAGCATAATGAAAAGTAATGAATAAACAGATCTGTGCCATCGTGTACAACCAAAACAAAGTCGTAAAGAGTACTCAAATACATAATAGAACACTGCAATAAATGAACCATGTACGAATCTTACTAGAAAACTAAGGCAAACCATTGCGATGTATGAACCAAATACAAAACTGTGGCACACCACTACCATAAACAAAACTAGAGGGATCAAAACATATATATACAAAGTCCTGCAGCAAAGCACATTCATGAAATTGGACAAATTGAAACGAAGTTCATAAACAAAAACTAAAAGACTCTAAACCAAGTTTAGAAGCTTAACTCACGGTAGGCTCTCCATGAAATGACTATACCAAATCCCCCCAAGTCTTGAAACAGCGGAATTAGCTGATGATGATATCCAAAAGTATCTTGTGCTCGTGTTGGAGGATGATAAAACGCTAAACCAAGTTTAGAAGCTCACCGCACGGTAGACTATCCAATGAAATGACCGTACCGAATCCCTTCAAGTCAGACAACAACGGAACTAGCCCATGACGATATCCGAAAGTCTCCTTTGCTCGTGTTGGAGGACGACGCACTGCAAAGTCCTACAACAAACATGCAAAACGTGAGATCAACAAACATGACATGCTTAACATAAGCAAATTCATTCATCAAAATGATACTTATAAACTTGTGACGCATTTAGTCGTAACCATCGCTACCCAAATGCGATGCTCCGATTGCCCCTAGACGTATGAGTGTCGATCTCGCTGCCGACGATATCGGTGAGGATTCTGCTTCAGCTCATCACGAATCATCTCCCACTCCTTAGCGTCTAGCCATACAGGCTTTGAAAGTGTCACAAGCCTCTAATTTCGATGAGACATCACCTGACGTGTGGTGTCATGAATCCACTCTGAGCTGATAACATGGTGCTTGGGTGCTAGCCGATACTCGTGATAGATCGCCTTTGTGATGTAATTCTTGCGATCCTTGTCTTGTGCACTCCACTTGAGCATGACAGAGTGCCTAAACTATATTGTACACAATTGTCGTATCCGTTGACGCATGGCCTTTTCGACCACATCCATCACCAGAGCTCTATCTTGTATACGGTACAACTTGGAGTCCTCATGGTCATGAGCACCCCAAGGTGTATGTTGTGTGTTGTGTGGCGTAGGTGCATATGAGGCACTCGGTCTAGGACTAGCCGTGGTTGATACTAAGTCTCGCACCGCCTCCGCAATATTCGCCTCCTTCTCGAGACCCATCGTCACTCGTAGACCCGCTTGTGGAACCTCCTTCAAAACGCGACCTCGAACGTGACCTAGACGAATGGGACAGGCGCCTGTATCGTGTTGTGGTCTCGAATGTTGGCGCACACGTCGACTGTTGGAGCCACTAGGGATTGGTTGAGAAGGTGGCTGCGGTGGACTCATAAGGCCAGGAGTACCGCCAAAGGAAGTGCTTCCAGGAGTATTGCTAAAGGGAGTGCCATGAGCGGGAGTAGTCTCGCGAGAGATCTAATACTGTGACGCGGCGGGCGCTCGAGATGTGAGCTGTAGAAACTGCCCCTCTATCATGAAATCCGAATTGAGCGGTGGTCTGTCTCCCATCGTGCTTTTTAATAGATAACTCAAATAATTAGCATACGGATAATAACGGTAATATCTATTTTGATGTAGTTCAATTCCACTCTATCTCAACTATTCAGAGACACTACTATCCGACTATCCATAGATGGATTGAAGATTGAGCATCGTGAGGTCACACGCAGAATAAATATCTTTGCGCCATTTTAGAGTTTTTAGAGTCGTAAACAGGCTAGTTTTCGCATGTTCTGATGTTCTTTGTCGACTTCTTTTCGTGGAAATTCTGTCGTATCCATGGAACCCATGACATTGTCTCCACCATTGTGGTCTTCATCCATGTCATGAAATGCATTGAGCATTTCTTCCATGTGTTCATTCTCTATCATGATTCCAGTAGCTTGTCCTTTGCATCCCATGTTGTTTTCCTTCCCACGAGAGGTAGAGGATGCAATGTCGTGTGGGTTGATTTGCTCGCTAGCTGAACCATGTGACTAAAAGCGTAGGTTTTGTAGTCGAAGCAAAGGGTCCATATTCTCGAATGTATGCAGTACACATCTGTCACTTACAAAATATTCGATACCTGCATTGTGTGCAAGGGCATGCCATTCTCTCCTCTAGATCCAAAGATGCCATCTGATATCATGCGGAGGCGTTTGGACATATGCCTCTCTCTCTATCGATCTACTTATCTTTCTCTCTCTCTCTCTCTCTCCCTCTCTTCCCCCTCTCTATGCTCTCTCTCTCTCTCTCCCAAACACTAACCAAAATTTCATTACATTTCAATTTCTCTCCCTCTATCCTCTCTCTCTTTCTCTCTCTCTCTCTCTCTCTCTCTCTCTCTCTCTCTCCCCCCCCCCCCCTCCTCCCCCCCTCTCTCTCTCCCTCTCAAACGCAAACCAAAATTTCATTACATGTCAATCTCTCTCTCTCTCTCTCTCTCTCTCTCTCCTCTCTTTTCAAACGTTAACCAATACTTCATTTCATTTCATTTCTCTCTCTCTCTCTATCTATCTATCAATTAAGGTTTTTATTTCTTTTTTTCATCAATGTTGGGTTTTTTATCTCTCTCTCTCTCTCTCTCGCTTTAATAAAGAACAAAACAGTACATGCATGGATATAGGTCACTCACATCAATGTAACTCCGGAACACTCGTCCCACATGCACAATCGGCGTCCCCTCTCGTCAAACAAAAATCCGCCGCCAAAAAGCTCTTGCAAAACAAAATGAAATCGAAATTAGGAAACCCTAAAAAGAATAAGGAATAGAGAGAGAGAGGGTGAGGGAGTGCATCACTTACCAAGATGCAAGAGAGAGAGTAAGAGAGAGATATGTGTGTGTGGAGAGAGAGATCTCTGTGTGGGGGAGGGAAGGGGAAGGGGAAAGAGGAGGGTGGATGCCTCTGAGGGAAGAGGCAAGAAGCAAAGGGGGGGGAGTAGAGTGAAGGTGAGATGGAGGGGAGGTATGCACGCACAGATGGAAGGGTCGGCTTTTTGGTTAAAAACAGGGGAGTCGGCTATTGGTTTATAAAACACGACGTCGGAATAGGCGTTGGTATAATCACAGTACAAAGGTGAGATTTAAATCGCAGATTTAAATCGGGATTAAGGGGGGGGAGTAGAGTGAAGGTGAGATGGAGGGGAGGTATGCACGCACAGATGGAAGGGTCGGCTTTTTGGTTAAAAACAGGGGAGTCGGCTATTGGTTTATAAAACACGACGTCGGAATAGGCGTTGGTATAATCACAGTACAAAGGTGAGATTTAAATCGCAGATTTAAATCGGGATTTAAATCGTTTAAATCGTAGATATTTAAAAAAATGAAAGTAAAAATCGAGGTTTTTATTTATCATGTGCGATTTTTATTTTATTATGTACTTTGTCAATTATCATGATATCTAAAAGTCTCTGCAAATCTCATTAGCAATAGCAATTACCATTCCTATTGAATGGTATTTACAACCCTTATACATGTAAAGTAGAAGTCATTTTTGAAGAGTGCAGAATACAAAGTTTAAACCCCAAAAAAAAAAAAAAAAAAAAAAAGATTTTTATTTTTATAGAAAAAACGATTTTTATTTTATGAATAAAAATCGTTCCTAGAGATTTAAATCGAGATTGAGGTTTTTACGATTTTTTAAAAATAAAAATCGTACGATTTTTTTAACTTTTTTAACTATGGGAATAATCGTCGGTATAGTCCTCGGAATAAGCATTGGTATGTGCCTGTGCAATACTGGTGCCTATATCGATGATTATACCAGCGCCTATTCCGACCATTATTTCGGAGCCTATTCCGACTTCGGATTTTTTAGCGTTTTTTCAAGAATCTTCCAACGATCATACCAGCATCGAGGATGACCGTCGGTATGGCTAGCATCGATATAACCCTAATCTGGAGTTCTGAGTCCATTTGTCTATGGAGTAGCTTTTGATCAAATCTGTGAAATGGATTCGAAGCTCAAGGATGAAGTTTTAACCTTCCTAGGCTTTTGGTACTTCCATTAATAACTTCTCTTTGCTCTCTTTGATTTAAAAGGTTACTTTATTCACTGAATAGGTCTTTGCCTTCTAATTGTCCAATGCTTATCCAAGAAGCTTAAATCCCTTAACTTGATGGAAGAAATATCTATTTTCTTTTAGGAGATTGTCCTTCTCTTCAGATTCCTTTCAATCTTTTAAGGTTTGAGCAGCTACCCTAAGGCTTTTAAGGAATCTCTTTATTGTTTAAGTCTAAACATCCACTAATGCTTTTGGATCTCTAGGAAATTCCTTTAAGGAAAGACAATTATTGATTTTACCTTCCATATACTTAAGCACCATTACCACGGTTGCATACCACATCTTGAAACCTAAAACTTTTATCGCTATCACTCCCCTTCAAAGAATTGTGTACATTGGCATGCTTTATCTAGTTTTGTAGTTGCAATCACCCTTCATAGTATTTTCTAACCTTAACGAGATCATAATTCACCTTAAATTGAGCATGCTGTCAAGTCGCTTATTGAGAAACTTCTTTGTGGCGAGCTTGGTAACTTATTGCTTACTTAACATACCGAGGTTTCACAAGTACTTCTAACAGCTCTAAGGTGTTTTTACAGTTTTGAACCCATCCTTTTCAATCCATGATTCTATACTCATGGGATTAGTAGCACCATTCTGCACCAATTGACATGCACTTTACCTCTTTCCCCTTTCTTTTTGGTAGAGTATTTGTCCTCGAAAACTAAAAGGAAACTGAAACTCAATGAGCAAACTGGAAGAGTTCATTGATGGAAATGATTGTCGGTTGTAGAATAAGATTCTATGACTAGAGATCTCTGTCCCAAAACTCAATGCTATTTGAACAAGTATTTTAAACATCAAAGAAGTCTTATCCGTGTTCAAACCTTGAGTTTATTCTTCCTTGGAGATCTTTCGGAAAAGATTTCTAGGTCTAGTTAAAGACTTCTTCTTTAACTTGACATCATCTTTAAGGACTACATCCACATTTTTGCTGGAAAACTACACTTTTCCTAATGTAGTCATGCAATGAACTTTAACTCATCTTTGGGAAAGCTCTTGGACCAATCCTATATCCAATTTCTTGGAGTTCTTGATTTTCAAATAAGATAAATTTATACTTTCATGAGTTAGGAAAAGTGTTCCTGTTTAAGGCTTTACTTGGTATAAGAGTTCATGCATTTGGGAAGTCCATGTTTTGCTTAAATCATGAAATAAGAGCATTTATGCTCCTACCATTTTTCATACATTTGAAAGAAATCTTATCAAATAAAACTTTTTATAAAGGTCATGCACTTATCGTTAGCATGAACATGTATGCATTTATAAGTGAATACTCCTACTCTTAGTCTAGGTGCAATGAGAATCTTGAAAAGATTATACATTCTCTACGATCTTTTATGTTCATTGGATGCATGTGCATCCAAGAAATCATGAATATTTAAGGAATAATTCTTTCTGTGCATATGAGAATTAACTTTACATCAAAGCATCATAAAAAATTACTTTTCCTAAAGAATGGTTAGCATTGGCAATAGTCAATTCTTTCAGTTATGAACTTGGATTTAACAAAATTCATATATGTATATTGATGGCTTGCAATCTAGGAATAACAATGTAGGAATGAGATTGGATGTGATACTTCATGAAACTTGAAAGTATGTTTCTTCAGCCTTAGAGACTTCTTTCAACACAATGTTATCTACATAAGTTTCGGTATATCATCCATGTTATGATCAAATCCACATTGCATGAATATCTAGTATCCTAATTTAAATGTGTATGAGGGTTGTTTTTCCTCGAATTTTAACGAATGTATTTATGCATGGGTGCTGATTGCAAACTACTTCTAGACAATAAATACCAGTTTAAATAAAGCAAACAAGTGAGCTTGGCATAATCCAAAAGTGATTGTGGACGGGGATTGGAGATGTTTATTTTGACTATAGTGTGAGTTGTTATGCTTGGATATATATGCATGAATGAATTAATATGCATATAAGAGTGAGTGTTTTTGAAAAAAGAAACAAATAAAATGGAAATCCGAAATCTACATGTGCCAAGCCTTCTTAGCACCTACTAGGAATGTACAAAGCCTAATGGTCTCGTAAGGACAGTCTTGCAAGGATAGGAACTGGGAAAGGAAGACCCTTAGGTGAAACGAGGAGATTGGTTTGTTGGAAGTGGGGTGGGCCACAATAACAATAATCATAGGTTTACAGGATCTTCCAACACATGAACCTTAGCATACACACCTTAAGACTCAAATAGAGATGAGTGAGAGATAGAGAGAGAATAGATAGGATCTTTCAAAGTGTACGGTAAGCTAGGACGCTCACCTACACTATCTTATATTGAAATATCGAATTACAATGTGTATATGATACAAACTGACAATATCTGAATCTAGACAATATCTGAATCTATACAAATTGTGTGCTTAAGAGGTATGAAGAGTGTGTGTGTGAGAATATGGAGAATATGAACAGTTTAGAACTGTTTCAAAGCAAACCCAAATTTTGATTATCCTAAATCAGAAACTAGTGAATGAACAAGTGAGGACATATGTAGACTTGTTACTCAGTATGTTGGCTAACACGAACTCCTCCATATGTCTCCAGATGTAGAGCACACTTCCTTCAAGTGTGTAAGAACACTTCGTCCTAGTTGATCACCTCCAAGACTTCCTTCAACTTGGGTTGAGCTTGACTTGATGCTCCTTGAGTGATGATTACATAATGAGGCTTGTTCCTCATATATAGTATTTGTTGAAGCTTCAAAAGCACTTACGAAGAAGCATATTTTATGCGATTGCTAAAACTAACACAAAAAACGACGTCGCCTTGAATTCAGCTTTTTAGAAGAATCGTTTGCTAAAAGTTTAATCTCAAAAATGTCAAGCTTCTTTCGCTCGCGACCCACAGGATTTGAACCCACGATGTCAGTATGAGAAAGAGTTTACCTAACCAACACGCCACATGACTTTTTTTGTAGAGGGATATAAGAAGAACACTTCAAATGGCAATAGAAGGTGGACAATTTGACATTATCTCCAACAATCCCCCCCTTCAATGTCACAATGGTACAAGGTTTAATAGCTTGCAAAACTTCCAATGTCAGCAAATATCTCTTAACTGATTTCCATTGAATTTTAAGATGACTGTGTATGAACCTGGAAACTTGAGAAACTGCAAACTGAATGTCTGGACGTGTATTACATAGATATATCAAGAAAACCAACTGCATGACTATATAATGTAGCATCAAATGGTTCTGAATTCGCTTCCGACTGAAATGACACATTGACATTCATAGGTGTCTTCACAGGCTTGGAATTTGTAATCTCAAACTTTTCCAATAATTTCTCAATGTATTTCTCTTGTGTCATGTAGATACACTCGTCTCTGTATGCTTAAGTCAAGATAATAATGCAAAATACCTAAGTCATTTACATCAAATGTATGCTTAAGCTGAACTCTAAACAAGTGAAGATCTGAATCTTTGGGACCTGCGATAATCATATCACTTTGTAGTGCATCTTGAACACTCGCTAGCTAGTTCATTCTCAACTGAAGTAGGAGTCAAAATATTATGAATCTCAAAATGTTATGCATAGTTTACCAGGTCTGCATGTTGTCTCCTTGTTTGACTTACGGTTCTTCTAGTGTATGCTTTTGTACCACTTGATATAACCACTTTGGCATATCCTTGAGAAGTGGTGGTATCCTTTCTGGTTCTTCAATATCTCTTCCTTCTAAAACTCGGGAACCTTCTCCAACTTCATAAGTCGGAACTTCAAGAGGTATTGATGATAGATTAGGTATTGGTGTAGGTAATGGAACTCTCTCTTCACCTTTATCAAGTGCATCTCTTAGGGTTTGAGAAGGTTCATCATCCCCCCTTGTATGACTGAATTCAAATTCCTTATGAAAAATGCATAGTCATCTGCATTTATGAATTCTGGAATTTCTTCCTTCTTATCATAAATCCGAGTTCCTGCAATATATGCATTGCGTGAGAGTAGGATATCACTTGTATCTGGAACATAAAATCCTTATCCTTTGCTTTCAATTGCATAACCAATAAAGACCGCTTTAATGGCTTTTACATCAAGCTTACCACGATCCTTCTTCTCAATGTGAACATAAGTTGTGGAACCGGAAACTTTGACATAACTCCTATTGGATTTTTTCCCATAATAAGCTTCATAAGGTATGATAACCTTTAAAGCTTTTGTGGAAAAACTCTTCAGAAGGTGATTAGCTGTATGTACTGCATTAAAACAAAACTTGGGAGAAAGCTTTTTGGATGACATCATACTACGCATCATTTCAACAAGTATCCTATTCTTTCTCTCTACTACACCATTTTGTTCTTGACTGTAAGCAATAGTGATTTGATGAGAAATACCTTTGTCTTCAAGAAAAGACTTAAAGTTTTTAGACATGTACTCTCCTCCTCTATCACTTCTCAAAATCTAGATCTTTGATTGACTTCCATTTTCAACCATAGCTAAGAACTTCTTAAAAGTAGGAAAAACCTCTGACTTTACTTTAAGGTCGTAAATCCATGAATATCTTGAGAAATCATCAACGAGCATAACAAAGTACTTAAAACCTTGAATAGAATCTGTTCTAATCGGATCATTCACATCTGAATGTATGATCTGCAACTTCCTTATGGCTGTGATGTTTCCATGCTTCTTGAAAGGTAGTTTGTAAAGCTTTCCTTCAAGACATTCTTCACATGACTCTGTATCATCTTGGAAAGCAAAAGTAGGCAAACTCTCCATCATACCTTGATCTTTGATATGTTTTTGAGAGCTCTATAACTCATATGACCAAATCTAGCATGCCATAACTTCATGTTCTCCTTAGGTGTAGTAGAGACATTAGCATGACTAATTTTGGATAACACAAACATGCCACTTTTGTTTTCACTTTGAGGTGAGAGGATCTCCTCATGAGGTGAGAGGATCTGACATGAATCTTTCTTAAAAATAACTTTATAACCATCTGACAAGAAAGTAGAGATAGAGAGCAAATTCTTTTTCATGTGTGGAACATAAAGAACATTGGAAATTGTGAAATTTCCACATGCTCTGGACTTTAGGTTCACTTCCCCAACACCTGCAACATCCAAATGCAACATCCAAATCATGACCATCTGCAATGGTCACTCTTCTACCTGAAGAGTTAGAAAGGGAAGAAAATACTTTTCAACAACTTGTCATATGCTTAGTAGCTCCAGAATAAAAAATCCAAGGATTATCTGAGAGTACATTTAAGGCGTCTTGATCAAAAACTACCTCTTTAGTAGTAACAGATGCATCATCTTCAACATTATTACATGATGCTTTCTTCTTCTCATTAAAGATCCTTGTTTTGCATTTTGCTATGTAATGACCTGGTTTCTTACAGTAATGGCATACTCCTTTCTTTGAATCAGATGTAGTCAAAGACTTTTCTTTGGGTGTAGAGGAAGCATTAAGAGAAGGACTAGAAGACGTAGGATTAGAAGACTTACTTTCCTTCTTGGGTTGTTGACTCTTCTTCTCCTTCTTTGTCTCCTTCTTCTTCTTTCCCTTCGACGATGATAACTTGGCTTCATCATTCTCTTAC
Source organism: Ceratopteris richardii (assembly GCA_020310875.1). Classification (NCBI taxonomy): domain Eukaryota; kingdom Viridiplantae; phylum Streptophyta; class Polypodiopsida; order Polypodiales; family Pteridaceae; genus Ceratopteris; species Ceratopteris richardii. The sequence goes on from CM035411.1 coordinate 116,138,002, forward strand.
ATATCTTTTTTTTTATCTTCATCTTGAAGTAACAAGAACTATAGCTCTTCAAATGAAAGTTCTCTATCTCTTGTAGTAAGAGTAAGAGAAGTAACAAAAGCACGATATGAGGATGGAAGTGAGTTTAGAAGTGTGTTTATCATCTCTTCATCTGAAATGTTGACTCCAACATTGAGTAACTGATCTCGTAAATCTTTGAGCTTCACAATATGTGTCTGAACTGATACACCAACTTTCATCCTTGTGTTGGCTAGTTGTCAAGCTGCGTCCGCTCACCATCAAGGGGATTTGAACCTGCGACGTCAGTATGAGAGAGAGTTTGCCTAACCAACAGGCCACACGGCTTTTGTTGTAGAGCGATATAAGAAGAACACTTCAAATGGCAATAGAAGATGGACAACTTGACATTGTCTCCAACATGGTTTGAATTGATAGAGTGCTGCCTCAATGTACATGGCGCTTGCTACCATCGACAATGTCCACCAAGAATGCCTAAATGGCAACAAGGAATGTTCATGAAAGGCACCATTTCATCCCATCACATGGATGAGGATATGTCCAACCAGCGAAGCCGACAGGGATTTAACTCGTGCCCCACCCAAGGAGACGAAAGACTTAGCCACCAAAGCTTCACTGTTGGAGGTATAGGAATGAGTGTTGTTATGTTCAAGCATTATTATAAATACGTACGAACATAAGAATTTCGAATGTGGTCTTGGGCGTGTAAGAACTGCTTTCCTTTTGATCTTGAACATCCACTTGACACCAATAGCTTTCTTTCCTTTTGATAACTCATACCCGCTTTCATATTTTATTTTTGTGGATAGAATCAATCTCCTCTTGGAGTGCGTTCTTCCATATAGGACTATATAGTGCTTCTTGAACACTAAAATATTCATTCTCAATTGAAGAGCCAAAATGTTATGAATGTCAGTAACTTTTGTAAAATTTACCTGATCTACTCTTTATGCTCCTTTTGTTGACTTCTTGCTCTCTCTTTGAAATTTTTGAGACCACTCTCTTTCATAGTTTATAAAAACCACTTTGATACTTTCTTAAATATATTTCTCAATTCTTCTTGAATGTCAGAAAATTCTCCAATTTCTTGAAGTGGATGCGCATCATGTAGACATGTACGAGGAATCTCTGAATGTTGAGAAAAAATAGGAGATCGTGACTCTGGAGGTAATTCAGGTTGAGAAGACTTGGGGGCTGAATATGTCCGCTATATGGTTGAATATAGGAATCCATTTTTCTCTCAAAAAAGGATGAATTTTTTGTTTTCATAAAATTTGGAATTTCTGATTTTTTGTCATAAATATGAATTTCAGCAAATACGCATTGCGTGAGAGCAAAATTTTACCACTAACTGGTACACAAAAGTTGTAACTTTTGCTTTCTATGTCATAACAAATAAAAACAACTTTGATTGCTTTTTCATCAAAGCTTACCACAATAATTTTTTTCTATGTGAACATATGCCACATAACCAAAGATTGTAAAATAGTCCATATTGGGTTTCTTACTAAAGTAAGCTTTATAGGGTATGAGTATCTTTAAAGCTTTTGTAGATTCCCTGTTTAGAACATGGTTTGATGTGTGAATAGATTATAGCATCAAACCAAAACTTGTGAGAAAGCTTCCTCAAAAGCCATCTTTATGAGTGCATGATTTTTCCTCTTTGCAACACCTTGTGAGTTGATGAGCAATGCCTCTTTCTTTCAAGTAAGACTTGAAATCATTAGACATGTATGTTGGAAATTAATGTCACATTAGTCCAAATCCCTATTAGGGCAGAAACCCTAATTTTGGTACTTAGTCATTTTTGGCACAAAATTTGGGTAAAATTTTTATGATCGTATCTTGTAGAGCTTGATGAGAGCTTTCTAATGGTATAGGACATTCAGTTATCAGAGATTAGATTTGGGAGAAAACCCTAACCCTATTTTTCTGCTGATTTAGGGTTTTTAGCTCATTTAAGAGCTCTCAGCTTATAGGTCATAAAAATATGATCAAGTCATTCATCAGGTTGTCAAATAGTTGGAAAAGCTTGTTAAAAGCTATCTTCAGCGAAAAATAAAGCAATGATCAATAAAAGTTAGCGATCAGTATTTAAAAAACAACGATCAGATTTATTTTCTAGCGATTAGCTTTTCAGGATGGATTTTTTTGCAAGAACTTCAAACTCTATATAAGAGATTCTATGGTCACTTGTTGAACCATCCAATACCATCGTTTGTGGTGATTTTGGCGATGGATGTGCTGATGCACACATGGGGCACCCATGGTGCACATATGGGCAGCTATGGAGCATCTTTTGAAGCACATAAGGAGCAGCCTTGGAGTTCTTCTTGGAGAAGAGTGTGCTCACACTCTTGTTTATGAAGAAGATTTACTTATGAGTAGATTGGTGGTGTGGATCATCCATCTACATGATGTATTTGAAGATTGTCTTTTACATGAAGATTATGGAGTACTTCAAAGACATTGGATGGAGCTTAACATAAGATTGCATCTTATGTTAACTATTCAGGTACATATTCTCTTTATGCACACATGTACTACTTGGAGCTTATGGAAGCAGTGGCATCCATATGTAGAGGAGTCCTATTCGGCATACATGGAGGCAGTGGCATCCATAAAGGAGAATCAGTATATGCGAAGCATGAAGGTATGCCTGATGCTATCTTGGTTAACCGCAACAAAAAGGCCATTGCATACATCAAAATGGCTATATCTGATGAGATTCTTGTAGACTTGAAAGGTCTAGTTAGTGTGTATGATGTATGGGAAGAATTGAGAGCTATGTATGAAAACATCACTTTAGTGAATCGAGTACGTTAAGTGAGGAGATTGATCAATATGGAGTTGGACGAGTTGCTTCTTTCACACGTACTCTCTCACAACTTCAGGATTTTGGATTGCCAATCTTCCTACTTATGACTTTACCTGACTCTTGGGAGACCTTGGTAGTCTCATTGTCCAATAACTCCAATCTTACATTTGATGGTGTAAGGGGATCCATTCTTAATGAAGAGATCAGGAGAACGGCCATTGGTGAGTCGAGCAGATCTTCCAACTTATCCAGAGGAAGATCGGAGAAGAGGACATGGAATTCAAAGAGAAGTATAAGTAAAAGCAAGGGGAAGCAATTAGATGTGACTTGTTTTCAATGTGGAAGGAAAAGCCACAAAAAGCAAGACTGTAGATACTTCAAGAAAGAGCAAGAAAGGAAGAAGAATCATGGTGATAAGAAGAAGAAAGAGACGAAGAAAGAGACACAAGACAACTCACAGGGCAAGGAGAACGCCAATGTGGCCTCAAGTATTTTCATAAAGGAGTTGTAAAATGCATAGGAGATCTTATGTGGTACTTTTTCGACCAATGATGTCTATGGAGTTCATGTACAGGATATGAAAATTACCAAAGGGGATGTGACTGCTGCATTACTTAAGTGAATGTGTTAGATATACTCAATACTCCACCCTCAAGTGACCACAAATTATCCATGGTACTCTAAGTTGTAAGGCCCCCATAGGACTTTTGGTCATGGAGATACTGTCGGATTGTATATTTTGCCGACTATTTTGTATCTTTAGCCTATGCTTATTTATACTGACTACCCTTGTAAGAACCATATTAGCATGGTCCATGTGTAGCTTTACATAGCATTGTGCAGCTCTTCATCTAGAGTCTGTCTAGATCAACATCGAGAGTGCATGAGTGGACAACACCATCTTTGTAGCTTCATTACTCTTGGCAATCTGAGAATTTGAGTTCTCTCTCTCTCGGTTTGCGTCTCTTTGTCGTGAGCAAAAATAGAAAAAGAAGGTCTTGTAGAAGATGAAGTAGCTTCTTCTCTAACTTGTCTTGGCCTTGGATAAGTGCCATTGACAATATTCCATAAGTCCTTAGATACTAACAGATTCATCATCATAAAACTCCACATTGGATAGTTAGACATTCCTTCAAGCTTGTCTTCATTCTCAAGTCTATAATCACTCATCTTGTTAAGGGTGTATGTCAACTATGCTTTGATACCAAATGTTGGAAGTAGGGTGGGCCTCAATAATAATAATAATCATAGGTTTACATGATCTTCCAACACATGAACCTTAGCATACGCACCTTAAGGCTCAAAAATAGATGAATGAGAGATAGAGAGAGAGTAGACAAGTTTTTTCAAAGTGTACGGTAAGCTAGAATGCTCACCTACACTAATTGATATTTAAATGTCAAATTACAATGTGTGAATATGATACAAATTGACAATATCTGAATCTAGGGAGGAATAGGGAACTAGATACAAGAAATTGTGTGTAAAGTGCCTAAGAAGTATGAAGAGTGTTTTAATGTGAGAATGTAGAGAGTACGAACATTATAAATTGTTTTACAGAAAATCCAAATTCTGAAATTAGGGTTTCAGAAACCCTAAATTAGAAACCCTAAATAAAAAACTAGTGAACTAGCAAGTGAGAAATAGAAATAGCTTTGCTACTCACATTAATCAACAAGATGTTGATGGTTAGCTTCTAGAATCTCTTCCAAAGCTGCACCAGAAGTTAGAACACAACTCCTCCAGAAGTTAGTCACCTCTAAGACTGATTGATCCTTGAAATTGATGCCCAAGTGATACCGCTTCTTTATATAGGCCGCAAGGCTGAACCACGAAATGAACTATCAGAAGCTGAAAAAGCACGTCAAAAAGCATGCGGTAAAGCAAAAAAACGAACTTGCTTTTCAAGAATTAAAAATTTTCTTTTTGGGTCTAAATTTGCAACCATCTCATGATCTAGCCATCAATTGTGAGTGGGAGTTATCTTTGCTTGAAGCTGAGAGGAACAAAATGATGTAAAAATCCTTTTTGAGCAGAAAATATGATTAGGGTTTTCTCCTGATTTGGACCTCTGATGGCTGAAT
>CM035411.1:116165421-116232921 GCA_020310875.1 Ceratopteris richardii
TGTTTTACTGCATCAGGTACTTGGCTCCTGAATATGCTTCAAGTGGGATCCTGACAGAGAAGTCTGATGTCTATTCGTTTGGAGTTGTCCTGTTGGAGTTGATCTCAGGTCGAAAGCCAGTGGACCCAACACAATCATTTGGTGAAGAGAGTTTAGTGGGTTGGGTATGGTTTTCATTTTTCTGACTGCATAATTGAGTTCCATTCCATAACACTAACGAAGTTCATAATTTTCTGATTAGGCACGCCCTTTACTAGTGCAAATGAATAGGGAGGAGGATCTGGAACTTATGGCCGATCCATTCTTGAGTGGAGCCTATGATGGGAAAGAAATGTTACGAATGGCTGCTATTGCAGCAGCATGTGTGCGCAATTCAGCTGTCAAACGGCCAAGGATGGGACAGGTAGGTTGCAAAGAGTTTTTGGATAACTCCTTGAGCTCGCTCTTGTCAGTCCTACGTAGCTTGTTGTTTTTGTGTATATGACTCGATCAAGAAATCTTGTCCAAAATAAATGGTAAATTATATCCTAAATGAATGAGATTGAATGTGAGATGTGGAAATTTTACAATCTACAGCTTCTGTTCCTTGTAGTTGTCATTATATTTGCATATGAACTCTTTTTAGCAGAGCGATAATAGAGATTTAGCATGTAGATAGATGAATTAATCTAAAGCTTATTCTTGTGTGTGAGATGCACCATTAAATACTGATGCCTAATCATGCACTGATGGTGTTTGTGTAGATGCTCGAATTTTAAATTGGTAACATTCATGATGAACTGAAATACATCAAATCATTGATGACTTCCAAGAGCCTAAATATGGCTTGTATCTATGTTGAATTTCATTTGATTTCAATCGAGGATGTGTGGATGTGCAGGATGCATTTATGCGAATGTAAGAGTAGCAGTGTTGTAGATGTGCATGCACATTGCAATTTGTGGGATGCATTTGTTTCTATTGGTATTTCCTTTATGTAGTCCTATGCTAGATAATGGGAACTTACCATTTAAGTTAATTTTTCCTATTATGTGACATGTATGGTGGAGATTGTTGCATTGTGCTCTGAAGACCACTGATTGGTATGCAAACCCATATTTGTATCCATTCACATACTCGCATCCATGCACATACTAACACTACTAGTTTCAGAGCTTTTCCAGGGATCTTGCACATATTAAAATAATGAAGAAAGAAGAAGCTTTGCTTTTCCATAGAAATGATTTAGAAGGTGGTTGGAACTTGTTCCTTGCTTGCAGGTTGTTAGGGCACTGGAGGAGAATGTAACACTTGCAGATCTCAATCAGGGTGTCAAGCCTGGACATAGTCACATGTATGGCTTCTCCTTTGGGAGCACTGACAATGATAGCTTGTACAATGACAGCTCATACTATAGTGCAAATACAAGGATGTATAGTGAAAGTATCATTGGGAGTGGTGATTGTAGCAGTGAATACAGTGGTGGAACAAGTGATCGTGTGATACATCCATCCACTTCTAGCAGTGAATTCTGAATGGGTCCTTGGTTGTTTGTTTTCCGAACAATGTCCAGTTAAACGTTAACACCAGAAATATCAGTAAGTTCCCTTTTGATGATGGTGAACAAGCAAGGTTTAATATGCTGCTGGCCATGTCCTAAGCTCATCCGATACTCAGTCATTACCAGGTCTATGACTCGAGTTACCTTACATGTATGGCTATTGGGCATTCGGGTCTAATTATCTGGGCTATGTGGCCCAGGAAGATTGTCTACAAGTTTCTGAATCATTCTTTTATTGTAATTTATATTTTGGAGTAAGCTGTGACAGCAGTCTAAGCGTTGCGATTCCAGGAATGGCAATAATCTTCCTCCTATTGTACCTTCATGTACTTGGAAGATTCAGAATTTTTTTGTACATACAAGCAAGTGAATTGTTTCCTTACAATATGATAAGCCCATCTTTCCAACTTTAGTATTCAATATTAAGAAAAAACTGTTATTTTGTTCTCTCTCTCTCTCTCATGCAACATGTACGACCTGTCATTGAAAGGGACATCCTCTCAGAGGTGGTGTTTTGATAAGCTTACATCACAGGATTCTCTACCTTCATGGAGCGGGTGTCTTTAGCTGTTGACATCATTTGTATGGTTCTTTCATCTCTCATTGAATGAGCAAAAAAGAAGTATAAAAGGAGGATGTGCAAAAAACATTTTAAACACGAGGAACCACCAGTTGCTGCTAACAGCTGCAGAAAATGGAAAGGGATGTCTAAAAGAAATATGAAAAAAGTTTATTAAAGTTATGACAAAAATTGATGCACATTGCATGTTGAAGATGTTCACAGAAGGTTCGTACATGAATTTTGAGTGGATGCTGTTGTCAGTCCATCAGAGGCTCTCTGAATACCTAGTTCGGGATATGCGTGAAGAATTATACCTCGACTGTTGGCAATGCATTGACTTGTTTATCTTTAGTGACTTCCAGAAAGGTCATGAGTCAGCAAGGATATTAAGGTAGTACTTTTTTTTTTAAATGGAGGTTCAGCCGAGGCCTACTCCTCCAGGCTTTAACTTTGAAATTGCAACTGTACAAGGGCATAGTACCTATGGGACCCCCCTTATCCCACAAGAACAGGGGTTTACATAGCTGGGTTAAACTGCGGTCACAACTACCGTGGGGAAGGATATTAAGGTAGTACTTGATCGGGCTTTTAAGGGGCACATTGACAACCTAGTATCTAGAGCACTACAGCATTTAGACCGAAGTTATTATCTTTAACTACAGACGCAGTTTAGAATGAAAGAATGAAAATTGGAGAGATTCCAAAGAGCACGTGCAATTCCAAGGGCAAACAATTAACAGAAAAGAGAATAAAGGAAGCAGAGCAAAAGAGAAAAGAACATACAATCAACAGCGTAAGAACTTTCACCAAGATGCAAACTGGAATAATGGACGGTCAGGAACAAGTACCCATAAGCTGAAGGAAGCACACGAGCACTATTGTATGTGTTGGAGTAGCAATCATGTATGCATGAATATGAGTACGGATATGCATATATACATGCATATAAGCAAATTCTATGTTGATTCATATAACATATAGAGGAAGCAAAGGATCGCGATTCGCCATTGCATCTGCATATGTTGGGTTAGCAATCATGTTTGCACGTATATGTCTATGGATATGCATACTTACATGCATAATTATGCTGATTCGTACATACATATTAAGTACATGAATATTATGGACTTAACACATCCTATGGAGCGTATGGTATGCAGTTGTATATCCATGTGTTTTTTATTAGGTAATTGTGAATGTAAGATGCAAACACAAATGTAAAATTGGAATGCATACATTCAAGCATATCAATTGATCACTTTCCTTCAATTTGGCGTACTCCATGTGCTGAAAACATATGATCCAAAGCTAGCAGGAGGAGAAAAGCCAATGAGAGGCTATGAAAAGCAGCTAAAGGAAGTCCAACCATTCGAAGTACACAATTTTTTTGCCAAAAAATGTGGTAGACGTAAAACAACATGTGGATGTTGTAGAGGTGTACATCCTTGTATTGAATTAAGACCATGCTTAATAGCCACTTCGACTAATTGTAATCAACTTAAACTAATACGATGCTTAATAGCCTCTCACTAATTTTACTCAGCTTGAACTATTTATTGTGCTCAATGTGGGTCCTTAGAAAGTCGTTACATAAGTGAACTAAAATCCTTATTGATGGGGGGTGACTAAGAAGTAAAGTAGAAAGTAGGCATTCTTGTACCTTGATTTCACTATGTTTTCTCTTTCTTTTTGAGCTTCATTTCTTTTCTTTTTTCTTTTTGATAGAAGCACTCTAAAGTAGTAACATGGGAAAAGATATAAGAGGATAATAGAGAGGTACAAAGGATGGTAATGACTTTTTCATCCCATTCATGAGGGATCCACTTGCTTTTGTTGTTTTCTAGAATGAACACTTTGCAGTGCTTGAAAGGGGGTTGAGGGGGTGGGCGCAAGCTTCTATAATTCTGAATCCTCATACCAAGGGAATTAAGGGATTTCTTATAGACCCCATCTAGAAGGTTTGTTAAAGTTGGTCGTGCATCTTTCCTTCCAAATTTTCTAGAGAGCTTTGTTCCTAATGGCATTTCAAAGAGTTGTAAAGAAGCTAATAGCTAAGCTTGCTTCTAGTTTATTTGATGAGTTATCAAGATGAACTTATTAAGATGTTGCAAGATCATGATGCTCTTAAAATAGGAAAAGTAAAGGTGAATTAAGTCTTCCCCACCTCTCAAGCATGTTTTACACAAGGGAAGAGGATTGCATATTTTACTAGCTTTGACATTGCTCCAAATCCCTCTATGAAAGAATCTACCACATAAGGAGTGTTTGCTTGTTCTCTATAAGTAGGTGCCACAAGTCCTTGGACTTGAATCCCCATGTAATCTAGGTCCAATATGAGCATTACTTCTTGTTTAATGAATGATGGATATCTAGATTTTTGTTAATTCTTAAAAATATCTTCCATTTTGTTTCCATTGTTCCACTTCAAACCCTTCACATGGGGGGATCCTAGTCGAGTAGTAGACGATTCTTGGGGGTATCCAAAGCGTTGATTCCATGTCTCAAAAGGCACTAATCTTCCTAATCTACTTTTCGACTAGGATCAATATCATCAAATTTGATCTAGTGCTTTTTGTCTTGGTTCCAAAGGTGCTTCCAATTACAAAAACCTTTGGTCCAAAGCCTCTTGGCTCTCGGGATGTTCTCTTTCCCAACACTCTTTATGTCAATAATCAGAAACCATATAGAATCATGATGTTGTTGCCAAGAACCCACTTCCAATCTTCACCAAAGGAACATAAGGGCTCCATCTTGTTCAAGCCTTTCCATAAAGAGCATATTAGATGCAAACCCTTGGGGACAGTTGGAAGTAGAGAGAACAAGAGCATGATTCAATTGAGGTCATTCCATCTGAGGACACTAGATAGAGAAAGTTCTTGCAAGTTATGAATATAAGTCTGGCTCAAGATTCCTTGTCATTACATTGGACTTTGATCATCCATTTGGGCACAAGCTTGTTGGCTAAGGCATCTACGTAAAAAATACCTAGACCACCCTTATCCTAGGGACTAGCACAAAGTTCCCATTTGATCTTCGAACACCAACCTGCCATTGTGATCTCCCATCCAAAGGAAAATTTTTGCAAAATCTTTTTACATGCATCTCATTGTTGATCGGAATCTAGCATCCCAAGAAGTAGATAATAGAGGAGATAAAGAATATATTAATCACCATCACTTTTCCCATCACATTAAGCTACATTCCCTTCTAGTAATGGATCTTGCTATCAAACTTGGATAGCACATAGTCCGAACAGACTCGTAGTAATGTCAAAACCCATTCAGATCTCAATCAGTAGAAACCATGACTAGTGCTGAGCTCCTTGCAACCTTGATCCCTTAGATATTGTCGGGAGGTTGCAAAAAACATCTTCAAAGTGGTTTTGGAGTGATTAATCCTCGAGCCAGAAGCTCCAAAAACTGTTGGAGAGTGAGCATATGGATGGAGATTATATGGACACTTTTTTGACAAAGATCAAGGATTTGAGGGAGTAGATGATTTCTTTTAATGAAACCTTGCGAGATAGTTCACTTGTGCGTACTTCTTAATAGTCTTCCAGATTCATATTGGATTTTTGCTTCTACTCTTTGATTGATGGTGAAAGGAAATCCAAATGCCTTAGCATTTGATGTCCTAGTCTCTGTTTTGTTGATCGAAGATCAATTTAGGCATAACATGTCAGTTATGTGTGTTGTAGATCAAGATTTCTTAGCTAATTAAAAGGGCAAACGTAAATGATTCTCATCTAGTAGTAAATAGAAATTCGCAAATGTTACACAGCCAAAAAAGGAAGACAAAAGTGACAAGAAAATAGAAAATCGGAAACAAATTTGCAAATGCTATAAGGCAAATGATCATGTCATAAAGAGTTGTCCTAAATGGGCTACAAAAGAGGCAAATGATCATGAGGAGTGTATGCCTACAGTAGACTCATATGTTTGCTACTTTGATAGTGGGAAAACCAAACATATTACCTTGTAGCGCAGTTTCTTGAGTTCACTTGAGCCTTCCCCTACAGAGAGTATGGTCACATGTGCTAGCGACTCCTCTTATCCTATAAAGCGAGTTGGTAAGATCATTTTGACTAATGTTGATGTCCGTTCTTTCACACTATTAGATTGGTTTCAACATTAGCCAAGATTGGTTTGATTGTTAAATTTGTTGATGACAGATGTATATTTCATGATCTCTTAAATGGTGATGTCGTTACTACTTCTAGGATTTTATGTCATGGGTTGTATAAACTCATAAACTGCAAAATCTGTGAATGATTCAACATGTGTAGTTCAAGATTCTCAAGCTATCTCAGATGTAGAGCTTTGGCATGCACACTTTATTAATATGAATTTTTCTATTTTTCTTTGCTTGCAAAAATATGAAACAACATCCTATATGCCCAAACTTGAGGCACCTTGTAAAAATGTCTATGAAGGTTAAATTTTGGGCAAGATGCAACATTCCTCCTTCCTAAAAGAGGATACAATTTGAGCTTCTCATAAATTGCAAGTCTTTCATAGTGATAGTTGTCATCATATGCAAACACCTTCATTTTGGATCTACCTTTACTTCATGGATTTTATTGATAACTTCTCCTATCATGCATGGGTGTATCCATTGAAAGCAAAGTCCAAAGTGTTTGCATACTTCAAATAGTTCCGACTTATGACTAAAAATTTGTCAGCATGTAAATGGGGCACCCTCTGTTTTGATCGAGGAAGGTAATACATGTCTTTTGACTTTAATAATTTCTAGTTGAGTTTCGGGTAAGAAATTAGTGTACAATGCCATTACTTTCATGTAGCACGGAGACATCACTTAGCTTGACGGATGTATATGACATCATGCTGCCTATTTTTACATGTGGAAAGTCAAGTGCTAGCCTCCAAGAAAAAAGACCACTCGCACAAAATGGGTATACAAGTTGAAACGTAAGCATGGTGGAATAGTTGATAGGTATAAGGCAAGGCTTGTCACCAAATTTTATGCTCAAGAGAGAGACATTGATTTTCATGAGACTTTTGCTTCCACATGCCAAATCACCATTGTTTATAGCATCTGTGCACTTGCAGCTCATCATGCTTGGAATGTACATAAGTTGGACAATAAAATTTCATTTATGAATGGTGGCTTACATGAAGAAGTGTATTTATTTCAACCCCATGGTTTTGTGCAAAAAGGGCATGAAAACAAAGTGTGTAGGTTGAAAAAGGAATTATATGGTTTGAAGTAATCTCCATGTGCTTGGTATGAAATGATACATGCCTAATTGCTAGCACATGATTTTGAGAATAGGCCAATTGAGAGCACCTTATATGTTAAGCGTGCAAATTATTTACTTATGATCATTGTTGTATATGTTGATGTCATGCTACTCATTGGTCCTAATGAAATCATACTGCTGAATTTTAGGTTGATTTGCATGCCTCTTTTGAAATACCAGATTTGGGGCATTTGCATGATTATTTGTGCATTCAATTTATGCAAGTTGATAGGGTATAGCTTTTGTTAAAATAAATATATTGACACATTATTGCAACATTTTAGCCTTGAATATTGCAAACCTATTGTCATTCCCATGGAAACAAGTTTATGGGTGAGTCTTCATGATGCTAGAGAGTCATTTGATGTTGTTTGCTATTAGTAGGGTGTTGGATGCTTGATTTACTTATGCATAATTGAGCTTGATATTCATTTTTTTGTCTCTCAGATGAGCAGGTATATGCATTGCCCAGGTCTCAATCACTGATAGGAAGTTAAATGCATCTTTTGCTACTTGAGTGGTACCCATCTATTTGGATTGTTTTATGCCAAAGGGGGATCATTACCGCCAGATTTACATGTTTTTTTTCTTACTTAAACTGGGTTGGTTGCTATGACACTCATGTTTCCACTAATGGTTTTTGCTTTATGTTTGGTAACTCTGAGGCTCAAACACTTTTGGCTGATTTGGGGATTGGCTTGTCTTCTACCACCGCCATCTTCACTATCAGTCAGAGTGCATTGGCATTTGTAAGGAATCTTGTGTTCCATGCTTGCATAAAGCACATTGAGGTATAATATCATTATGTTAGGGCATGTTCTCTACTGGGGATATTAGTTTGGCTTATGTGCCCACACAGACTAATAGGTAATGTCTAAACGTTTTTAGAGAATAGACCATCACTAGCACTTCTCTCTCTGTTGTTAATGTGTATTCTATTATGCATGATTCAATTGGCTACTTGCATAAGTAATTGGGTCATGAGGTTTCGGCTATCAAGTATGTAGTCAATCGTGAAATTGGAAGCATCCACATGAATGTCAAACAATTTCGTCCAATTAGGCACCTTAAATATGGGAGTTGAGCTCAAACCTTTTTTTAGTTCATTGAATGCTTGTTCACAATATTCAATCCACTTGAACTAGGTTAATAGGCCATATAATGGTTTAGCAATAATGAGATACATGTGGATAAACTGATGATAGTATCCATAATGGCCCATAAAGGCTTGCACTTCCTTAATGTTCTTTGGTCTTGAAAGACCTTGATTTAATCCATGAGTTTAGATTCCATTTTTGTAGCTTATGTGGCCTAGAATCCTACCTTATTTCATGAAGACATATTTCTCTACTTTTAGGCACACTCTGTATTTCCTACATTTATCAAATATGCATCCAGTTTTATATGATCTTTGAGAGAAGTCAGTACATAGGTCATCCACATAGACTTCCATAATCTTTCTCAAGAACAACTTACATTAATCTTTGGAAAGTATCGAATGTTTTGTTCAAGCCAAATGGAAGAACTCTAAATGTGTAAGTGCCCCATTCAATAACAAAGGATGTCTTATGTTGTTATCACCCAAAGAACCATCAAGGAAGTTGTAAACTTCCTTACATCCTACTTTTTCTAAAAGATGATCTGTAATTGGGAGTGGATCGCTATCTCTAATAGTGACTAGATTTACCTTCTTCAAGTTGATGCACACCTTAAGCTTTTCATTTTTTTTTTACACTACCACTATGGGAGATATCCACTTAGTATGATCTATCTCATATAGAAAAATCTTTTATCTTGATTGAATAGAGATCCTAAGAAGCATAGGATCTTTGTCTAGAAGGTCTTTGTTCGTCGGCTATTCACACAGAAAATAAGGTTCAAGGAATGGGGGTTATCAAAATAAATCTAGTGAGTTTCTATTCTCTAATTGATACAAATAATCGTACAATAGAAGATACATTTCATAGATAGATGAAGTTCAAAACAATAGAAGATAGCAACAGAATAAACATTCTCTATTACAGCGCAGAATGCTCATTATAGTGAAGTAGGAAATTACAACTGTGCATACAAAGTATGCACCTCTATTCAAACAAATGTGTGTAGATACAATGTGCTCACTTTTTATTGTTGCACTATCTCTAGTTATTCTCGTCTTTTTATAACTATTGTATATCAGTTACAAGGAGACAAGACAATTGAAGTTCCCTAATGGTTGAGATTTTTGGGAAACTCTAAGGGAACATAATTAATTACAAAATTGAGTGTTGTACTAGCCGTATTCTAATGCTGGCACACATGGTGGACTTGAACCCACAAGTATTACATATCATCCGAATCAAAAGAGGCTTTCGGTACCCTTGGGATAAAACAATCCAAGTAGTCGGGTACCATTCAATTAGCGAAAGATGCGCTTAATCGCCTACCAATGCTTGACACCTGGGCAATGCATAAACCTGCTCATCTATGAGACATCAAACTGAATATCTGGTCGAGCAATGCATAAGTAAATCAAGCATCCAACAACCTACAGATAGAGAACAGCATGAAATGCTCTCCAGCATCATGAAGACTCAATCATAAACCTGTCTCCATAGGAGTGGCAATAGGCTTATAGTCTTCAAGGCCAAAACGTTGCAATAATGTGTCAATATATTTCATTTGACACAAGGCCATTCCACCATCAACTTGCATAAATTGAATGCCCATGTAGTGATGCAAATGCCCCAAATTAGACATCTCAAATGAGGCATGGAAATCAGCCTTAAAATTAGCAATATGCGTGTCATGAGGACCAGTGAGCAGCATGTCATCAACATACACCACAATGATCAGAAGCACATCATTAGCACGCTTAACATATAAGGTGCTTTTAGTTGGACTGTTCTCAAAACCATGTGCAATGAGATAGGCATGTATCTTTTCATACCAAGCACGTGGTGCTTGCTTTAAACCATATAATGCCTTCTTTAACCTGCACACCTGGTTTTCATGCCCTTTCTACACAAAGCCATGGGGCTGAAAAACATACACTTCTTCATGCGAGTCACCATTCAGAAATGTTGGTTTAATTTCCAACTAATGTACATTCCAACCATGATGAGCTGCAGGTGCACAGATGCTACGAACAGTAGTCATTCGACAAGTAGGAGCAAAGGTTTCATCAAAATCAATGCCTCTTTCCTGCGCATAACCCTTTGCAACAAGCCTAGCTTTATACCTATCAACTGTTCCATCAGGTTTGCGCTTTAGCTTGTATACCCACTTAGTGCCAATGGCCTTCTTGCCAGGAGGCGATCCACATAAAGACCAGGTATCATTTTTCATGATAGCATCATATTCAAATTGCATTCAGTCATCCAATGTTCAAAATTTTGTGCTTCATCAAACAAAACAGGTTCAGTCTTATCATAGAGACTAGAGGCAGCCATAGCATAGCAATCTGATGCAAAAAAGGCACTATGAGAGCCTGATTGAGTACCATATGATAGACATGCATCTAATTTTCTATCACGCAAGGTCTGCACCAGCCATTTTGGCATAGTTTTTGCGTGCTCAATATCAGCTCTCTCATCAAGTGCATCATGTAAATTTGCATAAAAAATGGAATGATCTCCATCATCACATGAAACCTGCAAAGGCTAAGAAGTTGCCTCATTAGGACTAGCACTAGACTGTCCACCTGTAAAAAGAGGCAGCAAAGTATCATACATGTCTTTGGAGCTAACAGATGTCTCCTTAGTACATGAAAGCAATGGCTCAATAGCATCTTCCACAAAAACAACATCACGGCTAACAGAATGCATTTAGTCTGTGGATGATACAGACGATCGCCTTTACTTTCAGAACTGTACCCAACAAAAATACATTTTACTGCTTTATCATCCAATTTTTTGCGATGTTGTTCAGGCACTAATGCATATGCCAGACAACCAGAAACATGCAGATGAGCAACAGATGGCTTGCGACCATGTCAAGCCACATATGGAGTGCGATAGCGCTTTAGTGGGACAAATGTTCATTACATATAATGCACACATAACAGCCTCAAGCCAGAAACTATGTGGTAAAGCTTGACTCTTGATCATAGACCTCGACATATCCATGAGTGACCTGTTCTTTCGTTCATCAACTCCATTCTGTTGAGGTGTATATGGCACTGTACATTGATGTTTTATCCCACGTTCAGCCGGAAATGCATTAAAGTCAAAAGACATATATTCCCTCCCTCGATCATAATGGAGGGTGTCCATTTTACATGTTGACATATTTTCAACCAAAACCAGAAATTGTTTGAAGCACATAAACACTTCCGACTTTTCCTTCAATGGATATACCCATGCTTGCCTGGAAAAATCATTGATAAAAGTCACGAAGTAAAGATAGTTCCCAAAAGAAGGTGTATGCATCGGACCACAGACATCACTATGTACAAGCTGCAATTTCTGAGTAGTCCAAACTGAACCATCTTTTGGGAAGGAAGAACGCTGCATTTTGCCCAAAATACAGCCTTCACATACATGTTTATTGGGTCCTCAAGTTTGGGCAAAGAGGACACCATTTCAAACTTTTGCAGGCATAGCAAACTAGCAAAATTCAGATGACCAAAGCATGCATGCCAAAGCGTTTCATCTTACATAGCATTAGAATCATCTACTGCACATGCCAAATCATTTACAGATCTTTCATAGTCTATGAGCTTATACAGCCCACGACATAAAATGCCTGAAGCAATAATGATGTCGCCATTTGACAGATCATGAATTGTACATCTGTCATCAACAAATTTCACAACCAAGCCAATCTTGGCTAATGCAGAAACTGATAACAAATTTTTCTTGATCCCTGGCACAAACAAAGCATCTGACAAAGTGAAAGAACTACCATCAATAGTAGTCAAAATGATCTTACCAACTCCCATAAGAGGATAGGAGGAGTTGTTGGTGCATGTAACAGTATTCCCTATAGGGGCAAGCTCGAGTGAAGAGAAGAAACTACGTTGTGAGGCAATATGTTTGGTCACCCCACTATCAAAGTACCAAATATCTGATTCTAGTGCAGATATGCACTACTCATGAGAAGATGGGTCTGCACAAGATTAGCATACTCTGTTTTTGGTGTAGATGCCTCTGCAACAACCACGGCCTCTTTCTTCTTTGCCTCTTTAGCAGCCAGTTTTGGACAGCTCTTGATGACATGATCATTTGCTTTATAGTATTTTCAAAACAATTTCTGGCTTTCTGATTTCTTCTCATTCTTGTCTTTCTTCTTTGAATGTGTAGCATTTGCAGATTTCTGCTTACTAGTAGAAGAGCTCCATTTACCTTTGCCCTTCTGACTAGCCAAGAAAGCTTGATCTGCAACACACATAATAGACATGTTCTGCCTAGATTGGTCTTCCTGCAATAGAACAGAGACTAACTCCTCAAATGACAAGGCATTTGGATTGCCTTTCATCATCAAACAAAGAGTAGAAGCAAAACTCTTATTTGAGTCAAGAAGACCGTTCAGAACAGTCTACACAAGTGAGCTATCTGGTATAACTTCATCAGCAGAAATCAATTTTTCTTTCAAATCCTTGATCTTTGTGAGAAAATTGTCCATAGAATCACCTTCATTCATGTGTTCACTCTCCAATTATTTTCGGAGGTAAGCAACACAACCCTCATTCCTAGCCTGGTACAATTGTGGTAAGTGTATCCCAAGCATCCTTAGTTGTTCTGTAAGAGGGAATGTGAGGAATAATGGCACATTTGACACACAAAGCTATCAATGCATGTGCCTCAGCAGCTCTGCCATCCCAACAAATTTGCTCTGCAGTAGGTGCAACTGAAATAGCAATACAAACAGGAATCTGCATAATATCATCATCTTCAACACCATCTCCATCAGCTCTAGCACTTGTATTTGTGGTACTTGTATTTGTAGTACTTGTATTCGCACGTGTAACAAGACGTCTTTCAACACCCTGCACAATATTCCATAGTCCTTTTGTGACCAATACATGATGCATCATATAAGCCTATAATGGCTAGTTGGTACCATCCAACTTATCCTCAACAGCCAAGATACGGAATATATCACTGCTTTCAGCCATCGTCGGTGACCAAAATACCTTGTTGCAGAAAATTGATTGTATCTCAAAAAGTTGAACAAAATTGCCCATACAAATTTTGCTAAACCTGTAGCAGACTTTGAGACGCTTATACTAGCGAACCGAAACTGGTATATACCTTTGGCACAAAAATATGAAATAGCCTTCGTAAGCACAATTTTTGTGCGATTCTGAGACTGCAACCGGAGATGTGTAGACAACACCCTAGATGAAGCAACGACCTACTCTGATTCCAATTGTTGGAGTTAGATGTCTATGGAAGCACGCGAACAACACCAGGTAGAAGAAGCTTCTTGGAGCACAACACACAATGTTGAAGATAAGTAGCTCGTTAGGGCAATAGGCGTATATGAGGGAAAAAAACCTCCTAAAGAGGGAAAAAAGTGCCCCAATGGTCCTAGACTGTTCACACACATCACTACCTAAATATATCAACACTTCATAAACCAGGGATATACAATGGAAGAACATATGATGATAGGAAGTTGAACTCTTCTTGTCTGCATTTTTGTAAAGGTAGGAAAATGGATACCCTTCTGAGAATAGCCAATTTATGAGAACTGGTCCTAAATCCTTTGCGAAGTAGAAGGTTGTTCCTGATCTTGCTGCCTATGTTGCAAAATATGGGATCTCTCTTGATTTCACTACTATGTATTATTGTGGGATTCTTGTTCTATAGCAATTCTCCTTCTTTCCTCTTCCTTTGTCTTTCCGCTACTTTTGTTGTAGCTAACTCTTGTTGTTGTTATCAATCTTTCTCTTCTTGAGTATTCTGTTCTTGCAAGTGATGTAGATGCTTCTCTTTTGCTCTTCGAAGGGCTTCCTGAACAATGTTGATGCGAATTCTTTTCTAAGCATTAAGGGGGTTAGTTTCATCTATAGCAACTCTCTTCCCCTGACTCTTCAACTCCCAAAGGAAGACACGTTCTTCCACCACTTATACAATTTGGGCTCCGGAAGAGGTGACGTAGGAATCAATAAAGAAAATAGAATGCCGATTTTTATGTCAAGGTGTTGAGCCTTATTTGTCCTCTGACACAACTGACAAACTTCCTTCTTCATCCGAGGGAAGATGATCTCTACCCAATTTACTTGCCCTTCTGCTATGGAAGCCTCCTTCATCAATGAGTACAATTTTTGAGAAACACCATAATGCTTGCTTTGTATATTGGTGGCTAACGCTGATAAGCGCAATATGAACTTCCATGGATTGGTGTCAGGGATACATGCATAATTGTACTCACCAAAGCATGCTTTATCAAATATTTGCTCCATCTTGTCAATGGAGACCAAGTTGCTCGTGTTGTAATACTTTCATTATGGACCTTCAATTGTGTAGCAATATAAGTCGCGTCGATGATAAGGTGGGCCTCTGAGCCCACACAAATCTCTAAAATATCAGAATGCTCACTATTAATGTCGAGTTGCTCATTGCACTGCTAGATAAATGCATAGGTCATCAGTGGTTGGGCACTAGGTTGCATTATTCATTATTCGACAATTCGTTTATTCCTGAATAATTATGGAATTTTATGGCAAACCCTTATCATTCGATCGAATTATTCAGTACCACATCATCTTATTCGGACATGAGCGAATACGTTTTGCATGACAATTCGGCGCTTTTTCGATTGACAATGCTTTCGATAAAAAAAAAATCAATCAAAAAGCTCTCCATATGTTTTTGATCAAAAATAATTTGGTCAAAGAATTAAAATCTATTGTAATTTTTTGACTCAACATTGATTCTTACTTCACAATAGTATGTGTAATTGTATGTGTGTGTATGATTGAGAATTAAAATCTATTGTGATTGTTTGACACAATATTGATTCTTATTTCACAATAGTATGTGTAAGTGTATGTGTGTGTATGATTGAGAACTAAAATCTATTGTAATTGTTTGACTCCACATGGATTCTTACTTCACAATAGTATGTGTAACTGTATGTGTGTATGATTCATGAGAATTAAAATCTATTGTAATTGTCTGCCTCAAGATTGATTCTTACTTTACAATGGTATGTGTAATTGTATGTGTATGTATGATTGAGAATTAAAACCTATTCTGATTTTCTCACTCAACATTGATTCTTACTTCACTAGTATGCATGTGTATGATTGAGAACTTTAATAGATAGAAAATGTAAATACATAGATTAATAGATTTAAAAACTTTAAGAGAGATTCTAAATAGTTTGTATATATTTTAAAATATATATTTAGTTGTTTGTATATCTTATTTGATATTGATTTATGTTGTCTTTTTGTGGATATAAAGTCTTCATAAAGCAAGCACTATGGGAAAGGGAAAAGAATGGTCATGTGTGATTATTCGTCAAGAGGGTGAAAAAGTCTCCACAATACAATGCAAATGTTGTGGACATCGTTATGTAGGAAATGCAACTTGGATAAAAGAGCATCTTTTTAGTACAAGTAATAATGTGGTAGGATGCTCTAATCTGGATAGTAAACAAATGTAAATCTCAAGTATCTCATCAAAAAGATTTAAGAGCATGAGTACTTCACATCACTTTCGAAGTAGTCCAGGTGTAGAGCAAGAACAAGTAGATGCCATCAATGACAACAGAGGATCCTCATGATATTTCTACTCAAGTATCACAAACTATTTTTGAGAATAATCAGAATACATGTACTCCATTTTCTCCAGCTATGTCAAAAAAGAGTGGACCTGGTGAATGTAGTAAAAATGGTGGATCTAATGATGTGTGACCATGCTTTTTCCATACTAAATCACTGAATACAATACCTATAGCTTTTGAAAAGCAAGATTGTCTTGAACTTCATCTTAAATCACTCAAGCATTTTTAGCATGTGGGATTCCTTTCAATGTTATTCATAATCCTTTTTTCAAAGATGCTTTGATGTCAACTACATGGAAAGGATTCACTATGCCAGATTACAATAAAATGCAAACAAAGTATGTAGATAAAGTGAGGAAAAGTATTGAAGCTATTTTAATGCGAATGGTTCTTGATTATGTACCCATGTATGGATGCACAATATCATTGGATGGATGGACAAGTTGTCAGAAAAAGCCATTGATTAGTCATGGTTATATGTCCAGAGGGAAGCATGTTTTCGGAAGATATTGATGTTTCTCTTAAAGAGAAAAGTTCAGCTTTTCTTCTAAAGATATATGAACATGCTATATCACGCATGGGTGGTCCAAAGAATGTGACGATGATAGTGACTGATAATGCATCTAATTGCCCAAGTGCTAGAATTGCAATTCAAAACAAGTATGAAGGCATTACTTGGGTTCCATGCGTAGCCTATGCACTAAATCTATTATTAAAAGATATAGGTAGATTTTATTTTGTTAAAAAAAGTTTATTAGATGCAAATCATGTGGTCAAATTTATTAAAGAGCATCAATTTTCATTCGCTCTTTCGTTCAAAATCTTCCAATAAAGCACTTCATACCTTTTGTGCTATACGATTTGCAACTACCTATATTGTGCTCAATGGATTATTTGAAGTCAAGCCAACTCTTGTAGAAATGATTGCTGATCGAAGATGGGAGGCATGGCTTTAGAAGTACCATTCTTATCAAGTTGCAGCTTCAAAGTGTATGTTTCTAATACAATCACAAAAATTTTGGCATAATCTTGAAAAAATCGTCGCTACCACTAAACCTTTCATGGAACCTTTATGAATTGTTGATACTGATAAGTTTGTGACAGGGAAATTTTATTGGATTATGTTAGAAGCTATTCAAAAATTGAAAGACTTTAATCAATTTTCATTGCAAGGAAAAACATAGATTGTATCGTTGGCAAAGGAAAGATGGATGCAAATGCATACTCGTTTACATGGAACAACGTCAAACGGTATTTCAACTCAATGGTTAAGCATCAAACAAAGAATTCATGCTGAAATTTCAAAACCACATGTCAGTTATTACTTCCAGGTACAGATGGTCAATATGCATTCCACCAGAGAGTGGCTTATTTAAATCGAGAAGGATGTTTTGGAGATTTATGGCACATTGAAGCGATTCAAAGGCATCCATCTCCTATATGGGGAAAAGATAATGGAGGTGAAGTAGTGGAGTTGAAAAATATAGCTATGAGAGTGCTTTCAGTAACAACTTCAAGTGGTAGTTGTGAATGTAATTGGATTGCATATGATTTTCTTCATTCAAAACAAAGAAATTGCTTAAGTGTATCATGTGCCAATGATTTGGTATATGTTTTTGCCATATGCATTTGTTACATGCTCCAACCAAGATAGCTTCTACAATAGGAGAACAAACTTTTGGAGAATTTCAAACTCATGAAAGTTTAACAAATGATTCATAGAATGATCATGATTGAGATGTAGATCACAACGATGGTTCAGACATGGAAGAAATAGATGACATGGTATTACATGATGATATTCAAAATGAAGAAAATGGTTTACTTTGAATACTTTGGTTGGATTCAATTGCAAAAATGATGTCTTTATAATACAGTGATGTTTTTTTTTTTTTATTGGAGGTTCGGCCGAGGCCTACTCCCCCGGACTTTAACTTTGAAATTGCAACTGTACAAGGAAGGGCATAGTACCCATGGGACCCCCCTTATCCCACAAGAACAGGGGTTTACAAGACTGGGTTGAACGGCGGTCACAACTACCGCGGGGATGGTCAAACGGTGGCCAACAGCCACATACAACAGTTTTTGGGATTCATATGTCCCTACATGTTGCTGCCAGGGGTTGAACCCTTGCCCCCGCCTCAAGAGGCGAGAGGCCCAACCATCAGGCCAGCGAACCGGGACAGTGATGTTTTTTATTACAAAAAGAAGCTTGTCTATTCAGTGTTTTGTTGATCGAATAATTCATCGGTAGTGAATCGATCAAAAGATGATGCCTCTGATAGTCTTCTATATCTGCTCTCATATGCATCGACAAATATTTGTAAAATTTTCACTTGATTTTCTAAATCATCATTCCTGTTTTGTTGATCATCAATTGTTCTTCATAATCCAGGAATTGTTAATCCTTCATTGTATAATTCTGCTCGTTGTGATGATAAATCATGGTTATGTTCTTCAGGTACCTGAATGTAGGGCCATTTTTGAGGAAGAAGACCTTCATTTCCTTGATTACAAAATTCTAGCCAATTTTTAGGACAACCCAAACCTATACCTGCATTCTTTCGGCGATCATCCCAATCTACATGTTGATGAAGAATATCTTGTACAAAACCTCTTTGAATGAAATATAGTGCTATTTGATTATTATTTGGTAATGATATTTCAACTTGAACAAAACATCAAAGTAGACTTTCTGCTAATCCTTTATGTTGTAAGTCAAAAAACTTTAATGGTGTTGTTTCTTTCACCCTCCCTGTAACTCAAAAGAGAACATCACCAACAGAATGATTTGGACATAGCTTCTTTCATTGATAATGGTTCTCCTTCTAATCCCTCTAGCTCTAAAACTTGGTGAAATAAAAATGCTAATCCTGATTGCACAAATTGAGCATCCTGCTCAAACAAAATCCTTTGAGATTTAGCATGATCAAGGTCAATTTTCACATCTGGCATTCTTGCCATGTTTTACTTTCAAATCTGCAAAACAAAAACACTAATTTTACCTTAGAAGAATCCAAATCATCTAATTCAATGAAATCAAATCATTCAAATTATACCATGTCATTTAATCCACATAATTCAAATGAATCCATATAATTTAATCCACATTATTCAAATGATACTAGTTCATTTTATCCACATAGTTCAAATGATACCACTTCATTTAATCCACATAATTCAAATGAGTCCACTTCATTTAATCCACATAGTTCAAATGATACCACTTAATTTAATCCACATAGTTCAAATGATACCAATTCATTTAATCCACAATTCAAATGAATCCACTTCATTGAATCCACATAGTTCAAATGATACCACTTCATTTAATCCACATAATTCAAATGTTACCACTTCATTTAATCCACTTAACACAAATGATGTCACTTCATTTAATCTACATAGTTCAAATGATACCACTTCATTTAATCCACATAATTCAAATGAATCCACATAATTTAGTCCACTTAACTCAAATGATACCACTTCATTTAATCCACATAATTCAAATGATACCACTTCATTTAATCCACTTAACTCAAATGATACCACTTCATTTAATCCACATAATTCAAATAATACCACTTCATTTAATCCATTTAACTCAAATGAATCCACATAATTCAAATGAATCCACAGAATCCCCATGACTAGGAAATCGAAGATCATCATATTCACCATCTACATAACCTTCAATTAATTTATTTGCAAGTGTAGAAGGATGTTTTTCAACACCCTACCCAATATTCCACAACCCTTTTGCTACCAATACATGACACATCAGATGCCCACAATGGGTAATTAGTACCATTCGAATTATCCTCAATAATCAACATACAAGATACATGATTGCTTTCAACCTTGGCCATTGACTAAATACCCTGATGCCAAAAATTGACTATATCTCAAAAATTTAAACAAAAATGCTCTATTGAGTGTTGATATATTTAGATAGTGATGTGTGTGAACACAATAAGACTTTTGGGGCACTTTTTTCCCTCTATAGGAGGTTTTTTCCCCAGCTTGTAAATACGCCTATTGCCCTAACAGCTCACTTATCTTTGTACATTCTAGTGGTAATACATTTAGTATTGTGTGTTGTGCGCCAAGCTTCTTCATCTTCCTTGTGTTGTTCGTGTGCTTTCGTAGACCTCAAACTCCAACAATTGGTATCAGAGTTGGTTGCTGCTTCATCTAGGGCCTCGTCAACAGCCCCCCCGATCATAGTTTCAGAATCGCACGAAATTTGGTGAGCATACTCAAGGTGATTACGCGATCAAAGCAGATTCACTTTGTAGTGCCGAAATCACGATCTGAGCTTGTTTCGGCCTCCAAACGCACTATCATAGTGCTTGTGCAGATAATTTTTTCTTTTTGTGCCAAAGATATATACAGGGTTTTGATTCGCCAGTATAAGCGCCTCAAAGTCTGCTACAAGTTTAGTGGAACTCATCAAGCTATTTCTATTCAACTTTTTTTAGATACAATCATTTTTTTGCATCAAGGTATTTTAGTCAGTTGCCATGGTTGAAACCAGTGATGTATTCCATATGTTGGTTGTTGAGGATAAGTTGGACGGTACCAATTACCCATTGTGGGCTTATATGATGCACCATGTATTGGTTGCAAAAGGACTATGGAATATTGTGCAGGTTGTTGAAAAACGTCCTATTTCACCTACAAACACAATTGTTGAAGGTGATGCAAATGGCATTGAAGATGGTGATATTCTTCATGTTCTTGTTCGTGTTGCAATTCCTACTGCACCTACTATAGAGAAAATTTGTTTGGATGGCAGAGATGCTCAGGCACATGCATTGATAGCCTTGTCTGTCAAATTTGCCATTATTCCTCACATTCACTCTTGCAAAACAGCCAAAGATGCTTTGGATATACTCACCACTTTATACCAGGCAAGGAATGAGGCTCTTATTGCTTACTTCCGAAATAATTGGAGAGTGAGCACATGAATGAAGGAGATTCCATGGATAGTTTTCTGACAAAGATCAAAGATTTGAAGGAAGAGTTGATTTTTGTTGATGAAGTCTTGTCTGACAGTTCATTTGTGCAGACTCTTCTCAATGGTCTTCCCGATTCATATCAGAGTTTTGATTTTACTCTTCATTTGATGATGAAATGCAATCCAAATGCCTTAACATTTGAGGAGTTAGTCTTTGTTCTGTTGCAGGAAGATCAATCTAGGCAGAACAGGTCCATTATGCACGTTGTAGATCAAGCTTTCTTGGCTAGTTAGAAGGGCAAAGGTAAATGGAGCTCTTCTACTAGTAATCTTCTAATTCTGCACAATCAAAGAAGGAAGATAGAGAGGAGAAGAAAATAGAGAAGTAGAAAGGGTACAGTTCTAAAATTAAAAGCTATAGTTTGTATCATCCACACATTAAACACATTCTGGTTAGCCGTGATGTTCTTTTTGTTGAAGATGTTATTGAGCCATTACTTTCATGGACCAAAGAAACCCAGTTAGCTCCAAAGACATGTATGACACTGTTGAAGCTCAAGGTCAAGTACAAAGCATGGAAGCGCATCAAGGAAGTGGACACACAAGAAGAAGGAGCAAGTAGGGAGCTCCAAGAAGCACCTGTCAAATTTCCAAAAGAAATCCCTATAAAAATAGTGATTTTTATCACTAAAAACAAATGTAAATGCCATTTTTCATTTTTTCAACTCCATTTTGTTCAAGCCGAGGAGTCCTCGAGCTTGAGGAGTATTAGCGCTATCATCCTACCAATTTTCATAATTTTTAGACTCCGTTTGAGCCCCCAAATAAGCCCTAGAACCTAATTTTTAACTAGGCCAAACACTAGGTCTGGATAGGGCCAAAACCACTCAAAAAACTATAAAAAGGGCTGGAGAGCTCATTTTTGGGGTTAGCTTGTTGTAGATTTCAGCTTTGTAAGAGAACTCTTTTGCAATCAAAGTCCTCCCATTGTTCCACTCTTTGCTCTTACTTTGTGCACGTGTGTGTGTAGGTGTGTGCATGCTTGTGTGCTTTCACTCACGCACTTGTGCCATCACTTGCTCACGGTCTTCATACCAGTCCTCACGTCTCCACGGATTGACATTTATGAGGTGGATCTCCTCACATTGGTACTTGCCATTGTGCTAGAGTGACACCAAATTTGGCGTCGTTGCCAGGGAGAGAGCTTGGAGGACGAGCGTGTGATGATAAGACGTAGAGAAGCGATGTTGGAAGGTAAAAAAATCACCATTTTCAGTTCAGCTTCTGATTTTTTCTTCTTCTTCATCTTCATCATCATCACCATCTTCTCCCACCTTCATATTCTCTGATTTTTTCCATTTTGGACTATACATTCATCTCGTTCTTCACCTTTGGCTGCAAGCAAGAAGCGTAGAGGTTGTTCAGAGCTAAAACGTTGAAGAAACACTCTTGAAAAACTCTCAAAAAGACCAAAATCTGTGCGATAGTATCGCGGAGTGACAAGAACTATGCTTGGTATCGTGAGTGTCATATCGTGAGTTTGGAGGGTGACTTTGCATCTACAGGCACCTAGGAGTGACAAGGAGAACACAAGGTATACATATCTGCAAAATTTTTTGAATTTGGGTGTAAAAATCTCTGAGTATGTGTATGATTGAGTTTTGGTATCGCAATACCAGAACTCCCATGTATCGTGATACTTGTCAAGGTATCGTATCGTGCATATCCACTTGAGGTATCGTGATACCATTCTGGTATTGTATCGTCAAGTGCTTGTATCGCGATCACGATCGCCCCGGTGGTATCATATCGTGGTCCACCTAGTATCGTATCATGCCGATCTTGGTATCGTATCATTGATCATGCAGTATCGTATCGCCTCCTATCTTAGTATCGTATCGTGTGATTTCTGGTATCATATCATGTCAGTTCAGTGATATCGTATTGCGAGGTCAAGTGGTATCGTATCATTTAGAGACTGGTATCATATCGTCCCAACTACTAGTATCGTATCGTGAGCCTAACAAGTATCATATCTTCTGGAAGGTATCATATCGCATAGAACTTGGTATCGTATCATGAACCTAGTGGTATCATATCGTGACCATTTCAGTATCGTATCGTGTGGATAGTAGTATCGTATCGTGGAAGTTGGTATCGCCTTGGTGGTATCATATCGCCCGAGGTGGTATCGTCTGTAGTGGTATCATGGAAAAAGAGGTATCGTATCGCTTGTTTTGTGGGACTCCCAGAGAGAGCCTGATTCTTGTTTTAGCCCCCAGAACCCTGAACTGGCATAACTTTCTCATAGGAAATCCGTTTGCTGTGATTTTGGGTTAGTTGGAAAGCTCGTGGGGAGTACTACCAAAAAACCAAGGAGTTCCAAAGTATTTGAGCAATACAAGAGAACTTGGGAACCAGAAGACAAGGCTTATGAACCTGAGATCTAGCAGACACTTAGGCAAGGATAGACAAAGCATTAGATCATCTGAGGCTAGTGTCAACCATACATCCAAGTCTTGGGCACAACAACTAAGTGGGTATCCCTACACACTAAGTTTTGACATAAGTGATTCAGAAATGTCTTTTAGTATGGAAAGACCCACGCATAGTTCAGGCACTGCTTATTAACAAACACTAGAAGGTCCCTATAAGACACAAGTGGAGTATATCAGGACCAACCAATTAGGTGTTCGCATCTATGAGGATGGTTTAAGACGATCAGTGGTCCAACTCAAAAATCCTGACCAACCCTTTGGACTTGAACACCCAGTGATCAAGTTCGAAGAGGGCGCATACATTGATAAGGAAGGAACCATGTATGTGGTTACCAACCTACCAGATAGGACACATGAGTTGGGAAACATCATTCCTGAGAACGAGCTAGGAGGCCTAGAGAAAGGAGAACTAGGAAGAGAACCCAAGACTCCCAGAGGTAAGTCAGTCTTGACTAGAGTGATCACTCCAGATTGGATCCCTCAAGACAACAAAAGCATAGAATTGTTCTTAAATAGGGGAACAGAGGAAGCTTTTTGGAGATTCAAGCCAGATCAACCTAACCCAATAGCCACCATCTATGAGTTCAAGGATCCGGAGACACCATGGAAAGTTGTCTATCTAGATCACACCTCAGAGAAACTGTTCTTAGTAACAGAGCAGGATAGGCATGCATACACTTGGCAAGGTGAATCAATTTTCCCTCCACCAAGATCCAGTGAATCCCATGGTCTCCAAGAAGCAGGATCATCCAAGGCTCATGAAACCCAGAGGGAAAGAGCCAGAGAGAGACCCGAGGTAAGCTTTGCACATACTACAGGTAGAGACAAATCAGGACATGAAGGTGAAAGAACTGAAAGGGAGAGACATAGAGCCCATAAACATCAAAGAGATGAACATGATTTCCCATTGTCCAGACCTCGAGAGCACTCGAGAACCCTTAGACCTTCTCAAGTGGTCAAGGCAATGAAGAATTATTTTGATGGGTTCAGAGACCCTTATGATCATGTGGCCGAGTTCAAACAAGTGCTAAGAGCTGAACAGGTTGAGGACTTGTTCACACAGTTTGAGGCATTTGGTTTAACTCTTAAGGGTACTGCCTTAGCTTGGTTTCAACCCCTGAATAGTCGCAACTATCAAGAGATAGGTGAACTGCTAGAGGAATACATTGTAGAATTTTCCAAGGGTGGTATTAGGCATAACACATCATCCCTGATCCACAACTTCAAGCAGACACCCCAAGAAACAGTGCGACTTGCAGGAAGACGGTTTAGACAGTACTTAGAAAGATGCCTTATTCCTGAGCTACCCACACCAACCAAACAAGTGGCCTTGTTTTTAGATGGCTTACTAAGCACAAAGTTAAGGTCATGTGTGTACTTGAAAGAGCCTAGATCCATAGAAGAGTGTGTGCGCATGTGCATTGACATAGAAGATAACTTGGGTGAGGAGTTAGGACTGTCCAAACTCTATAAAGATTCTGACAGTTCTACTAGTCATACCTCTAGAGCCTCCAATGAGATAGATGAGATAGTGCAGCAGGTTGCCAAGAAGCTAGGAGTTCAAAATAGACAAATGCCAAGGGTCACCCCATTGAAGCGATGCTATACATGCAGAGGAGATCACATGGCTAATGTTTGCCCAATGATGGCTCAACCCCAAGGAAACCCTAATCCTCTATATTGCACCATTGAGAGGAAATACACAAATCATACGTCTCAAGATTGTCCCTACAATAGGCAGGCTGTCAGACAAAATTTTTAGCAACCTTACCAGCAAGGTAGGTATCAGAATCAATACCAACAGCCATATAATAGACCACAACGGCAATATCAGGCGCCATATAGGCCACAGCCAGTCCTAGGAAACCAACCACCAGCTCCTACCAATGTGATTCCAGTTAAGTATGCTGTGGCAAAGGAGAACCTTAATAGAGCATTGGTGCCTATGACCAATTTTGTCTCAGAAAATGACTCTCACACCCATGGTTCAGACTACTTCCATGAAGATAGTTCGCAGGCTTATTACATAGATTCACCTGAGCAAAGTGAGACTTCTCCATATCAATACGAGACACCACTTATGGAACAAAATTGGGAGCCAGAATACTCCAACATCATGTATACGAATCCCAACCCTAGGCCCCAAGTGAGACAAGTAAAACCACAAGCCCCTAGAGGACCATGCTTTAGATGTCAGGGTGACCATTTCATTCGTGAATGTCCCCATTCATCAACTCCAAGACAAGGACAAAACATCACAATACAAGGCTTTTGTCTTGAGTGTGGCAAGGAGCATCTTCCAAGAGAGTGTCCTAGGAATCCCTCTAGTGTGCCCAAGGTTACACCCATCAATGTGGTAGGTTTAGTGGTAGATTCAAGTTCAAGTAGCAGTAATGTGGCTCCGGCACAAGCAGTTACTAGGGCACAAGCATTAAAACAGGATAAACCGCGAGTCAAGTGAATCAAGAGAGCCTAGTAAGAGGAAAACAAGAACATGGAAGGATACCAGGAGAAAGCTAACTGCAAGTGGAACAAAAAGTTATCCGAACTAGAAGAAAGCCTGAAAGATGCCAAAACAAAAATAGAAGACATTGCATCTCAAAGCCCCTCACAAGCCGAAGCTCCATCCACACCACCTCATCCCACCCCACCAGCCATTGTAAATAGACCGCAACCAGGGTCTATTCTTGCAGATCCAACCCCAGAATGCTTGGACATGATGTTCAAGGCCTACCAAGCTCGACTTCATCAAGGGCCACAGCTGCAAACCTGGATTAGAGTTACCCTAGAGCAGATTTAGAGATTGAACGGACAAAAATGTGCATGAAAATGGTAGAAGTAGCTCAAGCGATGCTCGAGACTAGTCAAAACTTCAATCAAACAAACTCTATCAAGCCAGATTTGCATTTCCAAGGCTTATTAGAAAGATTAGAGCAATTGCTAAACAATCCCCAGATTTCTTTACCTCCACAGGCTCAACCAATTATTGAAAGAGAAAGCTCACCACCAATGAATGCTCATGTTCCTGATTCCGTGGATGAGGGAGCACCTCTTTCATATCAACAGTACTCTCAAGAGTTCTTGCAGGAAATACAAGAAGAAAAATGGGCCAAGGAGAAGGGTAATCCCCCTCCTATTCCTGAGATTGATGACCTTCATGATCAGTTTCCCCAAGACATTCCATCTATTTATGGAGAACAAGTGGAGCAACAAGAAGATGAAAGATTAGATTTCGAGTCTAATTCTTTACAAGACTTGCCACAATTCACAGGCCCATGGGAATCTAAATCTCTTCAGATCAGAGCTCCCACAATACTGGTAAGAAACGAAGACTCAGTAGTTCCAAGAAATACTGACGACGTGAAGAACACTAAGGTTCAGTGTCATCTCACTATAGAAGAGTTGCTCAAAGCAAAACCTGAGCTATGGAATCTTGTGAAGGATCAGGTTCCAGAACTTGATTCCAATATGCCAAAAGTAGGCTCTAAGCAAAAAGTTCCAGAGATACCTCTCGATAAAATAGGAGACATGAGCAAAGGTGAAGAAGGTAATACTTATCTTCCAATCACCTACCAAGGTTACACAACCAAAGCAATCGTAGATTCAGGTGCTGGTGTTGCTATTGCGACCACCTCCTTGTGGAAGCGATGGGGCAAACCCACTTTAAGACCAACTAGAATGAAGCTTCAAATGGCATATGGTCATTTTGAAAGACCTCTAGGAATGTTGGAAGGGATAACTCTAAACACTTGTGGTGTAGAGTTTGAACACACATTTGCTATATGTGACTTTGAGAAAAATAATGTCTATGAGATGATCCTAGGAAGGCCCTTCCTACGAAAATTGCAAATAGTACAGGATTGGGGCACCAACTCCTTGTACTTATAGCACTGAGGGGTCACCACCAAGGTCAATTTGAAGGATTACACCTTCAGAGATGTACCACCCCTACAGTGGAATCCTATCCACAAAGCGAAAGAAGATTCTATCTCTGTGCATTCTGGAAGTTCACCTGATCCATCATGGCTACATGAAGATACTCACTTATGGATGTGCAAGGTCACAGAGGAAGAGGAAAAGTGCCAAAAAGTGAGAGAAGAAGGAACTTCTCAAGAAGAAAGACCAATTACAGACCCAGCCTATACACCAATGATCTTTCCAGATGAGGAATTTGAGCCTCATGGTTGGGTAGAAATCTTAGCTACCATGGACATTGCAGTCAATGAAGAACATTGGATGCCTAACTGTGATGATGAGGGTTATGATATCTCTGTGTTCATGGGTCAGCCCTTGCTGGAAGAATGTGATCCTAGTGAGGTCATAGAAGAAGAAGAGAATGACGATGATCTAGAATCCATTGTGATGGATACTTACTTTGACTCAGAGGAACACTATTTAGAAGACATAGGAGTGTTAACCCAAAAAGAAGAAGAACCTCTCACAAGTATTAAAACTGTAAATTCAAAGGATGGAAGTGAAGGAGGTCAAAAGAAAAAGAAAAGAAAAGAAGTGAAACAAGAAGAGGAGGAATCATTGTTCGAAGTACCAGAAAAATTCAAGAAATACGAAGTGGAAAACCAAAAAATTTTGGTATGAATGCCTAAGAGAGAGGCCATCATAGGAGAAGCATATGGTAACAAAGAAAAGACCAAGAAGATTGTAGTGACCATTGAAGAGAATGAAGAGAGATGCACGTATATAGGAGATGACCTAAGTGCAAAAGAAGAAGTGGAGCTTGTAGCCCCGTTAAGGGAATATAGGGACGTGTTTGCATGGCACTATAGAGACTTGAAGGGAGTAGATCCAAAAATTTGCTCTCATATTATCCCCATGACTGCCGATGCCAAGCCTAGCAAACAAAAGCCCCACACATATAATGACACTTATGCAGCTAAAATAAAAGAAGAAATTGATAGGCTGATTGAAGCTGGATTTATCTATGAGATTGAGCATACTGAATGGGTGTCCCCCATTGTAGTGGTGCCCAAGAAGAATGGAAAATTGCGAGTGTGTATTAATCTTAAAAAAGTTAATGCTGCTACAATCAGAGATAGTTATCCGCTTCCAATCACTAAACATTTATTGGAGCGTGTTGCAGGCAAGGAAGTTTGTAGCTTTCTTGATGGATTTTCAGGTTACAACCAAGTAGCCATTGCCCCCGAAGATCAACATAAAACAGCTTTTGCCATAGATTGGGGAACCTTTGCATTTCGTGTGATGCCATTTGGGCTCACCAATGCACCTGCAACCTTCCAGAGGCTCATGTGTCATGTCTTCAAAGAGTTCTTGAGAAAGAGCTTGGAAGTATATGTGGATGATTTATGTGCTCATTCCCAAGAAAGAAAATACCACATCCCTGAGTTCAGACATATCTTCAACAAGTGTAGAGAATATCGAGTGTGTTTGAACCCAGAAAAGTGTGTGTTCATGGTACGACAAGGTAAAATCTTAGGTCACATTGTTTCAAAGAACGGAATATCAACAGATGAGGACAAGGTAAGAGCCATAGCAGAGTTGTCGAGGCCAAGGAACGTTAAAGAGGTACAAGCCTTTATGGTCCATTGCGGATATTATCGTAGATTTATCCACATGTATGCAATCATAGCTAAACCTATTTATGCCTTGCTAACAAATTTTGAGTGGAATGATGAATGTGAGAATTCCTTCAATGAGCTTAAAAGACGTTTGTGCTCAGCACCAATATTGACCACTCCTGATTGGAATAATCCATTCCATATCCATGTAGATGCATCCAATCATGCAATAGGATGTGTGCTAGCGCAACCCACAGGTGA
This sequence comes from Ceratopteris richardii, assembly GCA_020310875.1. Classification (NCBI taxonomy): domain Eukaryota; kingdom Viridiplantae; phylum Streptophyta; class Polypodiopsida; order Polypodiales; family Pteridaceae; genus Ceratopteris; species Ceratopteris richardii. The sequence continues at coordinate 116,194,758 of CM035411.1, forward strand.
AGGAAATTTAGATGTGCCCATAGCATATGCGAGTAGGCAATTGAATGCAGCTCAATGAAACTATACGACAACTGAGCGAGAAGGTTTAGGCATGGTGTATGCTGTGAAGAAGTTTAGACACTATCTATTGGCCAACAAGTTCAAGTTTTTCACTGATCATCAAGCTTTACTATATTTGGTCAATAAACCTTGCAACACAGGACGCTTAGTAAGATGGTTCCTCTTACTAATGGAATATGATTTTGAAGTGGTTGTTAGGAAAGGTAGGACCCATCTTAGGGCGGACCATCTTTCTTGCATCACTTCAGGAGAGCCATCGCAAGGAGTGTCTGATGAACTACCTGACGCTTATTTGTTCAATTTAGAAGTTGTTCCTAAATGGGCAAATAAGTTGGTACCTGTCCTAACCTTCAGACCAGCAAATAAGAATGTAAAAACAAACAAAGAGGAAATTGTAAAATGACAAAGATATCAAATACTGCTTGACAAGATACAGAGGGCGTATTAGCTTGTTGTGTTGAGGACGATGAACATAGCAGTTGGTTGCAACAAGCCCATGAAGGATTGCTAGGAAGTCACTATTCTAAACAACGGACATTACAGAATCTAAAACGTTTAGGAGTGTATTGGCCTAGCATGGACAAAGAAATAAATGAGTGGATTAAAAATTGTCCAGTGTGCAAAGAGAGACCCCTAGTGGAGCATGCGACTCTTTATCATGTATAGTTAATTCCAGAATGGAGCACTCCATTGGTAGAACTCATGAGATCTGGAACATTACCCAATGAGGCTAGTCTAGCAAGAAAACGGAGCATGGAGCAAGAGGCTCAGGATTATGCCTTAGTTGGAGACAACCTATGTAGGAGAGGCAAAGATGGTTACCTAAGACTGTGTGTTCATGAATCAGACTATTTGAAAGTCTTAGAAACTGCACATAGTGGTGTTGTAGGTGGACACTTTGGGCCTGACAAAGTAATCAAGACGATTTTATTTTCAGGACTTTGGTGGCCAACTCTTCATATGGATGCACATACCTATGTGAAGAAATGCGACACATGCCAACGTGTGCAATATCCAATTAGAAAAGATGAGATGCCTTTGAGGCCAATGATGGAAGGATGCGCATTCTCAAAGTGGGGTATAGACTTTGTTGGTCCTATTAACCCCCCAGCAAGAAACTCCCATGCAGAGTACATTATTGTAGCCACAGATTACCTTGCAAAGTGGGTGGAAGTAAAAGCCACAACAAAGAACGATGCTCAGACAACGGTGAAGTTCTTATTCGAGAATGTGTTCATCAGATATGGGTTACCAATAGAGTTAGTAAGTGATAGGGGTACGCACTTCTTGAACGAAGTCATTGAAAATCTACTTCAAGAATTCATGGTGATACATAAGAAGTCTGCCCCTATCATCCCCAAGCTAACGGACAAGCCGAGAGCACGAATAAGATCCTATGTAACATATTGGCAAAACTCGTAAATAATAAACGCTCTAATTGGGACAAACAGCTTCATCATGCTGTTTGGGATTACCGAGTTGCTTACAAAACAGTACTCAATGCTACCCCATTTCATATGGTCTTCAGACAGAATGTTGTGCTACCATTGGATTTCCTAATCCCTGCCTTGAAAGTAGTAGAAGAATATGAGTGGAATGGACATGAGTTGTCCTCTAGGATCTTTGATCTAGACCGTTTAGGTGAGACGAGGCTACGAGCGGCAGCAGGCATTTATGTTGCAAAGAAAAGGCAAAAGGCTTACTTTGATGCACATATAAAGGATAAAGGATTGAAAGAAGGAGATCTAGTGCTAATTTATATGCTAAAGCAACATGCCCGTAAATTGGAGAAATGAGGATATGGACCCATGATCATTAATAGAATATCCACTAGTGGTGCAGTTCAATTGGCCACTTTAGAAGGGGATATCTTGCCAGACTATATAAGTGGTTGTCGAGTCAAGTTATATCAAGAACCTCTTACAGAGAATATGCTCATGAGACTCAACATTGCTAAGAAGCGAAAAGAAGAGGAGTTAAGGGTTAGAGAAGAAGCACAAGTAGAGGCTAGAGAGCACATCAAAAGAAATAAGTTAAGGCAACTAGGCCTAGATGTCAACCCGAAAGTCCCAAAATATCACATGGACATGTGCTAAAAGTCGGGCATAATTACTTCTCAAATCATTGACCAACGCCCCTTTGTGACCATAGAGGTAGGACAAAGAAAGAGTGTACGGACTGTGAGAGCATTGGTTGACTCAAGTGCAGCCACTAGTGCACTTAGCCTTTCATACTGCCAAGGCCTCCAAATGGACATCAAGCCCATAGAGGCATATCTCATAGGATTGGGAGGTGTGGAAACCCCTTGTTTGGGTGAGGTGGAGCTTCCCATCTACCTTCAAGATGTTCCAATGAAAGTCAAAATGCTAGTGTGTCACGATGAAGACCTTACAGAGCCACTTGTCTTGGGTCAAGATTGGATTTACGACCATGCAGTCAACTTGAACTTAAGGAGTCAACTTCTTCAAGTTTGGATACAAGAACAATGCATCACAGTAGAATTAGAGAATTGCAAGCTCACAAATACAGATGCTTCACATTCTCTTAGTTCTTCTAGGACTAATCTTAGCAAAAAAGATGTTGTATGTGTCAAAAGCACTGTGTTCGAGAAGAACTCAATCATGGAAGAACATGCTCAAAGAGAAGCAAACTCCTCCTCTTGTGCAAAGACTAATGCTGTCACCACAACTCAACCAAAAAGGCAAGCAAAACAGTACATAATGACCACTATATCAAATAGACAAAGAGATTTCAAGAAGAAAGTAGTTTCGGGCACGAAGCAAATCTGGGTACGAAAAGGAGAGCAACCACTAGCCTTGCCAACACAATTCCCACTCAGGCAAGCCAACCATGCGAAGAAAAGAACCAAGCAACCAAGGCCAACTCAACGAGAAGGTCTCTGACAAATTCGGGTACCTAAGAAACTAGTTGCAGCTCAACAAGGACGATTACACCTGTGGGTCCCCAAAGGACTCTTACATGCACAAAGACCTATGCCCTCCACCAGGCAAAAGGTCTCAACAAAGAAGCCAAGGAGAGAAAAGGGTAAGAACCAAACACGAAGAACAAAAGAAGATAAACTCAACCCTTCGGAAAAAGTAAGAAGACCATCATCAAGGATATGGGTTTGGAAGCCAAAAGTACCAGTACCTTCCACAGAACTGAAGAAGCAACCACGTTGGACACCAAGTTTCAACAACCATCCAAAGAGAAAGAGGCCAAAGGTGATCTCTATAAGGCCAACTACTATTCTAAAATGGATCCCTGAAGGGAGGAATGGTCAGTGGTCATCTCATGATCAACTGATCACATCATTTCAAGGTCCACTGGTGACCTCCAAACAAAGACTGCATCAACATCCACCAGCAACCTTGAATGCCTCAACGTGCAACAACCATGTGCCTTTGGCATAACCTTGTCTTTTGCACCATTCAGGTCATGCACTTCCAAAGTATGCACCAATATAGGCCCACATTACACGGCCGTGCATAGACACAATTGAGAAAACACAGGCACATGAGACACACTTGACATATGTAAAATATTTTATCGCCACTAACCACTGTCTTCTTGTTTGTGACATTGTTTTAAAAGAGAGAGAGAGAGAGAGAAAGAAAGATGAGAAGAAGAAACAGGACCAGGCGAGCCAAGAATCTCGTCAGTGGATCATCAACAAGGACATCCATCTGCAACGAAGGACAAGCCCATGGTCAATCACCATGATGGGAGTAAAACACAAAGAGACGACTATTGACAGACCTTTCACCATGGTAAGAATTTTCTGCTCCAACAATATCACCATGATACATTAGGAAACCTCTCTGTCAGCATACCCTTGAGCACTTTGCTCAAGACCCCAGTTGTTGCACCATAGTTCTTCCCATGCATTTCCCAAGTATGCATATCTAGGGCCACATTGCAAGGCCGTGCACAAGGCACATATTTTGTTCAATCCATGCACTAATGCACTTACCCATCATCCATTATGGGTTACAAGTACTTGGCATAAACATTGTGAAAGCCATGATTGGAAGATCTAGAGGACATCCAGGCTACAACATCAAAACCTATGGAGTAATTCACAGTCAACAACTACTCAAAATCACCATTGACAACCTCTTTTGAGCAACCAACAATTTTTGGGGAAGCTTCTAAATACACCATCATGCGAGAGTCCAAGGCAGAGGTACATATACAAGAAATGAAGTTTGCAAAGAATAGCAAAGGACATGAAGAACCCGACAACTGACCAGGCTACACTAGGAAGATGGACCGCTCCTATTGATACATGGACACTACCTCTCCACGTAGTACATGGAAGAACCACCACAACATGGGTCTGTCAGGGATGACAGACTCAAGAGGGGGGCAGTGTTGAAGCTCAACGTCAAGGACAAAGCATGGAAGCGCATCAAGGAAGTGGAAACACAAGAAGAAGGAGCAAGTAGGGAGCTCCAAGAAGCACCTGTTAAATTTTGAGAAGAAATCCCTATAAAAATAGTGGTTTTTATCACTAAAAACCATTGTAAATACCATTTTCCATTTTTTCAACTCCATTTTGTTCAAGTCGAGGAGTCCTCAAGCTTGAGGAGTATTAGAGCTATCATCCTACCAATTTTCATAATTTTTAGACTCCGTTTAAGCCCCCAAATAAGCCCTAGAACCTAATTTTTAACTATGCCCGACACTAGGTCTAGATAGGACCAAAACCACTCAAAGAACTATAAAAAGGGCTGGAGAGCTCATTTTTGGGGCTAGCTTTTTGTAGATTTCAGCTTTGTAAGAGAACTCTTTTGCAATCGAAGTCCTCCCATTGTTCCACTCTTTGCTCTTACTTTGTGCGCGCGTGTGTGTAGGTGTATGCATGCTTGTGTGCTTTCACTCACGGACTTGTGCCATCACTTGCTCATGGTCTTCATACCAGTCCTCACGTCTCCACGGATTGACATTTATGAGGTGGATCTCCTCACGTTGGTACTTGCCATTGTGCTAGAGTGACAGACACTTTGCTTCCTCTTTTTACAAGTGGACAGTCTAGTGCTTGTCCTAATGAGGCAACTTCTCAACCTTTATAGGTTTCATATGATGATGGAGATAATTCCATTTCTGATGCAGATTTACATGATGCTCTTGTTGATGAGAGAGCTGATATTGAGGAGGCAAAAACTATGCCAACATGTCTAGTGCAGACTTTTTGTGATAGAAAATTAGATGCACCTCTATCATATCATACTCGTTCTGGCTCTTGTTAGACGGCCGCCGAACAAGGACAAATGTACTAGGACAGGCGTCTTAAATGTAAAAGAACCTTTCAGGAAACGTGCAAGTAACTAAAGATTCGCGCACCCTTGTAAAAAAAATCTTCTATATAAGGAAATAAGAAGAGAGTGGCCGAGAGCCCGTTTTTGGAATTGTAAGCATACTGGTTGAATCTAAGTCTAGATGAGAAGATTGAGCTCGGCTCTGTTCTGTTCGTATCTGTCTATTCTACTATTCTCCTTGTAGTGCAGAGTTACGATTCGGTAGTCTTGTGTTGTGAATCTGTTTGGTGATAGTTATATGCGGTTCTGGATTTTATTACGGAATAAGTGTTGTTTATCAGTCTTCTATTGACAAGGGACTGTGTAAGGCCAAGACTCCCTATTGGCGTGTTAGCAATTTTCTGTTAAGTGACCAGGTTCGATACACTAGTCTGCGTTCACTGTGGATTCCGATCCCAGGAAGGACTCCTATCGGTAAGGGTTTGTACGCAAAGGGAAACAATGATAAGTTCGTGACGAATCGACTGTTGGTAGGAACTTGTTGCTCGAGTTTGGCTTACAGTAAGTTTGCATACCTTCGAGTATAGCTGTCAGTTGTGTTATCGTTCGGTATACCTCCCTGTCACGAAGAGGTGCATATTGAGTAGCATTCGGTTAATAAAGTTGAGTATTCTATTAGTTATAAGCCAGAACTGGACTACTGCTCTGTTACTATAGCAGATCCAGTTCGGAAGTTCTAGAGTCCCAGTACGCCGAACAGTTATCAGTGTTCAGAATCAAGTACTTGTTGGAAGTGAGGTAGGCCCTTAGCTCATGTCATAGGTCCATGGTTCCATAGGTCCAGTATATATACAACATTAATTCTAGCAATCTTCCATATTGACAAAACATGAACATACCACAACTTAATCATAAAAATGATGAGATAAAGATAGAGAAAGAATAGACGTCATGTGTAAGGTTTTACGTAAGCCATCGCTTACTCATAGTATCATATATACCAATGTTCAATGTACAATGTGGGAGCAAAATTCTCAACCACTCTATGTGATGAGAAATTGATGTATGAGTGAATGTACAATGTTACAAACATATTCAGATGTATGGGCAGTAATCTGAATATACATGAGATGTGTGACCTTATAGGTTATAGAAGAGTGAATATGAGTGACTGAAAGAGGAAGGATCAGTGTGAACAGAAATCCTCAAACTCATGTGAACACACCTTCTTAAACACCTCATCAAATATGCATAAAGCATATAAGTACCGATTCTCTTGTACCTATGCCGAATAGGACTCCTCCTGATATGAACGCCACGGCTTCCATAAACTTTAAGTAGTACATGTGTGCATAAAGAGAATATGTACCTGAATACTTAACATAAGATGTGAATCTTATGTTAATCTCCATCTAATGTCTTTGAAGTAGCCCGACATCTTCTTGTAGAAGACAATCTTCAACCTAATATCTTCCTGTAGAAGATAATCTTCAAAATCATGTAGATGGTCCCATCCAATGTCTTTGAAGTAGCCAAACATCTTCTTGTAGAAGATAATCTTCAACCTAACATCTTCCTGTAGAAGATGATCTTCAAATACATCATGTAGATGGGCGATCCTCACCATCAAGCTGCTAATAATCAAGTCTTCTTGCCATGAACAAGAGATGACCTCCTCTCCATGAGCTAGAATGTGAGCACACCCTTCATCTTCTCCAAGAAGAATCACCAAGAAGAACTCCATAGCTGCTCCTCAACATGCTTCAAATTAGCACCATGGCTGCCCCATGTGCTAGAAGAAACACCACCTCTACTGAGGTCCAAGCTCTAAAAAGCTTGTGTTGATCCTAGATGAAGGATGAATACAATGAGCCCAAAGTGCTTCTTTTATAGTATTTGATGATCCTTGAAAAGCTCATAATAAAGCACATAAAGCTATGAGATCGCACTTCTCCAAAAGCAAAAGAGTTTTGCGAAAAAAACAAACCCGTCCGCTGTCCGTTTTTGGCGCCGTATGTGTTGCTTTTGTTTTCCAAAGGTTTTAATCAAAATATTCTTTATGTGCTCCGCTGCGGATTGTGGGGATTGAACCCGCGTGAGCTCAATGAGAACTACCCATGATAAACACGGCGCCAAAAACGGACAGCAGACGGGTTTGTTTTTTTCGCAAAACTCTTTTGCTTTTGGAGATTGTTGGAAAGCAATGTTCTATTGATTTCAACAGTACTGAGCTAAGACGCGATAGAGCATTTATGATTGTGTGAGAAGTTGGGAAAATAGTACAGGGCCTCTGTCTAACAGACCCCTACCACTCCCAAGAACCCACGTGGCTAAGAGTTAAGGTACTTTCAATTATCACGGTAGTAGTGATCAGATCAACCAGTTAACCTGTACACGGAAGAATAGAATGTTGGGTATGCCCAACATTCTAAAATATTTGAAGTCCGAAATCAGAAGTCTGTAGCCTTTAACGACTAACATTTGGCGCCGTCTGTGGGAAAGTGGCATCAGATTGCCAGTTATCTGTGAAAAAATGGCATTAGAGTGTCAGCTATTTGTCAGAATCAAACATCGCATTTATCGTTCGATTGACTGACAGTAGCAACAGAGCCAGATTGTTGCCAACTGCTCAGATAGTGCTACTACGCAATGATACATGCCGGTTACTCGGTCTGGCGGAACGTATCCTAAGAACCATAAGGCTGGAGCACGTAAAGTGCTAAAGACAACCCTAGGAGAAGAAGGTATAACGCGGTCCGACCCAGTGGTCAAGCAAGTTAAGGACGTTAGAATTAATTCCGGTCATATTCCGGTGGAACGATCAACGCCTTTGGTACATTCTGGTGCTACTTCGACCCAGCCTATCAAAGATATAGTAATTCCAGAATCTACCAAGACGCCGCTAGAAACCAGTTTAACAATCTTGGATAAAGATTCAGAGTTATCCACGATCAGAAATACTCTAGGAAAAGAAAACGGTAAAAGCGGAAAAACACTGCATTCTGGCACAATTTCAGTTCATTCCGGTGATATTCCGGTGATAGAATCACCAACTGTAGGCCAAGGCTTCGCCTTTTTTGCGGAATCCTCAGTCCAACCAACGTGCTTGGAAGAAAGATTTCGGATATTGGATATCCAGAAGGAAGGAAAACTCTTCGAAGCGGAAATCCGACGCATTCTAAGTAAAAATAGCACACCGGAAGGCACGCCATCCGGCGATAAAAATTCCGATAGTTCAACCAATCAACCTCAAGATACAGAAGGAAGGCCTAATACACTCACAATGAACGGACAACAACAGCAACAACAGTTATGTCAACAAAGGCCGCCTCCAACAGGAGTAACATACATGAAATTCGATGGATTCCCAGGAGATGATCCGGATGCTCACGTACGCACTTTCGAGATAAGTTATGCAGTTCTTAACCATCCACCGGATCAGGCGTATAAGGCCATTGTTTTTCAATCCACACTGGTTAATGAAGCAGCTAGATGGCTTACGGAATACGATATTAATCATTTCGGTACCTATGACGCAGTACGAGACGCTTTTCTGCAACGATTCAGGCTAAAGAAGAATCCCGCCGAAATCTTTGATTATTTACAAAACAACCGACAGAAGGCAAACCAGACTGTCCAGGAGTATGCTACGCTCTTTAGAACACACTTACGGCAGATACCACAGGCCCACGCTAACTTACTTGATGATATCATCACTCAGTGGTTCATCAATGGCTTAACCCCACAACTAAAACAGATCATGATCATAAGATGTGTCGGAGCTATGACGCTGGATGCAGTCATTGCCATGGCTCTGCAATTGGAATCCAAGGTCGGTGGATTTACAGAAGATCTGGAGTGGTTAAAAACAAACAAAACTATGGCTGAAGACATAACCAGACAAGTATACTGCATCACATGCAAAAATTCAGGTCATACTAGTGCCAATTGTGCACTAAATCAAACGTTTTGCGCTATCTGCAACACTGCCAGACACACCACCGGAAACTGTGTTTACAACGCTAGAATACAGGGAACAACAACGGTCAATGCAGTTATTCAAGAACATGGACAGCCAGCGAATCCCTATGTACCTCCGCAACTGAGAAACAATCAACCACAAGGATATCGGAACTACCGAGGACAGAGGAACAACAATTTTAATACAAACTGCTGGCAGAATGGACCACCACCGGAAAATCCCAATCTACCACCACCACACTGTCATTTTTGCGGCGAATTCGGACACATTAGAAGATTTTGCAAAGATGCAGCTGAGTATGATCAAAGGAAGAAGGAGCGACAAAACCCAATGGCCAACATGGTACAAATCACACCAGTAGAAACACAGACTGCTACAGTCCAGACCCGATCCGGTAAACAACTGCAGTCGGTAGCAGAAATATTCGAACCTGGGATACGAGAACAACATAGGATGTATAACAAGGCTAGTCACTGGACCGCAACTGAACCACCAGTGTTCCCAGAACCTATTCCGGTGACTCAGGCTTCGTCAACAAAGGAAGGAACACAATAAAAAGAAGCAACAGCGGAGCCATCATGAGCAATAGACGTGACAGCAGATACTTCTACATCGGCAGAGACCTCAAGTTCAAAGGAGCAGGACAACCAATCTCAACAGGCCTGGGAAATTTTATCCAAGGCATCTATCACCCTGCCTCTAGGCCAACTTCTAGCATTAGTACCTGGGATTCGACAGCAGTTCCAGCAACAGTTCAGTCCGGTGCCTTCTTGTATTCCGGCAACAGCAACAGTTCAACCGGAACCTGATTCTACTGTCGATCATTCAGTTCCCTTGATTACAGTATGGTATAAGAATCATAAAATTACGCAGGTATTGATTGATGGAGGATCTGGTGTTAACATTGCAACTGCAGCCTTATGCAAAAGGTTAGGATGGACCGAAATCGAACCAGTTCAATATTTTGTCAGAATGGCAGATCAATCTAGAGTCCATCCCGTAGGACTTGTGCGGAATGTACCCATTACTTTACAAGGTACAACCTTCAAAATAAACTTTGTTATACTAGATCTGCCGGAATCCACTTTGGATTACAACCTTCTTTTCGGCCGACCTTGGCTGAAGCATGCGAAGGTAATACAGGACTGGTCTGCACAAGAGCTTACGTTCAAAGATGCCAACCGTAGATATGTGGTAAAATTAGATGCTATACAACCTTGCGAACTTCACGCCAGACCATATTTTGCTGAACCAGTCCACATGTTAGATGGACTATCAGATGATGAAGAAGAGGAATTTCTGAAGAGTAACGCTGATTTAATGTCTGTAGGAACTGTTGATCTACAGTCTGTTATAGATAACTGGCACACTTCAGTTTGTACAATCGTACCTATCACCAAAAAAGCTAAGCATGAAGATATTGCCCCAACACAGGACGATGAAATACAATCGTTGTTCAAGTCAACAGACGATACAGAGAAACCGCAACAGTTTTATGTCCCCGAAGACCAGTTGACCACGTACAATCTAGGAGACGAAGATCATCCGCGACCGGTAAAGATAAGGCAAAACTTACCGGAACCATTTAAAGCTGATTTGATTCGACTTCTTTGTGAATTCTCAGACATCTTTGCATGGGATTACAAAGATATGAAAGGATTAGATCCGCGCATCTATCAGCATAAAGTTATGTTGAAGCCTGAAGCTAAACCGAACAAACAGCCCGGCTACCGGATGAATCCCAATTATGCATCACAGGTAAAAGCCGAACTTGATAGATTATTAAAAGTCGGATTCATCGTGCCAGTAGAACATGCTGAATGGATTTCACCAATTGTGATCGTGCCAAAGAAAAATAAGCAACTACGAATCTGTGTAGACTACCGGAAATTAAACGCAGCAACAGTACCAGATCCTTTCCCGATCCCCTTTCTGGATACAATGCTCGATAGGGTAGCAGGTCATGAGATGTATTCATTCTTAGACGGATACAGTGGTTACAATCAGGTTAGAATGGCCGAAGCGGATATACCAAAAACTGCATTCATTACCAATTGGGGTGTCTTTTCTTGTACGGTAATGTGGTTTGGATTGAGAAACGCACCAAGCACATTTCAAAGATGCATGCAGGAGATTTTTTCTCCTTATCTTACTTCATTTATGCAAGTATACCTCGATGATTTTTCAATTTTCGGTAAGCTGATAGCACACTTGTTCCATTTACGGTGCTGCTTTCAGAAATGCAGAGAATATAGACTTTGTCTTAACCCAAACAAATCTGTGTTTGCGGTTTCGTGTGGTAAACTACTTGGTCATGTTGTATCTGCCCAAGGTATCCGAGTAGACCCAGATAAGATTTCGGCAATTTTAGAAGCCCCAGTACCCGCTACTCCAAAAGAAGTAATGTGTTTCATGGGTCAAGTACGGTGGCATGGCAGACACTTACGGTGGCATGGCAGGCACTTACGGTGGCTTGCTCATCTGGCTGTACCACTGAAAAGCTAATCACAAAAACTCCCCGACAGTTCGAATGGACTCAAGAATGCCAAACTACATTTGATCGACTCAAGTATTTATTAACGCAGGCCCCAATCTTACAACCACCGGACTGGGACAATCCGTTCCATGTTTTTATCGACGCTTCAGATATTGCGATTGGCAGTATTCTAATGCAGTAAACACATAAGTGGTTTCGCCCCGTTTATTATGCCAGCAGGAGGCTTGCACCTGCAGAAAAGAACTATTCTACCACCGAAAGAGAATGTCTAGGATTGATTTACTCGATCAAAAAGTTCAGACATTATCTACTAGGCCGGAAATTCACCTTCCATGTGGATCATGCTGCCCTCGTCTATCTAGTAAGACAACAGCATTTAGGCGGACGATTAGCACGATGGGTGCTACTCTTGCAGGAATTCGACTATGAAGTCATCCACCGACCCGGAAATGCACATGCCTTAGCAGATTTCTTATCTCGCCTAGATTCCGGTGAAGCCCCGATAGGCATAGATGACACAACTCCAGCGATCTATAGTTCTGAGCCACTAACTGATGAAACTGCGGAATCACAAGCACCACCTACATATTACGATCAGATTCTAACTTTTCTCACCGAAGGATGCTTTCCATCCGAGACAGCCAAGGCAGTCCGAAGGAAAATTGCAGCCTTTAGTCGCCGATTCCGGTTAGTTGCTGGAGAACTATATTATGTAGATCACACCGGAATCTTACTTCGATGTGTTCCTACGCATGAAATTAACTCAGTCATCACGATGGCTCACTCGATCCCTACTGGTGGTCACTTTGCCATAGATTTGACTCACCGAAAAATTCTGCAAGGAGGTCTCTGGTGGCCAACGATGTACAGAGATGTGGCCCAATTTGTCAAACACTGCGATAACTGTCAAAGGACGGGACAACCGCTGCAACGACACTTCTTTCCCTTGCAGCCTATTATGCCACTTGAACCATTTCAGAAATGGGGATTAGATTTTATAGGTCCAATCACACCTCCAGCAGTCTTCAGTAACAACAGATACATACTAACCTATACAGACTACGTAACAAGATGGGTAGAAGCTTGGGCTTTACGGTCGGCTACAGCGGTTGCAGTAGCAAAGTGTCTGCTGAATGATGTCTTTCCACGTTTTGGCTTACCACTGGAAATTGTCTCAGATCAAGGTACTCACTTTGTAAATCAATTAATGAAGGTACTCACCCAATCCTTCCAGGTGACACACAAACTCAGCTCTCCATATTACCCTCGTGCCAATGGTTTGGCCGAAAGTACAAACAAATCACTATTAAATATCCTCCGGAAACTGATCATGGAAGCACCGAAAAGATGGGATCAACTACTACCTGCAGTCTTATGGGCATACCGAACTACATATAAGGTAACAACAGGCTTGACACCCTTCAAACTAGCTTATGGCTTAGAAGCAATAGCACCCATGGAAGTAGTCATCCCAAGTCTGCGTGTAGCAATCACTCAGAAGATGCTACCGAAAGATTCGCTGACAACACGAATGGGCGCACTCAGAGAACTTGATGAGCACCGATGGCTCAGCTTTTTAACCATGCGCGAAGTACAACTAAGGCAAGCCAAGACACACGATCGATATTTGAAAACTCCAATCTTTTCGGTAAGTCAGCTCGTACTCTTCTACAACGCAAAGTCGGATAGAGCAGCAGGAAAGTTCAAACTACGATGGTTCGGCCCTTTCAAAATCTCAGAACAAATCGGTCCGGTGACTTTTCGGTTGACTACGTTGATCGGAAATCCACTCCCAAAAGTAATCAATGGGTCGAAGCTGCGGCCATATCATCACGCCCCTAGCCCGCATTAAATTTTTTGGCGGTGGACCGCGTTTTGTTTAATCTTTCTTCTTTTTATAAATAGCCGTGTTTTGAACAATCTTTATGTTACAAGCCGCCCCCTTACCAGTCACTCAAGTACGCCCGCCTGCATGAAAACAAGTATCACTCCCGCACCGCACAATGATACCCAACCCCCTTTCCCACCCCACCGTATTGTTCCTATTTAACCCTTTAGGCAACGCCAAAAATCACTACTGTGGTGAGTGTTAGTGTTCTGTGCGACCCCTTGTGCTGTGTATTCGTGTTCATAGTCTGTATCAGCAATCGCCATGGAAGCGCTAGCAAACTACGCTACCTTCCGTGATGGTATCCCTACCGAAGTAGGTGAATACCTGCGTTGCAGAGGGTTGGCCAACTTCGCTGAGTTGCCCTGGCACTCAGTGGAAGCCCATCCCTTCTTCGCGCAAATCATCTCTGCCATCGCCCAATCCCCCATCACCGAACGCCAATGGGTTTTCCCTTCGCTACCCTCCAGAACCGTCATTACCTTCCCAGCCTTTTCTGAAGCTTTCCGCCTCACCCCGCAAGGCCGAGAAAATGGCCCCAGTATCCCCCTCGCCCGCATGACCGAACTATTCCCCCGCTCTTCCTCCAACGAGTTCGCTATTCTCTGCCGTCCTGAACCCGAACGATCCGCCCTACAATTCCTAGTCGCCATCCTCAACCTGCAGAAGCGCACCTACGGCATCTCCCGACCCTTCTATTCCGCCTTAGATTTAGCAGCCCAAGAACCCGTCAACTTTGCCTCTTATTTTTTCCATAGAATTCATAAAGAGTGTGTAGCCATAGTGAAGCAAGTAAATAAGGGAACCACCCCGCGCTCTCGCCTTCCCCATATCATATCATTCCTCTTCCCAGCCATCCTCGCCGCACAACCACCACCCCAAGGTCCCGTACTTAGGCACGAAGAATCAGTCCAACCACTCGACGACGATGAAGAAGAAGAGGAGGAGATCAACCAACTCTTCCGCAATAAGAGAATCCGGATCAGCTCTTCAGAAAGCGAAGCACAAGGATCTGCCGGAAAGGATCAGGACAACCGAAACGAAGAACAAGAAGAGACCTTCCACGACCCAGCCACTTCCATCCACAACGAATCATCAGTCGACCACCACGACCAGCAGAATCACACAGAAACAGAACTAGTCTCAACCAAAGAAGCAGCAGAACGATGAGAAGACGAACAAAAAGTGGTAGACAATGCACTCGACACCCTACTGAAGGCCGTCGAATCCACCACCGCCCATACTACAGGTGAACACCAACCGGTCAATCAGGGAACTCACACTGCATCCCCTGGTCCTCAATTCCCACCAGTCAACCCCCCCCCCCCCCCCACCCATTTCTGAATCCTCTTCTTCCTCCTTTAACTATTCGCCCCCGACATCCCCCCAAATCCAAACCCAAACCGCCGCACAACCGCAACACCCCATCCTCCTTCCCGCCATTCCGATCTTTTCCTAGCTAACAGCCATGGGCCAAATGCTCATCACCCTTTCACAACAACTTCCAGTACAGCTGAGTGAAGTCACAAACACGATTCGGCAAGATCTACAGCACAAAGTCGACCTCCTGGAAGCCGACATCATCCCTCTCCAAGAAGAAGTCGATGCAGTAAAAGCAGAGAATCATCAATTACAGACGCAATTAGCAGACCTCCAAGCACAGTTTTCGGCACAACAGGCCTTTATACAGCAAAGGGATGCAGAACTGGAGCAGCTTGCCGCCAAAGACCAGCTATTACACGCAGCACACGAAGAAATACGGGAATTGAAGACCGCACTCCAAGAAAAAGAAGACATCAGCTCATCCCTCGAGGAATTGGTCGAAGAAACGAAAGCACAATTACAGGCGATAATCCAGAAAAATCAAGACCAACAGAGAGAAGCAGAACAAGTCAAAGACGAGCTACAAAGAGCCCAAGAGTGTTTGGACGAGGTGATCAGAATGTTGAGACACCAATTAACCAGGGAAGCCAAATACCAAAAAGACCTAGCAAATGCTCGAAGAGAACGAGACGCCTACTACAAAACGATCGAATTTCAGAACCAGCAACTCGAGCGACTCGATAATCAATTACGAAATCAGAAGGAACGAGTCACGGATATGCAGACAAAAGTCACCGACATGAAGACATCCCGCGATGCTGCATTATCCAACGACTTCTATTTACAAGAGGCCTTCTTACAGAACCAGGCCGAAATTTTGTTAACCCAATCCATAGCTCTTAGCTCCGTTAGAACGGACGCCCAGTTATTAGAACCCACCACTTTAGTTCAGATGATAGAAACCATTAAAAAGAAAATTACCCGAACGTTTAGACTCGCCCGAAATATGTATTTAGAAGGACTCGTAGCAGAACCATAAGAACCTGCGGGTTCGAGTCCACCGTGCGTGCCAGTGTTAGATGGCCGCCGAACAAGGACAAATGTACTAGGACAGGCGTCTTAAATGTAAAAGAACCTTTCGGGAAACGCGCAGGTAACTAAAGATTCGCGCACCCTTGTAAAAAAAAATCTTCTATATAAGGAAATAAGAAGAGAGTGGCCGAGAGCCCGTTTTTGGAATTGTAAGCATACTGGTTGAATCTGTGTGTAGATGAGAAGATTGAGCTCGGCTCTGTTCTGTTCGTATCTGTCTATTCTACTATTCTCCCTGTAGTGCAGAATTACGATTCGGTAGTCTTGTGTTGTGAATCTGTTTGGTGATAGTTATATGCGGTTCTGGATTTTATTACGGAATAAGTGTTGTTTATCAGTCTTCTATTGACAAGGGACTGTGTAAGGCCAAGACGCCCTATTGGCGTGTTAGCGATTTTCTGTTAAGTGACCAGGTTTGATACACTAGTCTGCGTTCACTGTGGATTCTGATCCCAGGAAGCACTCCTATCGGTAAGGGTCTGTACGCAAAGGGAAACAATGATAAGTTCGTGACGAATCGACTGTTGGTAGGAACTTGTTGCTCGAGTTTGGCCTACGGTAAGTTTGCATACCTTCGAGTATAGCTGTCGGTTGTGTTATCGTTCGGTATACCTCCCTGTCACGAAGAGGTGCATATTGAGTAGCATTCGGTTAATAAAGTTGAGTATTCTATTAGTTATAAGCCAGAACCGGACTACTGCTCTGTTACTATAGCAGATCCAGTCCGGAAGTTCTAGAGTCCCAGTACGCCGAACAGTTATCAGTGTTCAGAATCAAGTACTGAGCTAAGACGCGATAGAGCATTTATGATTGTGTGAGAAGTTGGGAAAATAGTACAGGGCCTCTGTATAACAGAACCCTACCACTCCCAAGAACCCACGTGGCTAAGAGTTGAGGTACTTTCAATTATCACGGTAGTAGTGATCAGATCAACCAGTTAACCTATACACGGAAGAATAGAATGTTGGGTATGCCCAACATTCTAAAATATTCGAAGTCCGAAATCAGAAGTCTGTAGCCTTTAACGACTAACACTCTCATAGTGCTTCTTTTGCATCAGATTGCTATGTTATGGCTACCTCTAGCCTTTGCGATGAGAATGAGCCTATTTCGTTTGATGAAGCACAAAATTCAAAAAATTGGATGGCTGCTATGCAATCAGAATATGATGCTATCATGAAAAATGGTAAATGGTCTTTATGTGACTTGCCTCCTAGGAAGAAGGCCATTAGCACTAAGTGGGTATACAAGATGAAGTGTAAGCATGATGGAACAGTTGATAGGTATAAGGCTGGGCTTGTTGGAAAGGGTTATGCTCAGGAAAGAGGCATTGATTTTGATGAGACCTTTGCTCCTGCTTGTCGAATGACTCCTATTCATAGCATTTGTGCACTTGTAGCTCATCATGGTTGGAATGTACATCATTTGGACATTAAAACTGCATTTCTTAATGGTACTTGCATGAATAAGTGTATATGTTTCAGCTCTGTGGCTTTGTGCAGAAAGGGCATGAAAACCAAGTGTCTAGGTTGAAGAAGGCATTATATGGTTTGAAACAAGCACCACATGCTTGCTATGAAAAGATACATGCCTATCTGATTGCACATGGTTTTGAGAACAGTCCAACTGAGAGCACCTTATATGTTAAGTCTGCAAATGATGTGCTTTTGATCATTGTTGTGTATGTTGATGACATGTTGCTCACTGGTCCTCATGAGAAGCATTTGTTGATTTTAAGGCTGATTTTCATGCCTCATTTGAGATGTGAGATTTGGGGCATTTGCATCATTATTTGGGCATTCAATTTATGCAAGTTGATGGCAAAATAGCTTTGTGTCAAACCAAATATATTGGCACACTATTGTAGGGTTTTGGCCTTGAAGACTGCAAACGTATTGCCACTCCTATGGAGACAAGTTTGTGATTGAGTCTACATGATGTTGGAGATGCATTTGCTGCTATTCTCTATCAACAAGTTGTTGGATGCTTGATTTACTTATGCATTACTCAGCCAGATATTCAGTTTGTTGTCTCACAAATGAGCAGGTTTATGCATTGCCTAGGTGTCAAGCATTGGTAGGCAGTTAAGCACATCTTTTGCTACTTGAGTGGCACCTGGTTACGTGGATTGTTTAATCCTAAGGGGAGATCACTATCGCTAGATTTACATGCTTTTTTTTTACTCTAACTGGGCTGGTTACTATGACACTCGTGTGTCCACTAGTGGTTTTTGCTTCATGCTTGGTAGCTCATGTATATCTTGGTTGAGCAAGAAGTAGCCTATTGTGGACACTTCTAGTTGTGAGGCTGAGTATAGGGTAGCTTTCATAGCGACTATTGAGTGTGTGTGTGTGGCTCAGATGCTTATGTCTTAATTGGGTGTTTGTCAATCTTTTGCCACCACCATCTTCACTAACATTCAGAGTGCATTGGTAGTTGCGAGGAACCCTATGTTCCATGTGCGCACCAAGCACATTGAGGTGCTCTACCTAGGGAGAAGTGTGAAACTTTCCACAAATCTTTGGGTTTACTTCCTTTTGTGGATTGATTCCACGTAGCTTGACACTTCCTTTTACATAAGTGTCAACTCCTTGTTCATCGCATCACTCCTAAGGGGGATTTGTTGATATATTTAGGTAGTGATGTGTGTGAACTCAATAGGACTACTGGGGCACTTTGTTGCCTCTTTAGGAGTTTTTTCTCCCCGGCTTGTAAATACGCCTATTGCCCTAACAGGTCACTTATCTTTGAACATTTTAGTGGTAATACATTCAATATTATGTGTTGTGATCCAAGCTTCTTCATCTTCCTTCTGCTTTTTGTGTGCTTTCGCAGACCTCAAACTCCAACATTGAGCTCTATTATATATGTAGGCAACTTTGAGGCACTTGTATTGACGATTCAAAACTTGTATATATGTTTGGCACAAATAAAAAAAAATGCTTGCATAGTCACTATGTTGGTGTATTCGAAGTCCAAAACAAGATAAAATAAAAACTTTAATGCCATGCTATTGAGAATATGAGAGTGCATCTCCCTTTTGTATCTAGGAGACACTCCATTTCAATTTCATTTTCTTTTTATATTGTATCTTGTTGTATTTGGGTACCTTTCCATTTGCTTATACATGTGTATATGTTCTCTTTCAAGGGGAATTATCCCACATATGATGTATTTGGAGAGCCCCCTCTAACTCTATATAAGGAGGGCCTTTCCTCCCATTTGTACTTGGTTAGAAGCTTACAAGCCTACTCCATACTCTTAGCAAGCTCACTCCAATCCATGTGAGTTTTTCCATTTGTAGTCTACTCACTTTTGACACTCACACTCTTTCATTTTGTGAGTACACTCTTCTTTTCAATTTTCTTTTGTGCATGTACTCTCTACATGGTATCAGAGCACTAGGCAAGGTCCAGGTGGTTTGTTTGGCGGTGATTTTGTGGTGGCGATGGTGCTTGACTGTTGGTGGTTTTTCTTATCCGCGATGAGAGAAACTTTTGTATCAATTTTATGCTCTTTGGGTCTCAATTTCCCCATTTGACCACCCTCCCACCCTTTTCTTTTATCCATTTTTTCACCCTCCCACCCTTTTCTTTTATCCATCTTTTTACCCTCCCACCCTTTCTTCATCATTTTTGCACCCTTCTTACCTAAAATTTCCACCCTCCCTCCCCCTTTGTGAGGACATTTGGTGATGCATATTGTTTTTATCGTCAAGATTAGTGCATCTCAGATTTCTATAGTGTTTATCAACACTTTGTGATTTCATCTTTGTGACATAAAAGCGATGATCTCTTCCTTTCAGTGCTTCTAAATAGGATTGTGACACTTTCATTCCCTTATGGAATTTTTAGTGGATGTACAGATTTTGTCTCTCTCCATTCCATAAAAGATCACATTTGTACAAGCATCATTTATAGTGTCCTTTGATTTGCATTGTTTGACTATTGTTGCATTCGTTTTCTTTCTTAAATTCCATTCCATGTGTTAAGAATAATATATGCAATTCATTGCATAGTGTTGAGTACCACGATTGGACAGAGGCAACACGGTGTACCGATCTAGTTCTTGCTACTTTCGGCACATTTTACTTGACACTCCGCATTGAAGCTTATGATATTAACAATCTTAGGACCGTTTTAAGCTACTATCTCAGCCAAATGGCTAAGTCAACACATAGCAATGCCATTCATTGTAATCACGATATGCATGCTCATACATATTCTATGACACTGCACATGTGATGGAGAGCTAGAGGGGGGGAGAGAAACCGAGAAAGCATTGCAACTCTTCTCAGCACCTCTCCATCAAAGAGAAAGCTCGACCAACATCCGGCCAAGACAACACTCTGTGAGCAGCAATGACATTGTGTTTAGGCAGTACATCAGCACTCGTGATGCTTTGTGAACACCCTCTCAGCAAACAGTTATGGTAGGCTCCATGTCAATAGAGCCTCAACTGCAGATAACGATGGTTGCACTTGAAGAGATAAAGGCTACATATTCATAGCATCAACAACAGAAATGCTCTTCCCCTAATGATAGTAAGTACTGCACCTTCTCTAAGATAAAGAGAGAATTCATCGGATCTATACTCTACAACATAAAGTGCCTGCTATCTCTCCATGAGAGAGAGAGAGTGTGTAGTTCCACTCTATGGAACTGTTCAACAACGCATGTTTAGCTACCATATGCACTCACAGCATTCATTTCTGAGTGTGCCAGATCCTGCCACAAATTTCGCCATCTCTAAGTGTAGATAAAGTGCTAGAGAGAGAGAGAGAGAGAGATTTGCTAGATTCTAAGTGAGATAATGAAAACCAAGTGGTCGGTGATTTTGATTTATCTATTTGTGATATCACCGATGATGTCTATTAGAGCTCTTTAGAGATTCATGTGGATTTCCTAATGCTTTGAATTTCCAGAGCATCATCCATGGAGAGAGAAGTGAAATATTTTCTTTAATGACATCACTAATTATGTCATGTGACTTTCGCCACTTTACAAGATACATCAACGAACATGGACCATTCATATCTTCAGATTCTTACTATCTTAAAGCCACCCATTATTCTAATCCAAGGTTACACATCCTCATATGCATAATCCATAATCAAAAGTGTCCTTTTGTATGTTTCTAGAATATTTTCATTTTACGCTCATTATGACAAATCCTTTAGCAGGCACATGTTTTGGTTGTCATTACCATCATCCTACTCATGATTATCTTCTACTATTTCTAATGTACTCTCCCTCCTTAAGGAGTCAATTTATATCTTCCAAAGGCTTTAAGCCCTCACAAAGAGATTATTTTCTAGGATATCAACCTTCCTTCTTGAACATATCTCCTCATTGTAATCGCCAAAGGTTTTCACTCTTACTTTGTGGCACTCAATTTGGCACCTTTCAAAGGTTATCTTGTATTTTCATATGGTTTAACCCTCATCTTTGGCACTCATTTTGTACTAAGTGCCCCTTTGTAACTCAAGGATATAAGAAGAAGCTCTATTGTGTGTGCTTTGGGAGGCTACTCTAAGCCCCCATGTGTGTGTATGTCTAAGTGTATTTTGGGCTATCCTAAGGCACCTCTGCAAGGTGTCTCTCTCATCAAAAAGTGTAGGGCTAATCTAAGTCCCCGCTCTCCTCCCAAGAGATTCCGTTTTTTCAAGGGCTAATCTAAGACCCCCACCCCTTCCCCAAGTTTACAATTTCCAAGAAAGAAGCAAGTTCATCATCTATGACAGGTTATTTACCTGCTCTAATACTGTATCATATTCTGGAAAGTCATGTACAAAGAAAGCATGCTCCATGTAACGATATTGTTTGGGACTAGAATGATCCCCCTTTGAAGCAAAAATGGGAGGATCCAAATTATGAGGAGAATCCAAAAGGAATGAACACTTAGAGTATTCATCAAAAGTGCAGTATGTGGTAACTATAACTAAGTGACCCTTAGGGTCACATAGTTTGTATGTCTTTTGACGATCACTATAACCAATGAAAATGTATTGCTTATGGCTATCATCATTAGGATCTTGCACATAAGCATCACTACCAAAGACTTTGAAATAGCTCACATTGGGTTTCCTCTAAAAGTAAGCCTCAAATGGAGTTTGGTTCTTCAAAACATGTGAGAACTGGAGTATTTCGATGGCGATGCACCACAGTGTGCTCTCCTTCTCGAGAGCTCCACGACAATATGATCGGAGTAGAAAATCGAGCTCCTAAGGCCGCACACAGTACTCCGCACATAGGCTACAAAATACGCAGAAAACATAGTATACAAGGAGCACGAAGACAAACTTCTTAGGTCTTACAAATGCAGTCAAACTTACAGTCCGTGGCTGACCACGCCACTATATGTTTTATTAAAGAACATATACAAAGAAGTGTCCAGTGGCCATTTGGCCTTTCACATGGACACTAACGATAATAATCTCCCACTAAAGGCCAACATGGCCAAAGTAACCATGGGAGAAAAATAAAGAATGATAAAGAGTACCTGAGTGTAAGTATATAAACTATACCTCCCACCTGATGGGCATGTTACACAGTATACAAGTGACTGTGTAAGATCAAGAATCAAGTAACCCCCATCAAGTGACAACAGTGTCGAAAGCTATCTTTATGGTAGAGCTTTAGTCAAAGCATCTGCAGCATTATCTCGAGTGTGAACCTTCTCAAGAATAATGTGCTAAGTGGTTAAGCAATCTCTAATGAAGTGATACCTCACCCTAATGTGCTTGGTCTTTGCATGATAGACTAGATTCTTAGCCAAAGCAATGGCACTTTGACTATCACTGAGCAAGCGAGGTACATGCTGAGGTAAACCCATATCACAAGCAAGACGAGAAAGCCACAATGCTTCCTTACATGCCTCACTTGCTGCAACATACTCTGCTTCTGTGGTGGAAACAGTTGTACATTCTTGAAGACGAGATCTCCAAGAGATAGCACCTCCAGCAAAATGAAAAATGTACCCTGATGTAGACTTACGATTGTCTACACAACCAACATAGTCAGAATCTGTGCAACCAATAATGGATGCTTTCCCTCTACCTAAGCATAGACACTTGTCCTTAGTGCCACTCAGATATCTCAAAATTATCTTGATCGCTTCCCAATGTTTCTTGCAAGGATTAGACATATATCTGCTCACAACTCCCACTGCAAATGCAATGTCTGGTCTCGTAGCTACCATAGCGTACATGAGACTACCAACAGTAGACTGATAGGGAATTTTGGTCATGAATTCCTTTTCCTCATCTGATTTGGGGCAATCGATATGCGGGGAGTAGAAAACCGAGCTCCTAAGGCCGCACATAGTACTCCAGTGAAGTATTTCGATGGCCATGCACCACAGTGCGCTCTCCTTCTTGAGAGCTCCACGACGATATGCTCGGAGTAGAAAACCGAGCTCCTAAAGCCGCACATAGTACTCCGCACAGAGGCTGCAGAATACGCAGAAAACACAGTATACAGGGAGCATGAAGACATACTTCTTAGGTCTTACAAATGTGGTCGAACTTTCAATCCATGACTAACCAGGCCACTATATGTTTTATTAAAGAACATATATAAAGAAGTGTCCAGTGGCCATTTGGCCTTTCACATGGACACTAACGGTAACAAGAACCCTTTGTTAAGAATACTTATTGTTGTATGGATAGCTTCACCTGAAAACTTTTGGAAGTTTCTTTTTATGAAGCATAGTCTTCGACATCTAGATCACACTTCGAATCCTTTGGAGAGAAATACCTTTGTAAGTATCCTTCATTGCTTGGTAATTAATACCTTGTTGCTTCAAATACTTGGAAAAGTTATGGCTGACAAAGCCACTGTCTGCATTTGATCGGATAGTCTTTAAAGAAATTGGAAAGTCTTCTTGAACTATATGTGTCCAATCCTTGAACTTGGAAAGTGCTCCCTCTTTATGTTTTAGTGAGTAAACCCAAGTGTACTTTGTGAAGTCATCTACTATCAAGAAGAAGTAAAGTGACCCACTTGTGGTGTATGCATAGGTCCACAAATATTGGCATGGACTAATGTTAAGGGTTCATATGAGGAAATGGATGCTTCCATAGGAAAAGGGGTAAATGTATGCTTAGCACATGCTTGCCAATTCAACTCCACTTGTGTGATCCTCGGTAAAGCCTTGACAAGATGACTTGAAGAGAACTTTGCTAAGTAAGAGGTGTGTCCAAATCGAAAATGCCACAAGTTAAATCTTGGATATTTGGCCATGAAACTTGAAATCTTGTAGAGACCTT
The DNA here is from genome assembly GCA_020310875.1 of Ceratopteris richardii. Classification (NCBI taxonomy): domain Eukaryota; kingdom Viridiplantae; phylum Streptophyta; class Polypodiopsida; order Polypodiales; family Pteridaceae; genus Ceratopteris; species Ceratopteris richardii. The sequence continues at coordinate 116,219,130 of CM035411.1, forward strand.
TGTCTTTGAGTCCTTGAGCTATGACTTCTTTGGATGCTCAATCAATGACTTGAACTTTGTCATTATCAAATCGGATCATCATGTTGCACTTAGTAATGGCCTTCATTGAGAGAAGGTTCTTACAAAGGCTTGGTACATAAAGAACCTCTTTAAGTGACTTGGTTTCACCTTTTGAGGTGGTGGTTGGACTTTGCGTTTTCCTTGAATCTCGACACACTTGTTGTCTCCAAGATAAACATGGCCTTTGTGCTCTTGAAACTCATGAAATTCTTCTTTGTCATTGCACATGTGTGATGAAGCCCCATTATAAAAAATACATTCTTTGCTAGGAGTGGATGTGACAAGTGCCTTGTGTTTACTTGTAAGAAAAAGTTCTTCACTTGTGCAGTGAGTTTGATGCTCTATCTTTGGAGTAGACTTGGACTTGTCCTTGTTCTTCTTCTTGAAGTCCAAGCTTGCCACAAAAGTTGCAATTATACTTCTTCTTGCCCTTGTCCTTAGATTCTTTAGTATCTTCTTGACCTCTACTTTTGTCAAAGGTAGCTTTGGCCTTCATAGCTATCTCTTGTGTAGCTTGAGTCTTTTACCTAGATTCATGGAGAAGAAAAAGTCTTCTTACTTCTTCCCAAGTGAGTTCTTGACCTTCGTTGTAAAGAGTTGTCACAAAAGCTTCATGGGATCAAGGAATCTTGTTAAGCAACCTAATGGCCATGTCTTCAGGTGAGATCTTTCTTGCACAAAGTGCTAACTTTCTTTGATAATCTTCAAATTGTGCTATCACTTTTGGGATGGTGTCTTGAGGAAGAATAGAGAGACTATGAAACTCAGCCTATAAAGCATAATTATTGGAAGGAGTTATAGCTTTGTATAGACTGGCTATGTGTGTTCCACGATTGTTTAGAAGTCTTATAAGTAGTGATATGACCCTCTATCAATTTATCACATGCTAGAAGAATTTGACATTATGCTCTCTTGTCCCTCTAAATCTTTGGCTTTATCTGGTTCAAGTTTTGACCCATTTGTTTCAATCCAACATCTTTTCATTCTCCACAGTATACTCTTAAATCTACTTGGATACATCACTGAGTTGGATTGCTTTCTGAGCCATCTTTTTGGTTCAAAGGAGGCTTTCATGGTCCTACCAACACGTGAGGACTTTGCGCATTCCATGGAGGACTGCAACATACATATATACTACCATGTGATTGTTTTTTCATGCTTCATGTTTTACATTTATTCTTGTAGGACTTACTTCTTGGCAATACAAATCTCATGGTGGATATTGTCAAAGCTTTAGAGTTTCCCATGTACCACATGGATTCATCCTATCTATCTTGCATGGAGGTGATCTCATCTACTGAGATCTTGTTCCATTCCTATACCTCGTTAGTGGCATATCGATGGAGCATCTACTTGATCCATCAGGTGGATATCTTATGGAGTACCTCACAATCACACATGGTTGATCCCACTAGAAGGCTATGGATTTCCACATGGAGACTTTCTTTTGGTGATTGCATTGCTACTGTTACACTCATGGTGGATATTTCTCTCATACCCTACCAACCTCCGTATGCTACAAAATGGAGCTGCAAAGGGGGTGTTGCAAATATGAGAGTGCATCTCCCTTTTGTATCTAGGAGACACTCAATTTCCCTTTCATTTTCATTTTATATTGTATCTCATTGTGTTTGGGTACCTTGGCATTTTATTCTACTTGTGTATTCATTCTCCTCAAGGGGAATTATTGCACATATGATGTACTTTGGAGAGTCCCCTCCAAGTCTATATAAAGAGGGCTTCTCTCCCCATTTGTACTTTTATAGAAACTTGAGGATCCTACTCCATGCTCTTGACAAGCTCACTCTAATCCATGTGACTTTTCCCATTTCATAGTCTACTCACTTTCGAGTCTCACACTCTTCCATTTTGTGAGTACACTCTCCTTTTCATTTTGCTTTCGAGCGTGTACTCTCTACACGTACAATGAAGCTGTTTTGAATCCTAATCACCCAGAGTATGCTCACTAATTTTCATGTGATTTTGAGATTAGGTTTGGAGAGGTATGGATGACACCCTAGATGAAGTGTTGAATTGCTCTGATACAGTCAATGGAGATTGAAGTCTATAGAAGCACACAAACAACACTAGGAAGAAGAAGAAGCTTGGAGAACAACACAACACAAAATGTATTACCAAGTGAATGTACAAGAGGTAAGTGACTGATTAGGGTTATAGGCATATATACAACCCGAGGGAGAGAACCTCCGAAAGAGGGAAAAAATTGTCCCAATAGTCGTAAGTGTGTTCAACATATCACTACCAGAATATGTCATCAAGATCTAGAGGAGAGATTTGGTCTCCTCTCAAATTTGGCTAGAGGAATTTAAAAATTCAAAGGACCTATATTGGTCAAAAAGATCATACCTTTTAAGGTTTGATAAATCATGTCAATGAAAGGTTAATGGAGGACTAAAGTAATCTCCAAGATATAAGATTAATTGGCATGAGAATTAGACACCTTGCCCTCATGTATATGGCACTAAGGAATTTAGAGATGAAATTCATGATCATAGTGAATTATCAGAGAGCATTGAGAGGACAACGGAGGTGGAAAGGTAAGGGATCTAAAGAGCATTGGGAGGACAAAGGAGGTGGAAAGGTAAAGGATCTAGTTCTATGGATTGTAAAAAGAACTCACTAGCATGGGACAATGGGAACTGACTCCCTTTGAGAATTTTCTTTGATGGCCAAAGAGGAAAGAAACTCAAGCTTCCATAGAAAACATTAGGATTAGCCTCAAAGATAAGGCCGTAAAGAATAAGTTCTTAGGTTCATAAAAATTTAGAGGTATGTACCTATTTGAATGAGTTAAATACATTTTCTTGTATTTACAAAATTCTAAGGTGACATTTACCTTAGAAGTGATTATCCTTTATCCTCTTAAGAAGATGCACTCTTTTCATAGAATGCATAATCGACTTTTGTATAGTAAACGTGGTAAAGCTAAAGATAAAAACCTCATATGTCTAAGGATTTAAAGGAATTGGTTAAGGAAGAGGTTATTTATTTGTCTTCGCAAAGCATTAGTGACCTTTAGTATACTTCACAATCTATGTCATGAACCAAAGTTGGGTCAAGATAGTTAGTAATAATGCTCTTTCAAAAAACATACCAAGCTAAGATAAGAACTTGGATAGAGACCTAGGAGAATAGTCTACCAAGTAACTTCAATTCCTAAAGATGTGATTGTATTCTTTGGATCTATGAGATCGTGAAGATCAATATTTTCCAAAAGGATTGGCCTATGGAAGAACAAGTAAATATTCCAAGGATTAATCAAGGGAAAATCAAGAATTATCAAGATTATGTTCTTTTTTAATAAAAGATCAACTTTTAAAATTGGCTTTATTATTTGTCACTAAGAATATTCGAACATTATGCTTTAAGAAACGTTGATTTATTGATATAAGTCCACTTAACTTGCCAAGAAATGAGAAGATAGCAGATGTTCTCATGGTATTGAGCATGTTTAGGTAGGGACTAAGTAGAAGCACTTTTCTAAGTCCATACCTTTTCCCAAGTCCTAAAAATAAAAATAAAGTACATTTGTATTTGAAAAGGACTATAGAAAAGTATTTCAAGTAAAGAACATTCAAGGAAACCTCTTCTTTCTATTGAAACTAGAAGATGAATCTAGTTTCATAATCCCAAAAAATATACATTTCCAAGAAGGTACAAAGCGTACAAAAATGTAAGATGTTATGGACTTTGGAATTCGTGAAAGTGCCAAAGGGAAACAATTAAGCTAAGACCACTAGAAGAATCGACCCATTTCACTAGTCCATAGGTACAAGGCATGCATGCACATCTAGTTGGACTAAAGGAAAGTGATTTGGGTAGGGATTGTGATTCCTCTCCTTTTAGATTAGGGAAGGTAGTAACCCTTATCTGATTATGGGAGATCAATATAAAGAGAGAGGTGACCATGTTGAGAGTATAAATAATGGTGTATGAGGGAATACTTCACATATTATATTTTTACATAATTTCAAGGACGAAAGTGTTTTAAGGGGGGAAGAATGTTTCATAAATCATGGGTTTGAAAGGCTAAACATATGGATTCTAAGGGCTAGAAAATGATGTATATTAGCCTTGGTTTACCCCTTGGATTTATCCTTGGCACATGTTTGAAACCTTTGGTTGAAACCCTTGGAGTATATATTCACATGAGCTCCCAATTGAATGTTTGTGACCCTTAGGCTGATTCATCCTAAGGTGTGGGAGAAGCTTCTCTAAGTGCCACCTTGTGGTGTGCATGAGAGAAGAATCCTCATTCGAATTACAAGGCATGTGATAATCTTTGAGGAATTAGAAGGCATGTGAAGGTCCTTGGGAAAGTTTCCACATGAGAGATACCTGGTTGGATGCTTGGAAGAGCCGAAGGACAATTCACCCCCTTGGCATAGAGATACATATATAGGTGGATTTGGATTAGTGGATATGTGCTCTCTCTCTCTCGTGATGGTGGTCTTGCCAGTTAATCTTGCTAGATAGTTTGCTTGTGGGTTATGTTAATTATTCAAGAATGCCTTATTTATGTATGCATCACTTGGATTGAAATTCAATTTATTGTCTTCCATATGAGTAGATTTATGCATACACAAAGTGCAAAGCATTGGTAGGTGGTTTAGTGTATCATTAATTATTTATTTGGTACTTGAAATCTTGGGTTATTTTATTCTAAGATATGAGTAGATTTATGCATGCACAAAGTGCAAATCATTGGTAGGTGGTCCAATGTATCATTGATTATTTATTTGGTACTTGAAATATTGGGTTATTTTATTCTAAGAGGGACCAATACGACTAGAATTAAGTTTTTTTAAATATCTAATTAGGCTACTTGTTATGAATTTAATATGTCCATAAGTGGTTCTTAATTCATGCTTGATAGCTAAAGCATAACTTGGTTGAGAAAGAAGCAACGTGCTATGGCCAATTCCAATTGTGAAGATGTGTGTGGCTCATATGCCTGATGGATGATTTTGTAGTTGGTTAGACTTCTACCATCACCAATTTTACCAAAAATTAGAGTGCATTGGTAGTTTCTAAGAACCTAGTGTTCTTGTTATCATGATCTTGCTCACACGCACACAGAGGTTATGAACACAGAAAACACACAGAAAAATAAAGACACCAAGAGACGAGACCAAACATAGTATTGGGTGCAATCTCCCCCCATGCACTCTGTTTCGACAGTCCACAGAGTGCATGTATTTATAGGAATTTTTGATTACGTCAAAAAGAGTGGTTACATGAGAGTGGCTTTGAAAAGCATGCGTGTAACTAAAAGTTGGTGACTTTCGTAGAAAGCCTTTTCTTTTAATATCAAAATTTGCGGTCTATAATGACTCTTATTCTAACCACTATTTTTCTAACTATTTCTAACAATAGAACCTTTTATGCAGATTTATTTATAAACTAAATTATAAATCGGATTTATTGATGTCCACCCTAAAGTCGGATTATTGATGTCCGCCCTTTCACGCTTTCATGCCCTCACGAACCTTCAGTTGCTATATCAAAAACACCAAAAACACATTAATACATTAATAAATTAACACTCCAACAATGCATTGTTCAACATATTCCATAATGTATAACATGCCCCTCAGTTGAAAAAGCAACTGACCTCAGTTGATAAAATAAAATAAACATGGATGGCCAGTCACATGTTTCATCACTGAATGAGAATAAGCATGTTCCATGTAAAAAGAAACATGCATGGAAATGTTCATGGAGGAATTACATTAATGTGTTTGTGTATGATATGCAGAAATTAAGTGGTCATAATGAGGTGCTAATTGTGTTTTTATGTATCCATTGACATTCTTCAATAGAGTGATTTTTGTACTTAACCAAATATCGATGGTATTGAGTACCTGTGTGTGTAGTAGTGACATCATGATCAATGATTTTCTCAGGAACCAAGATTTCAGATTGTTCTTCAATCAAAGGAGGGTCATCAAGAAGTGGAGTGAGTGGTAAAGTACCTTTAAATGGTATAAGTAAACTAATATGGAAAGAGTTATGTATATTCCAATGAGATGGGATATCTAATCTAAATGAATTATCATTAAATTTTTCTATAGTGCGAAAGGGTCCATAATAGCGTGGTGCAAGTCTAATTTTAGGATGTTGCAAAATATTTTTGAGACGTCTTTTAATGATACGCAACCATACAAGATCATTTTCCTTGAATTCCTTAGCTAATCGTTTAGTATTGATGTTACGTGTGTATCGCTCTTGACTTTTCCTAATGTGCTCGTGAACATCGTGAAGTATAGAAATGTGATCTTGAGCAATAGAATCAGCCATCAGAATGTTGGTTTGCGTGAGTGACATGGGAGTGGGAAGCTTTTTACCATAAACAATTTCAAAAGGTGCACGACCAGTAGTGGTGTGTGTGGTGTTATTGCAAGCAAATTGAAGCACTGGCAACTTTTCATCCTAGTTAGTGGGACTATCTAATGAATAACAACACAATAAATCAAGAATAGTACTATTTGTAGCTTCACTTTGTCCATTACTTTTGGGATGAAATGCAGAGCTAAAATCTAATTTAGAACCAAAATGTTGAAATAAGGCAACCCAAAAATGATTATAAAATCTAACATCATGATCAGATAACATTACTTTAGGAAAACCATGATGTGGGAAAATGCATTTAATGAATAATTTTGCAGCCTGAGGTACAGACAAAGTTTTCCTACATGGAGTGAAATATGCATATTTACTAAACCTTTCAACTATTGTCCAAATCATATCATTATGTGATGAAGTGATGGGAAGACCTGTGATAAAATCCATAGAAATCTATTCCCATGGTTCGTTCGGAATGGGAAATCCATGATGTGGGAAAATGCATTAATAATCCAAATGGTTTACCATGATGACATTTTACACGCTGACATACAACGCATTGAGAAACATAATGTGCAATATCTTTTTCCATGTGTGGCCAAAAGAAGAATCTTTTCAGGCAAAAATGGTGCTTTGTATGCCTCCATGACCCATGTAAGATGGTTCATGCATTTCTTTGATGACAAAATCTTTAAAAGCTTGAGTTATGCATAATCTATGTTGAAAATAAAGAAAGCCATTATGAAATGTATAATGTTCATAAGATAAAGATGCACCATTGTTGAAGTCATGCCATGCACGTGAAAAATACAAATCAGATGCATAAGTGGAAACCATTTCTTGAAAGAATGTATTTGGATGGCAGAAATATTATGCAAAACAACAGAATGTGAAGGGAATCGGCTAAGAGCATCAGCTACAACATTAGCTTTACCAAGCTGATATTGGATCATGGGTTGGAAATTTTGAATGAATGATGCCCATTTAAGATGGATATCAGATATTAAGGGCTGATTTAATAAATGCTTAATAGCATGTTGATCTGTTTTGATTAAGACCTTAGAGCCCATAAGATAGTGTTTCCAAATTCGCAAAGCATGCACAACTGCTAACAATTATTTATCATATGTACTATAATTCTTTTATGAGGGCTTAAGCTTCCTACTCTCAAATGCAATGGGATGATCATTTTGCATTAAAACAACACCTATCCCTGAACCACTAGCATTAGTAACAACATGAAAGGGTTGTGAAAAATCAGGTAATTGTAAAACAGGTGCATGTGAAAGTGCATGTTTGAGTTTTTCAAAGGATTTTTGTTGGGTAAGTCCCCATGAAAATTTTATTTTCTTTTTCAATAACAAGGTAAGGGGCAATGCTAAATAAGAAAAATTTCGAACAAACTTTCTATAGAAACTAGCCAACCCAAGAAAAGAACAAACATTCATTGACGGATTGTGGTGTAGGCCATTCTACTATAACTTTAATTTTTTTTGGATCCACATGCACACCTTCACTTGAAATAATATGTCCTAGATATTCTAGCTTACGTTGAAAGAAGTAACTTTTTCCAGGATTATCATAAAGTGTATTCTCTTGTAGTAAATGAAAAATTCTTTTAAGATGCATCTCGTGCTCACTATCATTCTTACTGTAAACAAGTATATCATCGAAAAATACAAGAACAAAAGCTTGGTAATCAAGAAAAATGTCGTTCATCATTCATGCAAATGTAGCAACAACATTAGTAAGTCCAATGGGCATTACCATAAATTCATAATGGCCTGTTTGAGTTCTAAATGCAGTCTTAAAAAAAATATCACTTTGCGTCATACGAATCTGATGGTATCCTGATTTTAAATCAATTTTACTAAATACACGAGCTCCTCGTAATTTATCTAAAAGATCATCAATTCAAGGAATAGGGTATCTATTCTTTATTGTGATCTTTTTAAGGGCTCTATAATCAATGCACATTCGATAAGTTTTATTCTTCTTCTCTACTAAAAGAGCTGATGCTCCAAATGGGGAAGAACTAGGCCTTATAAGTCCTTTCTATAGTAGGTCTTTTACTTGGTTTTCTATTTCCTTTTGTTGCGGTGGGCCATGTCTATAAGGTGCTTTATGAGGAAGTACCAGGGACTAAGTCTACGCTATGGTCAAAGGATCATTGAGATGGTGGTAGTTCAGAGGGATACTCAGACATAAAACAATCCTTATAAGTAGTCATGAAAGGTTTATGTGCATCAGGAAGTGTATGAGTATAATCATTGATGACATTGACAAAAACAATGCATGAATTGAATCCTTTCCTAAATGCACGTTTTACTTGAGTATGAATAATCAATGGAAATGGCTGGAAATCATGTCGTGCAGACAAAGTAATAATTTGACCTTGAAATTCAAAGTTAAAGGTATGTGTATGGTAGTCAATGCAGTGGGTTATAATGATGACGAAAAGGCATACCTAGTATAACATTGTAAGATTGCAAAGGTGCAATTAAAAATGTTCATGAATCAACATATGGGTCTATGCTAAATATAACATTTTGCACTTCTCGTGTTACATTATAACAATTACCTTGAAATGAAGCTTTTACTTTATACAAAGAAGGAAACGTTTTTAATTTAAGTTCTTGTACTAATAAATGTGAAATGAAGTCATGTGAACTACCATCTTCATGTAGAATTTTAATGAGTTTGTTGTTTATAGTACCCTGCATGCAAAGTAGAGAATGAAGAGAGATATCGTTACCCAATGTACTTAAGTCCTTCTCCAATGATTCCTTTGTCCAAAGAGGAGGAATTTCTTCATTGTGGGCCTCCATGTTATATAATTGAGGTGTAGCTGGTTTCATGTTAAGAGGTCGCAATCGGCACTTCATTTTTGCATGTCCAGGTTTACCACAATTCTAGCAGGTGATTCGTGGTCGCTTCTGTTGGGCATCCATCGTTGAAGTTTGTAGGGTAGGTGGTTTGGTAGGTTGGAGAGATGAAGCAACATGTGCAGTTGAGTAATTGGATTGCGGTGGACGAGGAAAACTAGGGTAAGATGGGGAATTTAAAGTACGTTTCATGGGAAGATGTGGTTTAACAAAAAGTGGTCGTTGACATGGTTGTTGTAGACGGAGTGACTTGATTATGGACTGGAATTCTTTCTCTGAATGATAGGCGAAAGATATAGCCTCGTTGAGGGTTGTAGGTCGTAAGGTGTGAATCTTAGCTTGGATTCCTACCTCCAAACCATCTTCGTATTTTCGCTGCAAGCTATCCTTCGGTACATCTTCAAGCATTCGAACCAATACTAAATTTTGCCAGAAGCGCTCCGTGTAGGTAGTAACCGTATCACCCTCCTTCCATGTAAGGGTCGTCCATGCACGTCGAACATGCAAATGGTATTGAGGAGGAAGAAAAGAATCCTTCACTTTCTCTTGGAAAGCCTTCCACGTTGTTGGACGCTCAATACTGTGTCGCAAGACATTCCACCAGAGTTGAGCTTTTCCTACTAAATAGTTAGTGGCAAATTTGACTTTTTCATTTTCAGCATAGGTTTCATCAGTATAAAAATCATCAAACTGTGAAAGCCATGAAAGGATTAAAGGGCCATCCTTGCGGCCATCAAACCGTAAAAACTAGTAATTCTTAACGACGAGCTTGGAATGCGTGCCATCCGACTGGGCAGAGACTATAGCTTTGACCACCCTCGTAAGGTTGTCTTCATCAGCTTGTATCTTTTCGAGTATTTTGTCCCGTTGTCGGATCTCGTTCTAAGCACCTCGTAATTCATGCCGCAAGAGCTCCAGTTGTTGCTCGAGTGTTACCTCGGGTAGAGGTGATTTGCCAAAATCCTCCATGTTGTTCATAGGGTCCATGAGGATGTAGAGACAAAACCCCCTAGATATATGTAAAAGCAATTTTTGAGTTTGTTTGAGTTAAAATGTAAAAGGAATGGTTGTTCTTGGGAATTGAAAAGTAAGAAAGAGATGAAAGTTGTGTTAAATATAAGAAAAGAGAAGTAGAGTGACAACACAAAGAGATAGTGTAGTGGTAAAACACTTCCCTTGTGTGGGTGAGGTTGTGGGTTCAAATCCTCCCACCTTGGTGAGTCTAAAAGTCCTTATTGCCACTCATACATTAAAATTGATTTGCGCATAGCCAACGGTCGCCAAGGGAGCCTTGGGTGCCAAAGATGCCAAAGTAATGCCTTAAGTTATGCCTAAGTTCGTAAGTCAAAGGAGTAAACGTAGGTTTTGGTTCTGGAACTGGAACAGAAACAGAAACCGAAACCGAAACCGAAACTGAAACAACAACGACAACAGAAACGAAAACAAAAATAGAAACAAAAACGAAAATGGAAACGGAATAGGAACCAGAATCAAAAACCGGAATCGGAATCGGATCAAATCGCAAACAACAAACGGCGAACAACAATCAATTCGCCAAAACAAACAGAAATAGATCCCTCCGTAGTGACGTGTGCAAGCTCTAATACCACTGTTATCAGGATCTTGCTCACACGCACACAAAGGTTACGAACGCAGAAAACACACAGAAAAATAGAGACACCAAGAGACGAGACCAAACGTAGTATTGGGTGTAATCTCCCCCCATGCACTCTGTTTCGACAGTCCACAAAGTGCATGTATTTATAGGAATTTTTGATTACGTCGAAAAGAGTGGTTACATGAGAGCGGCTTCGAAAAGCATGGGTGTAACTAAAAGTTGGTGACTTTCGTAGAAATCCTTTTCTTTTAATATCAAAAATTGCGGTCTACAATGACTCTTATTCTAACCACTAGTTTTCTAACTATATCTAACAATAGAACTTTCTACGCGGATTTATTTACAAACTAAATTTATAAATCGGATTTATTGATGTCTGCCCTAAAGTCAGATTATTGATGTCTGCCCTTTCACGCTTTCACACCCTCATGAACCTTCAACTGCTATATCAAAAACACCAAAAACACATTAATACATTAATAAATTAACACTCCAACAATGCATTGTTCAACGCATTCCATAATGTATAACAGTTCCATGATTACACTATTCACATTGAAGCAAACTATCATTATGTCAAGAGGGATTGTCAACTCCAGAGATCTATTTGGCTTATGTTCCCGCGTAGAATACTATTGCAAACCTTTTGTGTGATTACTTCCTTTTGCAGATTGATCGTCATTTCCTTACACATGGGTTTCAACCCCTTGTTCATCACATCACTTCTAGGGGAGATTTGTTAGTACATTTCTATAGTGATGTGTGTGAACACATTTAGTAGTGACACATGGGTTTCAACCCCTTGTTCATCACATCACTTCTAGGGGAGATTTGTTAGTACATTTCTATAGTGATGTGTGTGAACACATTTAGGACTACTGGTTACATTTTTTCCATGGCATAAGAATAAGAAATAGGTTGCAAATAAATTTTGAACAAGTAAGCTAATTATTTATAGAAAATGTCTACTGTCTGAGAAGAAGGTCGTTTAACACTTTTATTGTTATGCCCTCCAACCTCAAAAGATGTAGTGCATATATGCTAGAATCCATACTTATTTTATATCACTAAGATTTTATTTGAAAGGCACTTCTAGCAAGTATGTCGAAACCCATAAAATCATGATATTTTTATTTTGTATGGTGGACAATGCTAGAAAGTTTTTAGTATTTGGCCTCAGGAGGGGTTCTAATTATTTATTTGTGACTTTTTTTTCTAAAATGAAGTTCAATCAAATAGATCTATTCTTTCTATTAAGTTTGAATTAATTGAAAGTACAAGTGAAGGGAGGCGTAGCACCCATGAATCCCCCATATCCCAAAGACCAAAGGTTAAACACTTAATATGGTTAGGATTACAGAACCAAAAGGCCAACTAAGGTAGAATTGGGGAAGAGATGATCCTAAGGCCAAATGAGAGGACTAGTTTGAAGTAGGTAGGAAGCCGTGGATTGAACGAGTGCCCAAAGATCCACACTCCCGGGAAGGAACCAGTTTACACATCTCAACATAGAAGATGAGAGGTGTCCCGCTACAACATGCATGAGTTGAACCTTGCCCCCAGTCTTGAGAGACGAAGCACTCATATGACTGAACTAACAAGCAAGAACAATTCTCTTTCTGTGACTTGTAATTGTGGCATGTGACTACTTTACTTGCTTGTTCGTATATCATTACCGTGTAAAGTTTATCAAGATGCCTAATTATTTTATCGTGGCCGATAGATGGGCCATGCTAAAACCCAAATCTGAGCGATTTTGTTACTTTACTCTTTTTTCTTAAAGGAAGCTCGTTTTTATTTAAAGGAACTTCGAATATTTTCTTAATTATTATTTTAGCCTTAATAAGTAAACCAAAGTCTTATTCTTTTTCAAAAAGATCGACACTTCCAAGTTCCAACTCGGGTGTTCGGCTCCTATCCTAACATTCTTCGATATTACAAAGTATGTTGAGAAACACAGGTAGCTTCGGAAATTGGCCATCGACGTGCTAGACGGTCCCTGAAGCAAGCGAGGGTGAAACGGACTGTCGGACGGCTCGGACTGAAAAGGCCTACACACCAACTTCCAGTACCGCAAACTTTAGAGCTGAGAGGCAATGGAAAGATTGCAGCGGATCTTTTCTGGCGTCGGCGGTGGCGCGGGTGGCGGTCCCCATCCCGACTCACCGCTCGTGGACTCATCCGAGCAGGTCTACATCTCCTCTCTTGCGCTCCTCAAGATGCTCAAACATGGTAAGTGGTTCTTCTATTTAAAAGTTTTCAATGCACTTCTGTTCGAACAGCTGGATTTTCATTTGTCTTTCGAGAGGCTGTAGGATGTTACTGTTCATTGCGATCAACCCTCTACATTTTGCACTGGACATTCATCTATATTGCTCAGTTTGATACGGAGTATTTTTGAAAAGTTTCGCGATTTTCCATAGTTGAGCACTTTTCATCTTTCTATTTTGATCATGGCTCTCTTTTTTTTGATTTGTTGTGCTTCAGGAAGAGCAGGAGTGCCTATGGAAGTGATGGGATTGATGCTCGGAGATTTTGTAGATGAATACACAGTGCGGGTGGTAGATGTATTTGCCATGCCACAAAGTGGAACAGGTGTCAGTGTGGAGGCTGTTGATGCTGTATTTCAGGCAAAGATGCTTGACATGCTGAAACAGACTGGAAGGTGATTCCTTCTTTGCAGTTTATGAGGGTAATTACGTAGTAATTTCTGAGCAAGGTAATGAAGTATGCCTTCTGTATGTTGCAGGCAAGAAATGGTTGTCGGTTGGTATCATTCACATCCTGGTTTTGGCTGCTGGCTTTCTGGAGTGGACATAAATACTCAGCAGGTATTTTTAATTTTTGGATCATCACACAATCA